>VXBR01006230.1:370574-392437 GCA_013400215.1 Cisticola juncidis | reverse complement strand
AGTTAATGCCTGGATGCTTATTACTTTAAGTTATTAGCACATTGAGAAGTGTAAATGTTTCCTACACATTAAAAGGCCCTTTTGCACTCTATAAGGTGAGCCCACAGGATTTATCTGTGAGAGAACAGATAACGTGGAAAGGTTGGCACTTTGACATGGAGAGTTTGATCAAGAACTGTCCTTTGTGTACACACAGGCATAAAATCCTTCCTTGACACTGTGCTGGATTTGGCTGGGACAGAGTTAATTTTCTTCCCAGTGGCTGCTCCAGGGCTGTGTTTTGGATTTGTGCTGAGCACAGTGTTGATAATACAGAGATATTTTTGTTACTGCTGAGCAGGGCTTACACAGAATTTTCTGCTTTTTGTGCTGCCATGCTGTCGAGGAGGCTGGGGGTGCTCCCAGTTAGGGGAGGAGACACAGCCAGGACAGGTGACCCAAAATGACCCAAACTGACCCAAGGGTTACCCCAGGCCATCAGGCACCATGATCAGTTTGGGGATGTGGGGGAAGAAGGAGGGAGAGGGGAACTTCTGCAGTGATGGTGTTTGTACTCCCAAGTCACTGATAATGTGATGGGGCCCTGCTCTCCTGGAGATGGCTGAACACCTGCCAACCCATGGGAAACAGGGAATGAATTCCTCTTTTTGCTTTGCTTGTGTGCACAGCTTTNAAGGGGGACTTTTTGATGGTGTTTGTCCTCCCAAGTCACTGATACATGTGATGGGGCCCTGCTCTCCTGGAGATGGCTGAGCACCTGCCAATCCATGGGAAAGAGGGAATGAATTCCTCTTTTTGCATTGCTTGTGTGCACAGCTTTTGCTTTCCCTATTAAACTGCCTTTATCTCCACCCACGAGTGCTCAGGGATTTGCTCTTCTGGTTCTCTCCCTGATCCCACTGGAGCCAGCAGCTGTGTGGGGCTTGGCTGGGGTTAAACAACAAAACCCTGTTTTAAATTCAAAATCTTCCTCAGAGGCTTAAAATGACCAGGCACAAAAAGGAAGACACAGTGAGTGGGGAAATACAACTACAAACAAACACATTATTCTCTCCTCATCCAACATGATGTATTTCATTTTTTGTTGTTTATAACATTAAAACTTTTTTTTTCTTTCTGCTCTTTTACTGGAAAACCAGTTAACCTGAGAGCATATTGTGAATAATAATAAAAAAAAAGAAACAGAAAAAATAAAAAACTTTTTGCACCTCTCAGAACACTTGTATTTATTTTGCAGAATCAGTAAACAAAAAAAAAACTATGAAAAGTTACAGACCTGCCACTAGTCAAAGCTGAGTCCATCAGGGACACTGCTAATGCATCTGTGAAAATGTATTTATTAAAGAGTAAAAATGCTGGGTTTGAATGCATGTGAGAAGAGTGAGAAAGTGTGAGAAGCAGCCTTGCAGACACTGTGGTCAGTGGATGAGGAGGGGTAGGAAGGGAAGGTGTGTTTATTTTTGTTTCTCACTCCCACAAGTCTATTACAATTAATAGCAAATTAACAAACTGATTTCCCCAAACTGGGTCTGTTTTGCCTCGATGGCAACTGGCAAGTGATCCCCCTGTCCTTAGCTCCACCCATGAGATTTTCATTGAATTTTCTCCCCCTGGCCCACTGGGGAGGGGGAGTGATAGAGCAGCTTGGTGTGCAACCCACCACAGGAATCTCACAAGAGGATTTAAAGTCCCTTTAAGGACTTTTTAAAAAAACACTTTTCAGCATAAAATACTTCCTTAGAGTAGTCTGAGTGCTGTTCATTTCCTTTTGAGTGTCAGTGATAGGAATGCTTTGTGCTGATCTGTATATTAGCTATCTACATGTTTATATGGTGTTATTCATCACATTGATCGGGAAGTCTCTGGAAAATACAGAGATTTATCCTACCAATATGTTCAGGAAGTGGAAAAGTATTATGTCTTTATTTATATGCTAAGTAGCTGGCTGAGGTCTGTAACAGAGCCACAGCCTGTAAATGGGGTTTGGAAATGTCAGATCACAGACACAAGCAGTTTTGATGGTGATCAAACCCTTCCTGGAAATGCACACACAGAAAGAGCCTTCCCTTCTCTCACCATTTCTAGTGCTCTCTACTTCCATCCAAATATTTTGGAGATATCCCTTCTTAAGCAGTTTTTTCTTTATGCTGCCATGAGAAACCTGGAAGCTGAGGACTGTGAGGATGAAAAGCTGCAAAGAGAGAGATCCCCTGCTGTTTGTTTGAGTGAAAACCTGTCTGAACCACCCAGAATCAGCCTGGGCCTGTCCTCATCCATGTAGCATCGTGAAGCAGATACAATAATTGTGTTTTCACTTTGTGATATCAAGGAAGTGTGACGAGCACTGTACCAGAAAGGTCCTGGCATTTTGCAGTTACTGCTCTTACATCAACTTCAGCAGAAAAATGTTTGATCGATTCAGAATCAGTTCTAAAGCTTGCTGCTGATTGATTAAGCATTATTAAATGATTACTCTGCCAATTTCTTCTTTTGAGCCCCATAAAGTACAAACTTTGAAGTTCAAATAGCTGTCATTAATGTATTCTGTCATTAGTGTTGTTCCTAATGCATATGATGTGATTACCAGCTCTTATCAGTTCTTCAAAAAGGGTAACAAAACCATAAACTGCTCCTCACCACTTGCATGAGCTTATTATGAGCTTGCATAATAAGATCTAGTATTTTAATTAGGCTTGTCTTGTTGCCATTTAAATATAGTTTGATAGCAGGTGATAAAAAAAGACACAAGACAAAAAACTTCAAAATATTTTCATGCTCTCCAAATGGTTCATATTCATAATTTAGGAAAGAGACAGATTACAAGTGTGACAGAGGAGTGAGATAAGGAATTTTTAAATCAACTTTTTTTTCTTCACAAAATGAAAATGTCATTATTAAGACCAGTGATAAAACAATGAAACTCTTCCACACAATGATCATATTGCAGAGAATCACATCTTAATAAATAATTGACAGAAAAGGCTGCAGTTGCAGTTTTCATACCAGGTTTTTTTTTGTTTTAATTCAAAGTAAGAAGCTAATTCCTTAAAACACCAGGGATTTCAAAGAAATAGCAGTTTCTGAAGGTATGCCAAAAAGAGATAAATCTTAGTTTAATTCAATTTTACCTTGCCCAGACATAGGCAAAGGTAATGTTTACATCAAGGGAAGGACTGCACCCAAATAATTAGGTTTAAAATAATTCTGCAGGGAAGATTTCAGGACAGAGAAGCTGAAAAACCCCAGGGGACCACTACAGCCTGAGAATACAGAAGTGAGGACTGATGCATGTAAGAATCCTGCTGATCCATGAACACATCAAAACCATTATTCATGACTCATCACAGGGGATGGAAGACTGAACACATCTGATTCCAGTGGTGTGAGAGTTTAGCTGCACAGAAATCAGTGCAATGGAAAGAAATGCAATGGTTTGTGCAAGGGAAACCACAGAACTTCTGCAAAAGTCAAAGAAAGAATTTGCTGCCCTCAGTGGCCATGAGTGCACATTTGGGGAAAGAAGTGTAGAAGAGTCACCACTTGTAAATCATGCAAATCTCCTGATTTTAGCCACATAACTTGGAAATTGCCAATACACCTTGTAAAACAGACTTTGAGAACTTAACTTTGCTTTCACAGCATGTGACAACAAAGCCACCAAAATGTCAGAATGGAAAAAGCATTCCTTCATGTCTTCAAATGCAGAAACATTTCCTGTCTACGTGAACAGTGTCCAGAGCTCTGCAGCAGAGTCTTAGGGGCACCCAGGAGAGGATGTGGCTCTCCAGGTCTGGAGGTGACTTCTCCCTGGGGCTGGGGGAGGTGATCACCCTGTGGGACCTGGGTATGGGTGGAGCAAAGAAAGGAGCAGTGGGAGTATCTGCCACCAGCTTTCTGGTCAGGAAGAAGGAGATGTGCCCTTCTCCATATAAATGGAAGAAGCCTCACATCAAACACCCTGATCCTCATGGAGAACCTTAAACTTTATCTCCTGCAGGGTCAACAACATGAGCACAATAACTCAGGAGGTCTTGGAGTGCATCTGTTCTGACACAGGAGATGAAGGAGCTGATGGAGATGCTCTGATGGACCTCACACTTTCAAACCAAGAGCAAATGCAGGGCAAGGCGAAAGCTGGGAGCAGCTGATGCTGCAAACACCATGAAGTGATGAATTTCAGGATCACAAGAGGAAATATGGCAAAAAAAAGTAATAGTCCTGGAATTTAGGAGAGCAGACTTTGACCTATTAAGAAACCTGCTTGGAAGTCCCCCACTTTGATTCTCTCTTAGGAAATCAGTAGAGTTGCTAAGATTGTGTGGGTTTAAATGTCTTTAGACAATCCAAAATTGTCAAAACTAATACTTGAGATAAAGTCCCACATAGTGGACTATAGAAGTAATGGCAGATTTCTCTGATGTGGAGACACATTCCCAGAATCTTTTCTTTTAAACTGGATACAGAAGAGATTTTTTTTCTTCTTCATTCTCCCAGCTTCAGTGCATTAATATTCTTCTCAGTTTTCTACAAGTTTTTTTTATATTTTTGACACTGCATCGTTACAGATGCTCTGTATTTCCATCTGTATTCTGTGAGCAAGTTAGACCACGAGATGCATGGATTCTAATCACACCTAGAATCTGCCAAAGTACAGACAAATAAGCAATTATCATAATTCTGGAGATTTAAAAATACATGTTTCAAGAAAAGCGTGCTGTCCTATTTTCTGTTCTTCAGGGAAGGAAAGAGGGTTTTTTTCACCTCAGCAAAGAAAAAAGACCATATCTGCTTGTATTTCATTGCCCTGTATTCTAATGGGGTTATTTTAATTTATAACTGCCTTGTTACATAAAAGAATGAAATAGTAAATGTACCATTTAGTATGGAACTCTGTTTCTGCTTTTAAGTTCTGCTTGATGGATTATCGTGTATTCTGTAACCTAATATCTCTGATGGTTATGTAGGGCATGACTATAAATTAGATTATTTAATTTGAGATGATACAATGTTCCATTTAAAATGCTTTATTGTATTATAGAAGGAACACCTGACTAAGAAGAGCACGAAGATTATTTGTGTCAGCATAAGGAAATTGGCAATTGGGATTTAGGATTCCTCCAGGTACACATCTGACCTTGGACAGTGAGCTGGCCACTGCAATATTCCTCTTTAATTAGCAGCTTAGTTGTAGAAACACTCATCACCTCTTCCAGCAAGTGAGGAGGAGAGCTGACAGAATTTCTCACAAAGTTTCCTCATCCCTCTGGTAAATGGCAGCTTGTGGGGAAGGAGAGAGCAGCACCACAAGCCAACGTGGGACATTTCACTGTCCCTTGGGTGGCACTGCTCAGTCCTGCCTGTGTCTCCCAATGTTCCTTCACCACACTCTCAGCAGTGACTGCTGCTGTCTAAAGGAAAAGGTCAATATTTTCTCAGCAGTTTTCAAGAACAGCACTTTTCCTAAGCACATATTTCAAAGGATGTCATCCACCAACCACTGACTTGTGAGTTGCCAGGAGCCCTTTGCACAGACAGGAAGACACTTTTGGCAGCCACATCTCTGAAATTAAAACTGCCCTTCACAAAGAAGAGTGGCTCAATATCCATAAATCTCAACTGAAATTCAAGAAATTTCTGTAAAAGGAGGGAATTACTTTCAGTGGTACTGACCCAATGCTGGAATGTTCTCCTGATAGGAATATTCTACAGTAGCAGGTGAGGAAATGTGGTAACATTTAAAGGAAGAGAATTCAGTATTCTCTATGTTCAGTCTACAATTTCCTTGTAAAGGAACAAGATTTTGAGTTCCTCTAAGCTAGTAAATCCATGGATATTTGCATTTCTTGTAAGAACACACTCCCTTTCCTTAATGCAGACTGTGAATGTCAGCAACATTTAATGCATTTATTCTGTAAGACCATTGCAAGGTAGGAATCTACAGCTGTAACTTCACCAGAACCAAAGTGACATACAGGAAATCACAGAGGAAGCCTGTGGCAGTGTCCCACCCCCAGGGAAATGCCTGCATCATCCTATGTCTCATATTTGGGTGGAAGGGCAATTACTTTCTGATTTATTGGTGAAACTTCTATGGCAAATAATCGATTTCATTTTGCCCTCTGAAATCTTTCACACCCACAAAAAGAGCAACATCTTATTTTAAATAAAATTACCCACATCTTCCTTCAGTAACATTTATTGCAGCCCCTGCAGTTATCCTAAATCTCTTGCTCTTTTGCCACCTGATGAAGTTGCAGTGCCAAGGATGCTGGGAGGAGAAGAGATGTGACAATTTCTCAGCAAAGAACACAACACTGACTGTGCCAAAGCCTCCTTTGGGGAACAAGGACCCAACACCAAGCCCAGGGGTGACAGAGGAACAACAAGGATGTGCAAAGTTAAAAATAGGACACTGCTGCCATTGCAGCCAAGGAGAGAGCATCAGAGGAATAAAACTGCAACAAACAAACCAAGCCAAAACAAAACATTTTTTCAGCGGAATTATTTGAATAATAATTCCAACAATTGAGGGGAGAGGGGAAAGGAGCAACCTGTCCAAGTGCTGAGTGTATATGTCATATATCTTACTGAAATTTCCCTAAAAAAAAATCATATCCTGATGCTCTAGAAGGGGGTGAGGAGATGGCACATTATTATGCTGAAATTTTGCTTTTCCAGAATGCAGAGACCATGTTAAAATCTATCTGAATATCCCTCACTATGCTTAAATAGGGCTTACATAGACTTTGGGGATGGTGGGGAGAGGGAGACAGGACAAAAATCTTTTTTTTTCTTGCAACTAGCAAGGTAAGCAAGCAAGATAAGCAAGGCAGAATAATTACATACGGGAGACCACAGCTAAATATTGATTCAGATGTCATTGCAAAAAGAAAAGGTGAGGGAACAACAGCTTGAAAATAACAATGCAAAAATCTATGACAGAATGGTAGAGACAAATAGACCTACAGCAATTATACAAAGAGCAGTTCAAAAGCCCTGCTGGAATAGGAACAACAGCAGATGATTCAGTCCTCCTGTGAAAACGGTCCCTTCCCTTGGTATCTGTGCAGCCCTTCTGCCTGGAACTAAGCTGGCATGACAGGCACAAATTCAGGCAGGGAAAAAACTCCTAATTAGAGGAGTCACTCCAGTTTAGTTCCAGGTGTCATCACTTACCCAGCTTCTTTGCATCTAGATATCCTAGCTGGGAAAACATTGTACTGCAGCATTAAAAAAATGATAAGGGAGATGGGTAGGTTCTGGTCACGTACAGCGGGATCTGTCATCCAAATGTTTTATATATTTCAAAAATCCAGTATTTATTTTAATTTTATCACAGTTTTTAAAACAGCAATATTTATGACAATAAGCTGTTTACCAGCATCAGCATTCACTGTTTGAAGGCACCTGCAAAGCCCTAACCTGGTAGAGGCTGAGAGAATCACTCCATTTTTTTTCCCTGGCATTTTCATTTCCCTGAAATAGAGATTTCTTATTGCATCTTCTGCACCTGCTGTGAAACTTAACTTCTGTTACCTTAGAACCAATTATAAACCTGATGGCAGCACAATCTACAGGAATAGGGTTAGTTCCTGCTCCAAAAAGGGCTGACACTGAAAAAGCCTTATTGCCTATGAATGCAGGAAAAACATGTTTTGATCCTTCTGCAGGGCTGCAGTAAAATGCAAGGACATACAAAACATCCAGCAACCCAAATCTGCTTTCTGTTTGTTTTTGGTACTTAAAGAAACTGTAAAGAAACTTAAAGAAACACTAACAGACTGACTGGTCAGGAGAACCTTAAAAAAAGTGTTTCTCTTTGTAGAAGAATAAACACTATGATCTATGAGAGAGATGTTTTTAGAATTATGACTGCTGCCTCTAAAGCTGTGCAAAACTGCTTCTCCCAGCATCTGATGTGTCACCATTGCCATTAATATCTGTCAGGATGGTTACAGATTCTGATTTTGAAAAAAAAAAAGAAAATAGCAGCACAGCAGAAGTGCTTCTGCTTTTGATATTGGAGTTTAACAGTTCCTGTGAACTGTATTAATGCTGACAAATATTCACTGCATTTTGTTAGAGCAAGCCTCCTTCCTTTTGCAGCAGGGCCCATGGATATTCCTAGCTTGTCCTTAATGCAAGTACTTTGAACCTGGATGTGCTAATTTTGGGATAACTTTGATAAAAGCCTCCTGCAAGCTTTGGGTTTATTGCATCCTTGAGCACCTCAGTTAAAGACATGCACTGGACAGTCTCTCACTCCTGAAGAACTCCCTGATTTCAGCTGTACTGCCAAGAAAAACATCAAAGGAAACCTTTTCACACTGCACTGACTTTTCTTGATAAATAGACAGGTCCAGGCCTGTCAGCCACACGAGTTTTATGAAGCTGAGTTCAGGATCTATTAACTTTTCTTAGATACTGTTGGGGCAAATGTGCCACAGGAACATGACATGAGCTCTCAGCATGTGGGCACAGCCTTGGAACATGAGCTGGAACATGATGAAACTGGTGAAATATTCCAATAAGATCAATTAACAGAAGGTTTTTATTTTTTTTGGCAAAATCAGAAGTGGGTAGCTGTTGAGTCATAGATGACACGATCAGAAAAAGAGAAGAAATCCAAGGAGTGAAGATTCTTGTGCAGATGAGCACACCCAGAACAGGACAAAGGTACAGAATAACACTTTCTGCAGTCCTGTCATGCCACCCACAGCCTCACATTGCTGGAAAGCATCACACAAACTGAGGACAGTACAGTCTGTTCACTAAAAAGCCCCAAACACCGTGCTGAAGGCCAGTGGGCTGATGAAGTGGAATACTAAGTGAGGCTCTGGGCTGTCAGGTACACCATGGAAAGGATGGATTTTTCCCACAGGCATTTTGCATAGTCATTTACACCCACAAATAGTGAATATATCACATGGCTATTCCAAGTTAACAGAGTTCTTCACTTATTCTGTAAAGGCAGAAATGATGACTCACGCTGTAGGACAAATGAGAGGAATGAGCCCTTCATTAACAGCCAGATTTAGGGAATGTGTTCCCTCTTGCATTGAAATTAGTGGTTCTTTTTCTAATTACTCTGGAGCTCACAGTGGTGAGGGCCCCATTCTTCCAAAAGCTTTGTGAGACTTAATTTGTCAAGACTTTGGCTGAGATCAGAGAAAAGCTGAAGCATTTCTCTGAGATGCCAGAAGTGAGAGCTTTTTTGCATTCTGATCTTCTGACAGATTTTCTCTGATCCAATATCTGCCTTTATTTAAAGAGCTCAGTTGGCATGTGTGGCATTCTGCAGGCTAGTAAGAAGTCAAGAACCAAGCTCTGAGGACTTAATAATCCAAAAATTGGCATCTAATTTAATGGGAAAAGACAAAATAAAGCTAGATAAATACGAAATTACTCCTGGGAATATTCCGCTATATTTTTAATCACAGAGAATGCAGATCATTCAGGATCCTTCTATTTCAGATTTGTTTCTTTTTTGAGTGATTAGACATGCAAGAGAGAAAGAGGTCAGGCACAGCAACCCAAAGTTCCCGTAGGAAGGATAAAATAGTAGCTACAAAGAGAATAAAAATTTTGGAACCAAGCCCTCTTACTCTCCTGCCCTGCCTTTCCTTTATGTTGCCAAAAAAGAACAAACCAGGAGATTTCAAGGGGAAAGCTTTTTTATTTCCTGAAAATTGGGGTGTCTTCAAGGTGATGCCAAACTCACTCGCCCTTGTGTCCCACCTTTCCTGGGAGGAGCAGCAGGGAATGGACTGAGCCTGTGCCCAGGGGCTGCTGCTGTGTGCCCACCAGGGCTGACCCACCCTGGGGCTCCTCCCTGCTGAGCAGGACCCCCTCAAACACCCTCAGCATCCTCCTGGCACCAGGGGAGTGACTTGAACTTCCCAGTTACTCCTTTCCCTCCCACTCAACACATTTTCCCTCCTTCTCCTGCAGCACAACTCAGTGTACATTTGCCAAACACATTCCCACTATCAAATTTTAATAGACTTTAATTTTTGCATCTCCACAGAAGGTGACATGAATTTTGCTGGCAATTATGTTCTGAGTAACCCAATTAGTCCTGAAATACAGAACAGTGAACGTGGTGTGATTCTAGATCTCATTTAATATTCTTGTAGGTTTTTTCTCATTTTAAAAGCTTTTTTTTCCCCCCTCTGGCTATTCTCTGCTGATTATTAGATATAAAAAGATTATACTGATGTATGTAAAAGTATGTTAATTTTATAAACCAAAGGTAAATGACTGGCAAAGAAAAGGGCAAAAAGGCACATATGTTAGAAGTATGAAAAAATAATGCTTCAACTATCAGTGAGTTGCTCCTCGCCTACCCTGATTCCAAAGGCAAGAACAAGAAATAGACCTCAATTAAAGGGAAATAATTTGACATATTTCAAAGTAAAAAAGAAAAAGATTCAGAAAAAGATTCAGAAAAAGATTCAGAAAAAGATTCAGAAAAAGATTCAGAAAAAGATTCAGAAAAAGAAAAAGATTCAGAAAAAGATTCAGAAAAAGATTCANGAAAAAGAAAAAGAAAAAGAAAAAGAAAAAGAAAAAGAAAAAGAAAAAGAAAAAGAAAAAGAAAAAGAAAAAGAAAAAGAAAAAGAAAAAGAAAAAGAAAAAGAAAAGAAAAAGAAAAAGAAAAAGAAAAAGAAAAAAGAAAAAGAAAAAGGAAAGGAAAAAGAAAAAGAAAAAGAAAAAGAAAAAGAAAAAGAAAAAGAAAAAGAAAAAAGAAAAAGAAAAAGGAAAGGAAAAAGAAAAAAGAAAAAGAAAAAGGAAAGGAAAAAGAAAAAGAACATGTTCAACAAATTCCCTGTAGCAATGTTTTTCCAAGGATCATATGGAATTCAACAAACACAGGGATTTTTAGAGGTACCTAAAATATACATAGGATCTACCCCACAGAAGGAACCAGCATGAAACTTGATGTCTTCAGGAATTCTTAGGGCTTTGAGTTTTCACTGTAAATTGCTTAAAATAATATGGTAGAAGCTGGTATCAACGTCATCAGCATTAAATGATAAAGTTGACAATAAAGAAGACTTTTCTTCTCCTGGACTCTGTATGCTCTCCTGTTTGAGATAGAATTTGTCTGTTTTGGTATGCACATTTTTCCTTTCCGTGTGGTTATTTTACTTTGGTAGAGGAGGCAGTGGAGGCAGGCAGTTGTTCATCTTGGCTTTGGTGAAATCTCTTTATATCTTTCCAAGGTGGGAATTAGTGCAGCCCCTCAGCTTGGTAAAATGAGCTCGGCTGTGAGTCAGCACTGAGCTGTGACCACAGGGCACAAATTCACTGCAAAATTCTATCAAAGGAAGGAAGATTCACTTGTGGGGTGGAGAACGTGACTAATGCCACTCAAAATCAGATTTTAATTAGCAAATGTAGTTTTTGTTACACATTGTGGAACTCTGTTAGACTTAGAGCTAGTAAGCAGAGAAGGAAAAAAATTTTTGGCTTTCTCTGCTACATCCTAAAGGTATTCCCTACAAATGGTGGGGGCATTGAAACAAGATGATGTTGGTCATTTAAATGATGTGTGCAATGAAAGCAAAGAGCTCCTCAGAAGATTTTTTGCAAAGAGGTAAAGGCTGCTGATTCTCCTCTCTGATCAGATTTGAGGTCAATGACTCTCAAACACAAATTTCCTGATGGAGCAGAGGAAAGACTTTCCTGTTCCTGTGTCTGTTTTCTCCAACCTGATTTTGAGACTTGCAGTTATAATGACTCCTGTTGCTGGTTTTTTTAAATCACAGAATTTAAAACAATCTAGTTAAGGACACAGACAAACAGTCCCCAAGAGAGGACTGGGAACAGGAGATACATGCCAGATTTTCTCTTATAATGAGCTTTCAAAGCTCATTTCTTTGTATAAAGCTCCCATATCAAAAAAGATGTTGCCACTTTTTCATTTCTTGTTATGGTGGAGAGAGAATGTTTGGCATATGGAAAGACTTAATATTGGATCTGCACCAGGAAGAGAAGCCAGGGGATTTGGTCAGGAAATACATGCTCTGAAAAAATGGGGCACATCCAGGATGGCAGTGGCTGGGGGGTAAAATATTGGGGATTGTAAGATTTTTGCTGTATGAATAGCTCCATGAAATACAATGAATCCCTGACAAGTAGTGTGGGGTTTTTTTTGTTTTTGTTGTTTTGTTTTTTTTTTTTTTTTTTGGTTGTTGTTTCATTGTTTTTAAGCAGCTCTGAAAACTTTCCAGGATCCACTTCTAATTCTGTCTATTTTGCTAACACCCACAGGGCAAATTCAGGGCAGCTCTGTTCTGGAGAGATGCATTCTCCAAAAGGGGCTGCTAATATTAACATATCCCCAGTGCCAAGTTTGCAAGTCTGAAGATGCCCTTGTGAAGCAATGAGATGCTAAATAAATCAAACTGTCTATTATCTCTATAATCTGTCCTGTGTCCAACATTGGGAGAAGCAGGTGCATCCTCTCAAAAAGCT
Organism: Cisticola juncidis; assembly: GCA_013400215.1. Classification (NCBI taxonomy): domain Eukaryota; kingdom Metazoa; phylum Chordata; class Aves; order Passeriformes; family Cisticolidae; genus Cisticola; species Cisticola juncidis. The sequence goes on along the minus strand of VXBR01006230.1, from coordinate 379,957 downwards.
TTCATGAAGTGTTCTTTCTCTGCATTTTTAGACACCATTACTTTGCAGTGAATGGATATATTTGGAAATTTTATAAATAAATTACATGATAGAACAATCAGAAATAAATGCTACCACACAGGTTTCAAGAAACTATTCAAAAAAGGAATTATTATTTCTTTACTTCCAAGCAGTAACAGCATGGTCTCTAAATGCATTTGCACACTTGTTTTTCCTCTTACCAGCTGTTGCCCTTTTGGACCCCAACCAGCATACTGAAGCTTTGCATTGCTGACCTCAGGGGGATACAAATTCTGGGGATCCCTGTGAAAAAGAGAAAAATAAATTTCAGCTTCAGAAATGTCCTTGTTTAAGCTGCTGCGCACCTGCTTTGGAAATATCACAACTTACAAGATGCCTTTCAGCCAGGTTTCAGTAGACTTTTTAACAGTAAGGTAAACACTAGCAAGTGTTGGTAAGATCAAGCACTTAAGTGACAATTTCTGTTTCTTATTAATAAGAAACTAAACATATTTGTTCCACTGCTGGCTTGCCTAAGCCTGAAGAATTAGTTCAGGGATGGCAAACAACGTAACTGGATTTATCCACGCTGATGATGTCCACAAAGGATAAACAATAATTACATCTTTGAATCCTACTGCCACAAGAAAAATAAAATTTTGTCTTCTGCACCCAGTGGCTTTTTTGCCTCATAAATTTCCTTTGAATATGATGACAGAAATGATTAGCAACTGTATGGCAACTGATACGAAGCCTGGCTGCAAAGGGAAAAGGTCCTTCCACAAAACATCTATTTTTTTAGAAAATAAAATCAAAATGCTTTTCTTGTTCTTTCATCCATTACCTTCATTTTGTAGCAGTGAGCACAAGTGACACACAGCAAATGCAATATAGAAAAGGAGGCTTTTTTGGTAAATGTCAAAGCAGCATAATGTCATTTTCCCCCAGCACAGATAGCATCACCTTAACTGTATTTATACTCAGCACAAATAATTACATTAAATATTCTGAAGTCACATTGCAACAACCCTGTGTATCGTAATATCCTACAAACAAGAACTCTAATAAAGCTTGTATAAAATATTCCTCATTAGAAGATCTCAGACTGCTTGAAAAAGTAGGGGGTATCATCATCCCTGGTCTACAGACAGGAATAACAAGGCAATTTGAGGCCAACATCACTGAAAACCGGAGAAAAAAGCCAAGTCCTGCCTGGCCTTTAAGCAAAAGGCACAGTGTTTTCCAGAGCATGCTTTCAAAAGAGAACAAAACTGAATGCAGTAATTAGGCACTGAGTGAATTCTCTTTATTGCCTGTTGGGGCAGCAGCACAGTCATGCTCCAGCTCTGCCTGTCAGTCCCTGGGGTGAACACTCCCCCTGCACTGGTGCTGTTGCAGCAAGGACAAACACAGCAGCAACAGGAATGCTCAGGATTGATTTTGTGTCACATTTCCACCATGGAAAACCCCTCATTTCCTCTGAACTCTTCAAAGGCCAGGCAGGAGAAGGGCAGACCCAAGACCTGCTGGCCACAGGTTCCCCTTCCATCACTCCTGCAGGTGGAACCCTCCAGTAAAGCTGCCAGGGCTGATGGAGATGGGATGAACTGAGGACGTGGAGGAGCAAGAGGGAGTTGTTGAGGCATTGACACTTCAAGTCTGAGAGTATCATAATACATAATACCCAGCTAGCTTTTGTTTTTACATGCAAAATGTCACCACAGCTGCTGCCTGTAGAGCAAAATTGTATATTTCATTATGGTTTTTTTTTTTTTAACCTAGAAGATGTTTTTGTGAGCAGCCTAAAGTCATTTTTGTAAAGTATGGATAAGAGAATACGTAATGCTCATACTGAGAGCAGCCACAAAATTCCCTTTCCTGTAGAAAGATGAGCCACACAACTTGTTCTGGCTTGTGTGCATTAGCTCCTTGAGTTTGCAGTCAGCTGTGCCTTTTAGGAATCAATCTGGTTAGTTATCTTGATTATCTTAACAGAGAGTAACCTCTGAGGGAAGAAGGAAAAGAGAAAAACAGGGAATTAAATCAAAACCTCTTTTGGGAGAGAAGAATAGCACTTCACTATTTGTCAAATGAACTGTCTAGATCTTGGGTTATTTTACCCATGGTAAGAAGAAGAGCAAGAAATTACAAATGGAGGGGGAAATACCATCCCTAAATAAATAGATTATACAAATTGTAAGAATTTAAAGCTGTAATGCTTCAGATAACACAGGTGGAGCTCAGGGACAGACGTGCCAGTAACAGCAAATAATTCAGACCCTAGTGCAGCCAAGTCCTGTCAGTTCTGCTCACTGCATCATCTTTTAGAAATGCAGTTTAAAAAACTGTAACACAATGAGAAATGCTGCATAAACCAGCTTTGGTATTTGATAAGGCAGAAGGAACAGAAAGCTGTGCTGTAGACAAAAAAACAAAAGCAAAGTCATCTTCTCATTCCTGGGCATAGCCAAGGAAAAACAGAATTGCATCTCCTGAGTTCTTTCTTAAGGTGTTTCACATGGTTGGGAAAACTCTTTTGTAGCAAAATATGGTGTACATCTCTCCTCATGCTGTGAGCTATTCCCTTCTAGCACAGGCTGTGAAAGCAGACTAAGATCCCAGTCTTCCCCCACAAATGCTCCTGAGAGATGGACATATTCCTCCTTGTATATTTTGGTTTGTTTCTCATCTCTTGAGGAGAATCTTCTTCCCTGAAGCAGCCACACTCACTCACCAACTTCAATACCATGTGTAGGGGGGTTGAGAAGACTTCTCCTTGCCAAGCTTGATCTCTCAGGGAGAACTGCAGGAGTCACCTGGAGCTGGGCTGCTCCAGCAGTGGCCAGGGGAACCTCAGCGTTCAGGAATCCCCAAAGGTGGCATGAAAATGGAGTTCACTCACTTGTGAACCCCACTGTGAAAGACCAAAATCCCACACTATTTGGGCTACCTTTGGTGCATGGTACACAGTGAATATGCATGGCCTTGTGCTCTGGAAGCTCCAGGCAACCAATTTACAAACCCATTATCAAAGACTCACAGACAGCTTTGGGTTGGAAAGGACCTTAGAGCTCATTTCATTCCAGCCCCTGCCATGAGCAGGGATGCTTCCCACTCTCCTAGGTTTCTTCAAGCCCCATCCAGCCTGGCCTTGAACACTTCCAGGGATGGGGTATCCTCTGGGCAAATTGTGTCCTAACTAACTATAAGTTAACTTCTCTGGGCTGTTACATCAGCCAGAGAGAGAAGGAGGAGGGAGAGCTGTGCACACAGCTGCTCTGGGCAGGATGGCCACAACTCTGTGATATTCTCTTTGAGAAAGCTCTTAGTGATCCTCAAACTGAGAATCCCTTTTTGAAAGCATTCATCAAACACATTTCCAATTATCCCATGCTATTCTGGGCATTTAACTGTCCTTTGTTAAATTCCTGCAGGGGAGTCAGGCCAAATGCACACCTGTGTCCCAGGAGAACTCTTCCATTTTACTGTTGCATAAATGGGATCTCATGCCAGTCAGCTTCTTCTGGGAAGTATGTGATTCCTATTAATCTATGTCCTCCATAGCTACATCCTTTCTTCTTCTTCAAAACAGCCTGCTTAAAATTCCTCTGTACTTTTTTCCCTGAATCAATCAATATTATGGGTCATCTCAGCCTCTCCAAAGAGCCAGTGCTCCTCACAGCCCAAATAATTAGGGCTTGTTTGGATTTGAGCCTGTCCCTTGTGAGCTCATTTGTGCAGGATGCTGGCTTGGAAATGGGCAATTCCAAAGGCTGTCTGTACATCTCTGGCTCCTGGTTTGGGTGAAAAAGCAGATTCACTGCTTTCTCACAATATTATCATTATTTCCTCACAAAAAAACCCAAAAACCCTTAATCTTAATTTCCAGCCAAAGAAATGGCAAGGTCTTATTAAACCATTACTATTATTTCTTTACATCTTTTAACATGATTGATCTTATAGCTGAGGAAGAAGAGAATAACACATTTCAGAGCAGACAGAAGATGGAGCAGGTGCTACATAAACTCTTCCACATTAAAATGACTTGTCTGGACCTGAGGCTGTTAAATTTCTCCGGACACAGGTGTGACTTCAGCACCATGTTCAAAAAACATTACTGAAGTAATAAATAGAGAAATTTGCTCATTTAAGTGAAGGTTTCTTGCCAAAAAGTCTCCCCTCAAAATTTCAAAGCAAGGAAACTTTGTGAGTGCAAGCAGAGTGCTGACTGCCAAGTCACCTTTGCTTGCAACTGAGCTCAGAACAAGATGCAGACTAAAACAAACTAATCTATCATGTCTGACCTGCATTTGACTTTAAAAATTACTATTATTAACGAGAAACTTGTTTGAAAGAGTTTGTCCTGGTTTTTGTTGAAATTTTTATGTCAGTGTGTTCCCCCTTTTGACATTTTCTCCTAAAGAAGGCAAATTTCCCTCAGAGACTTTGTGGCACTGGTTCTCCTTCTAAGCATAAACATGATTAACTCTTCCATATAAAGTTCTTCAGAAGCAACATAAAAATACCCAGAAATTTTCCATTGTAATTGAGGGAGTGGCTCCCTTTACTTCAAGGAGAATATTTTACAATGCCAGACTAAAAATGTCTGAAGCTGACAAAAGCAGTCAAATTCTGGGTATGGTATAAACTGCTGTTCTATTTTCATAACTAAATTTTAATTTCAAATACAGAACAACAGGATTGGTATGGAAATTCTTTGACTATGCTGCCACTGTGAACAAAAATGCAACAATTTTCACCACAAGCTGCTCTGATCTGTCCATCCTCTAAAGAAATAATATAAACTATGTATATATGCTTTACTGGGAAAAATTTGAACCTCCTTACTTCACTATGTCCTAATTTTGGAAAACATTTACTGTGTAATTAGTATGTTAAATGTCATTAGTTTATAAGAGTTGAAGAAATAAAGACAGCTATAAAAACATGTGAGGAAGGCAGAAATACTTCCTCTGGTTATCTGCATCAAGCCAGCACTGAATATTTTGAAAGACAACAGTCCTAAGGACATCAGCTCACGGTACTTTAAGCATTTTTTATGGTTAATTCTAAAAAACTGTCTATCTATCTAAACTATCTGTCTCAGCACCAGAACTCAATGTCTTCACATCCACCTCTAATAACATAAAATCAGACAGCAGCTAAGACAGATTTCTTCTTCCTTAGAAAGAGAGAAACAAAACAGAGAACAAAATAAAGAATAAATTCAGAAAGGCAATAAAGAACTGGAAACTTCTAAATATTTATGAGGTTTTGATTCTTGATGAAAAAGCAAAGTGGAGAAAATACGAAAAAAAAAAAGAAAACAACATGTAAAACATAAAAGTTAACAATAAATGTACAAAGAACCATAGATAAGGACACGGAGGAAGAGAGAAAGATTTCTAAGAGGCAGAAATGCAATTCCTTGAGTAGCAAGCACAATTCTAATGAGTTGTTTTTAATGCTTTAATGACACAATTAAATGACTTGTTTACTTCAAAATTCACCAAGGAGAAGAGGAAACAGGTGCCATTAAGGAAATTTCTCCCCAGGAGATACAGAGCCCTACTGAGACTCACAGTGAGATAAAATAAAATATCCTACAAATGGGAATAAAGACTTGCCAGAACAGATAATCAAGAAATCAAACTCTTGGAAGATGCAACTAAAAGAATCCTCCTGGAATTCTAATAAAAGTGCTTAATTAGATGGGAAAGGCTCTTCCATTCATCTAGGTTCATCCACTATTAAATATTTAATTCTCACTCACACACACACATATTTTCCTTACAGCACTTTTCAATGAACAAAAGCAGAAGGAGGTGATGAAAGCAGTTTGAACTTATTAATTTCAACAGCAGATGCACATCAATTCATTCAGCTGCTCTTAAAAACATCAGCACTCGCCAACCATTTTTTCCAAGATGAACGAATTCCATGGATTTAGCATACAAAAGATAAAAAGCAAGGGAATCTAAAACATTTGTCTCTAATTTGGCAATTCTTTTGGATTCAGGGCAACAATATGAGCTCAGAGGTCTTTTTTTATTATAGTCTGCCTATGTCTGTAACCCCCCATCAATGTAATATTTGGTACTTGCTCTTTTCTAACAACACCCTAAAATCCAGAATAGTTGGGGTTGGAGGGGACTTTAAAAATCATTTATTTCCAGCCCTCCTGCCATGGACAACCACACAAAAATCAATCACTTGTCAGAAAAGGAGCCACCAACTCCCATTGGTAATGGTATAAAATGATGGCATGGGCCTGCCTTTCTAGTTAAAAAAAATGATTTAAAAGTGCATCAGAGACTGGGAGACAGCCCTGGGTTGCAGTGATGCAGGCTGGGGGACTGCAAAACATTGATCAAAACCTCTGCATTTCCCCGAGTAAGCAAACAGTGGAAATGGAGCTTGGACACTGGTAACATTTAAAATGATGACATTATCATGTTTCTCATGTGACCCCTCTAAATCACAGAAGACAGAGGGAATTTTTACTGTATTTTTAAATGGAACTTTTGCTCCTGGAGTCATATTTTGTCGCCTAAAGAGACAAAGAGAGGCAATAGCCCTCAGGCGATAAACACAACCACTTAAAAGCAATTTTCTCTTACTCATGGAATTTTCTTTTACTCTGTAGATCTTCCTCAGCCAGCTCTGACCTCAGTGCTATGCAAGGCATGAAGTAAGGCACTGGATTTACCTGGGCTGCATTAGTATTTATCTACAACAGAGACATGAAAAAATGAAAATCTAAATATTTGAATGCTGTAAAGTAGGCTAGTCAGAATTGTAGCTAGAGAAGGATCAGCTATTCAAAATATGGGGGAAAAACATGCAGGTTGAAGAGAAAAAACTTGGTGAGCACTGAGATGTTTCAGAATGAACTGGGAAGATCTGGATGAGCCTGGGTTGAGTGTGGTTCTTCTGAGCAACCCTGCCAATCTAGAGGAAAGGAAGTTTGTGATGAAACCTGAGCATTTTCCACCCAGCTGACCTTGTCTGACTTTCAAGTGCTAATAAAAATATGGCACAGTGATGTGATGCCTGCAGAGAGCAATATGGGATTATTAGTACATAAAATGAGATACAGAAATGATCTCCTACCACCAGAGACACCAGAAGGGCCTCGTTACAATGAGACTTCACTGGCCATTAGGTCACACTTCTAATTGGGTAACAGATTGATTCTTGGGCTTGTGCTCTAAAATAATTTAACAGCCTATGTTACTTGGTTTCACACCAAACCAGAATGATTCAGTATTCTCCATTTTCTTTTTAAAAAATAAGTCCTTCAGCAAATCTTATTTCTTTTCATGTCAGCAGGATGAGGACATCCTGGAGGTTTGTGTGGAGGTTCTCAGGAGTATTTAAACACTTTTCTGAACAGAACCTCTCCCCACAGAGACTGTGTCATCATCAGTTAAAATTAACAAGGCATGCATTTATTTGTGCCATTATTTCCATTTTCTATCAGCAGTGATGTGATCACATTTAAACACCACCACAATTGGCCTGGTTTCAGGTATGGTTTGAAAGTGGGTGGTAAAATACTCTCCTTACTCAAAGGACAAATCCAGCACTCTAAATCTGCACTTCTGCCCCATACCAGAGATGGATAAACCTGAAATACCCACACAAGAGGGAATTCTTGGGGGTATAACATCCACCCTCAGGGCTCTGCATGTGGAAGGTCCTCTCATTCCTCTTATCTCCTTCTCATGTGTGACATGGGAGAGCAACTTTTTGTATTCCAGTCTTACCTCCTCAAATTTCTAGAGGAGCATTCAGTTGTCAGGGTAAGGGGTGTAGAGGCATCAGGGCTAGAGTGACACAGCCTGGGCTATCAGCCAGGTATTCCATCACCTTTGCCACTGGGAGACTTTCTCAGTGGTCACTCAGTGCCAAGGAAAATTCTGGCTGTAGCATCAATTTTCCACTCAGAGGTCCTCTCTTGCTTTCCAAAATATCCCCACACCCTTCTTCTCCATTTGTTTTGAGCTCCCTAGGGGTTTAGGATGCCCATTTTGGGATAAGAAGGCATTTTTAGACTGCTACATTTGGTTAGTGATGACCTCTGGAGAGGTCACAGCACCAAGGTGCAAGGACAACAGGGAGCCCCAGGATAGATCTGGGGTGCACAAGAGCTGTGCCATGGATTGCTACATATTTCTCAGAGCACTGTACAGTCCTCAGTGGCTGGCACAGGTCCCTGTACAGCCCTCACTTTGTCACCTGAGCCCAGGACCATTAAACCCCACAACAATGAGGAAATGCCCATAATCTTGCAGGTCTGAGTCCTCAAAATTGACTTTTTTTTCACATGTCCACAAACAAAAAAGTCTGCTTTTTGTAGGATGCACATTCTTTGTACAGCATCACTGAACAGCAGCACACTGAGAGTTTAATGGGCTGAAAGTTTATCACCTAACCACAGCAAGCAGTAATCAAGGCTCATCTGCAGGGTGTCTCTGCAATGCCACAGCAGTGGAGCCCATCCAGCTCCCTGGGGAAACCTGTGTTCCTTGTTCATGTCCCAGTGGAAACCCCATCCAGGACCTTGAACATTAGGGCAAAATGCAAACAAAAATTCCTGATTCCCACTACAAAAATCCATGTACAATTTTATTCCTGGGAAGGTGATGCATGGAGGCAGGGATTGCACAGGCTGTGGATAGTCAGTGCTATGCACCACCATTTTATAAATTCTCTTTCATCCACCTTTATTTCCCTTTTCTGTCAAAACTCTGTACTAACTCAACTGTACTGAGTATGAACAAGGAGGAATGCCCATGCCAAGGAGCTGATTTTTGGTGGTGGCAGTCAGGACGTGCATGAGCCCTGCAGCAGTGACTGGTTTGCAGGCTGACCACAGCCTGGGGTGCAGAGGGGGTTTGTTCATCCTGAGGCATGAAAACACTTCCAAGTGCAGACATTTCTCACCAGTGAAGCACATTTTATTCATGATTTAAATTTTAATAGGAGCCCTGCCTCCATTTCAGGGGGTGCTGTCTCAGAAAAACACAATGGGAGAGTTTGCTTCAAACTTTTCTTCTTTTTTTTTCTTTTTGATGAGCCATAAACTACTGACCTTTTCTGTAACATAAGGATGTTGGTTGCTGGGCTTTTCTCTGCTAAAGTGCTAACATTTGTGTCTAACTATTAATTACCCAAGTGCTTTTTTCTTTTTTTTTCAGTCATTACTCTAATTCTTAATATCAAATCCTCCCCTCAGGGGACCATTCCTTTATTATTATCACTATACATGGTTTCTAAGGTGTCCACCCACATCACAACTGATTCTGGAAGAAAGAAGTGTGTGGTAGGAATTGCTTTGCCCACACAAGAAAGGAACATTTCACATCAATTAAAAAAAA
>VXBR01006230.1:182990-370548 GCA_013400215.1 Cisticola juncidis | reverse complement strand
AAAAAAAAAAAAGAAGCTGGGCATTGACCAACATGGGTGAGAGAGTGGCAAATCCCCTGGGGAAATGATTTGGTGTTGAGCTGCTGAAGTGGATTTCCTCCCACCAGCACAGCCAAGAGTCCTTCCTGAGCTGCCTTCGAGGCTGAGCTGCTTTCAACCTGCCACAGCTTGGAAGTGAGTGATGCTCAGTGGCTTTTCTTAATGAAATGCTGGTTCTTTCTTTTCAAAGAGGCCCAAAATGTATTCATAAGCAAGAAGCTGGTATGTGATTTAACCACTATTCCAGTGATTTACAGAGTGTTTAATTCAGAAGATTGTAAAAAGCAAGAAGCCAAACAGCTCCATCAGGGCTTGAGCCAAATGCCAGCAAACTCAGATGAAAAATTCCTGTCCACATTAAAGGATGTAAGGTCAAGCTCCACGATCAAGCTACCAAATGTAACCATTCCCAGGGCCAGTTTTCTGTTGTCAAAATGCAACTGAAAAAGCATCAGACATCATGAGGATGCTCTTATTTATAGTTTGGCATAAAAGCCACCACACTTTGCAGAAGTGCCTTAATTAACTATATAAACTATCTCAAAATGTGATAAAATCTATAGAATGATAATTGTTAGAGAGGGAGGAGAGAGAAGGAATAGAAACAGCAGGTTCTTCATGAACTGCTGATTTTTTTTTTTTTTTACTTATTTAACAAATTTCACATTTACATTTGCTTTTACATACCTTTTCATAAAGATTTTATTTCAACCTCTACAGATCATTCTTGGGGGAAAATATTCATTTGCTCTAAGTAAAATTTAATTAGCTGAAAAGGGGTTTTATTAAATACTGTACTTTTTCCTCTTAAAATAAAATGTGGGCACTAGGACAAGTTTATAAATGTCAGAGTGAAATTGTGCAGCAGTCTGTACAACAATTACCACATTTTGCCTCCCTTGGGTAAGTACAATTTCCCTTCTTGCTTTGCAGATGGGGACACTGAGGCTCAGGACTTTTTAGTGCTACAGAGACGATGCATAACAGGCCAGATCAACATGAAATAGAGCAGACTTGATCTAATGGGCAGGTGTCTGAAGCAGATTCAATTCCCTGAAGTTCTTTTATCTATGGTTTTAAATAATGAATCCCAATTTCTTTTTACTGTGAACACGGAAATGGGAACATATGCAAGGGTAAACTTCTTGTCTTTCAAAATGTACAATAGGAAACACACAAAACTGATTATGTTTTCTCTAATTAACTTTAAAGTCCATTTCTTTCCTGCCAGTGGCTTGTGAAAAAATAAAAGGAAGTAGGAAGAATAGTGAGAGCTCTTCAGAGAGATCTATAGACAGCACTTTGAAAATTTACTCACGGTGAAGCACTGGCTCAGTTCCTCTCCCTGTTATCACTTCTGTGGATCTCCAGCACGTTTTGTGCACTCACTCCACTCCTGGGACTTCTCTTGAAGTTACTGGGGCTCAGCGTGGGGCACTCGTGCAGGATTTTACAGACCTGTAAAATCCCTGGCAGTGCAGGCAGGAAGAGCTGAACTCAGCTCCAAGAGCACTCCTGCTACACTCCTGTGCTCCAAGTTCCTCCCAACACAACACATAAATTCAGTGTGAAATCTGGATCCTGCTTAGGAGTAACTGTGCACAATTCCCTCCTTCTCAAATGCAAAATCAGGGAGGAGTGGGAATAATTGCTGATTTTCTCCCTGATCCTGGTAAGAACATTGGGAAACTCCCATGTCCCAGCTGGATGTTCTAAGAGCTTCTGCAAGGGGGGCAGAACTAATCCCTGACACTTGTCTGTGTCCAGAGGGAAATGGTTCATGCAGAACTGGCTGGGTGCTGGGAGGTCTGAAAATACATGTTTTATGCTGGGCTTTATTTGGGGGAATGCAAACACAACTGTAAAAAGTGTAACAGTTCTGCTGGCCTGGCCATAGCAAAAGATTAAATACAGAAGTATCCCCTTGGATATCCCATCCAAAATTAGCTCCTGCTTAAGACCTGCAGTGGCAGATGACTCCAGTGGTCCAGCAGCATCCACTGGTGTGAAAACACCTTAACACTGGTGAGGGAAATCCTACAGCTGGGGTAGGGAAACACTCTGCCCAGTGCCAGCCTGTCCATAAAAACTCTGAAGTAAATAAGTTCTTTTCCCTTATTTCAGTGAAGGATGTGAATGACTCAGATAATTCATATCAGACCCACAAAAGAATAAAACAATTTTCAGTGCCCAGTTTTCATAAGTAGGTTGTTGCCTGCATGGCTAAATTTTTGTTTTCCAAAATTAGGAGAAATAATATTAGGAAATAACTATGTATAGTACTGGAGTTCCACATTTCCCCAGCACCTTGCAGGGGAGCTCCCTGTTCCACAGCTGGACCTGCAGATGCCATCTCAGCGCCTATAAATTAACAAGTAGCTGGCAACTGCAATGCTGGGGGTTTGAGAAGAGCCTTGCAAAAATATTTATAATGGAGACAGCTGCAAGCAGTAACCAGCAGCTACCACGAACAGCAGCAGCGCTCGGAGGGGAGGTGTGGGACGGAGATGCTCGTCCCGGGAACACGGGGCTGGTTCCACTAGATGGCAGCCGGAGCCAGCACCGCAGAGTTTTTGGGAGCAGCAGCGGCTGCTCTATTTCATGTTGATCTGGCCTGTTATGCATCGTCTCTGTAGCACTAAAAAGTCCTGAGCCTCAGTGTCCCCATCTGCAAAGCGGGAAGAGACACAAGAAGAAGAGTGGGACAGGACCCCGAACATCCCCAAACATCCACGAACATCCCTGAGCATCCCCGAGCATCCCCAAACATCCCTGACATCCCTGACATCCCCGAACATCCCTGACATCCTCGACCATTCCCAAGCATCCCCAAGCATCCCCTAGCATCCCCGAACATCCCCGAGCATCCCTGAGCGTCCCCAACATCCCCGAACATCCCCGAGCATCCCTGATCATCCCTGACATCCCCAAACATCCCCGAACATCCCCGACATCCCCGACCATCCCTGAGCATCCCTGAGCATCCCTGACATCCCCAAACATCCCCGAACATCCCTGAACATCCCCGAACATCTCTGACATCCCCGACATCCCTGCCCGGAAGACCCGCGGACCCCAGCGGCTCCCCCTGTGCACCACAAACCACTGAAAGCAGAAGAAAAATCACACAAAGTACTGGAACCCCGAGTTTACCAAGAGGCTGTGAGAAAGCTGAAATAACAGAAGGGAGGTACTAAATCTGAGTGATCTCTTTCTTCCACCCCGGGCGTATTTTAATTTTTAAATCCTTTGAGTCTGTGTCAGTGCCATCTATTAGTTGTCCCATACAGACTTGGTGTGAGGAGTTTACTCTGACAACAGCTCTTGTGGAAAAATGTTGCAGTCTTGTATAAAATACCATTTGGGAACATACATACTGAGGACTTTCCCAAACCGGTTTGTGAGATTTATTGAGAGGTCAAAATGAAATCTGGAAAGCATTGGTATGAGCTTCTTTTGACTTCAGGCACAGCCTGAATCTGGAGAGTCTGCAGAATGTGGCAAAAATAATTAGAAAATTCCCTTTAAAAAACAATTTATGCTGGCAGATTAATGGCATGTTATTTAAAAAGTGATGCCAGAGATTAGGTTAATTGGCTTCCTTATTAGTTAGCCTCAGCAGGGGAGTAGCAAGGGCATGAGAGGGTGGAAATCCTAAATTGCCTGGCCTTCCTGATGAGGCAGATCATAGCTGAGGACAGGGAGAGGGAGCACAGGGAAAGTGGCTCTGTCACAGCCTGTTTCCAGGAGTGATTGTGTGCTGAGCAGGAGGGACACTGGAGGGGAGTGAGTTTGTCCCCAGCAGTCACTGCCTTGCCCACTGAGCTGGAGAGATGCTGAGGGCACACACCAACAGGGTGTAAAGCTGTGCCTGCTTGCAGGAGAGGGGAAAATGAAAACAGTTTGTAAAAATGGCAAAGAGCTCCTTGCTCAGGGCAGAATTTTTCACTCCTGTTATTGACAAGTGGAGGACAAGGATGGCTGCTTGTGGATGGCAAATTTAATCATCATCAAAGGATCTGGAATATCAAACTGAAGTGAATTTTGTGCTGTGTCAGTGTGCTGTGTCCTGCCCTCCACAACCTTCATCCACAGATATCCATCAGAGCAATATTCCTGTGTTAAACAGGTGAAGAGGTTTTTATACCTTCATCCAACAGAGGCTCTACTTTCAGCTGATACATTTCACTACCTGTTATATCACGTTCACTGTTCACCTCCTAGACCTGTCCTCTGCTCCTGCACCACCCTAAAATATACACAGAGCTCCACAGGCAGGATAAATGCCCATGGTCCATGGAAATGGCAGTGTGCTGCCCTGTCCACCACTCACTTTCACCTGGAAGGTCAATGAAATTGTCACTCCACAACACAGTTTACAATGCCTGTTCATGTATCTAAAAGCCTGAACTCTGCAAACCTTACCTTTACCAACACAAGCTTCAGTGATCCCTCCAGCCCTTTTTCAGCTCGTGGTCTCCTGATCCACCACCACACCATGCTGTGGGGACACCAATGCCCCTGTGTGCCTCCTGGTGTGCTCTCACTTCCCAGATTTCCCCCTTATGCTGGAAACTTCTCCTCTGGCACATCCCACCCTTCAGTCTCCTGCACCACTGCCCAACCAAACTCAGAGAGCAAGGGGAGCCACAGCTGGGTGCACAACAGAGTTGAAGCTGGGGGGAACAAGGAGCTGGTTGTCAGGAACAAAGAAAGGTCATGCAGTACTAGAAAACTGCTTGGACCACTGCATTGTTATTTTTTTAGCATTTTTAATACATGGTATGCATGGTACTTCTATTTTTTCCACCTTTGTTTTGTCTGGAATAGAACTGTGCTGTCAGTCAAGCCTTTTTTGCTCTTAGCCAGGCTTGCTGCAGACACAAAGCTTATGTGCTCAGGCTGTGTCTTCATCCTGTTGCTGAACACTTTCAGCCCACAAGCTACTGCTCAGACACACTGCCAGAAAGATGGAGTTTTCAAAAACGGAGCATGTTGAGTAAATTCCCAGAAAAACCCAGCCCAACCAACCAACCTACCAACCAACACAAAACAAAACATAACCAAACAAAACAAACTGAACCAAACCAAACCAAACAAAACCCAACCAATCAACCTACCAACCAACCCAAAACAAAACATAACCAAACAAAAAAAAAATGGAAACAAACCAAAACGAACAAAAACAACCAACCAACCAACACAAAACATAACCAAACAAAACAAACTGAAACAAACCAAACCAAACCCAACCAATCAACCAACCAACCTACCAACCAATCAACACAAAACATAACCAAACAAAACAAACTGAAACAAACCAAACCAAACCCAACCAATCAACCAATCAACCTACCAACCAACACAAAAGAAAACATAACCAAACAAAAAAAATGGAAACAAACAAAAACAAACAAAAACAACCAACCAACACAAAACATAACCAAACAAAGCAAACTGAAACAAACCAAAACAAACAAAAACAACCAACCAACCTACCAACCAATCAACACAAAACATAACCAAACAGAACAAACTGAAATAAATCACACCAAACAAAACCCAACCAATCAACCAACCAACCAACCAACATTCTCTCACACACACACATACCAAAAAAAAAATCCTACACCCCCCCCAAAAAAAAAAAAAAAGAAAAGAAGGAGGAGATTGCGGCAGGGAAGGGGAGACTGAAGAAGTCTGCAGTGTGTCACATGGACACTACAGATTTAACAGGGTTGCTGGTGAGAAACCTACTAATTTCCATGTTCCAACCATCCATGGGAACAATTTAACACCAAGCTCATGATTTTTTTGTGGTGAGTGGATAACAAGACAAGCTGGGAAGAAGGCTGCACAAGCTCCAGGGCTCAAAGACTTTACATCATGTATGTCTCTAGTACTCACTTTTTTGTACAAAGTATTGTTTTTCTGTCACTAAGTAAAAGACAAAGAAGTTATTTTAGCTTTGTTGTTGCTGTTGTTTGAGGGGTTTTTGGGGGATTGCAGGTTTTTTGTGTTTTTTTTTTTTTTTTTTTGCTTGTTTTCTCTTACTCACTTTTTGGTTTGTGTGTGGATATGTGTGGACTAGTATGCTGAGACAAATCCTTGAGGGGCACCTGAATGGAGCTAGGACTTTTATGCAGAAAAAATGCTGAGAGATATCTTAATATCTACACTTCTCTATTGTTAAACCCACTGGTTACTGTACCAAAACATTTGGACTGGAAGGAGGGCAGGGGACTAAAAAATGTAGGCGTTGCAATGTCTGATTTCTAGGTCTTTTGCCCTGAAGACATCACAGTCCCGTTGAAAAGTGAGTTTTCCTGAGGGCTGCCCCGTGGGAAGGCTGCTGATTCAGGTGCTCAGGGCAGTGGGAGCTGCCTGCAGACACTGACCCTGGAGGCAGGAATCAACAGGTCTGCAGGACATGTTCCAGTGTTTTCCCAGGTCCCATCCCATTTAATACAGTGGTACTGGGGAGAGAAAGCAGAGAGAAACTGAAAGGGGAGGTTCACACTGGATATAAGGAGAAATATCCCACCCATAAGGACAGTCAGGCAGTGTGACAGGTTGTCCAGTGCAGTCCCCATCCCTGCAGGTTTTCAAAATCCATCTGGATAAACCTCTGAGTAACCTGGTTTGGGCCAAGTTACCATCCTGAGGAGGATGGACTCAGGTGCTTCCAGCCTGAGTTACCTGGTGATCCCATAACCACCCTGCATACAGAAAGAGTTTTTTAAATCTTGCATGTTTTGCCAGCTGTTTCAAAGATCCAAAACACCTACTGTGTGTTTAGCCATAATATATCATAATGGCAACCAGAAGAATCTCAGCAAGTATTTAAATGAGTCATGTGCAGTGCAGTACAGAAATGGCAGAGCACAACTGCATTGTCCCTTTTTATCATTTCTGCACAGTTATCACCTTTAAGACACTTAAAACACACAACCTGGCAGCAGCTTCCTGGCTTTTAGCTTCATGTTTAGTAACAATGAATTGAGGGATTTTGCTGTGTAAGTCATGCATTTCCATTAAAGCTGTGGAAATGTCACCCTCTGTTCCAGTATATGCCTACATGTGACTCTGTGGTGGCATCCCATTCCTGACCAGCTGGGCCACTGCTTGGATTGCATACAGGAAAAGAATGTATCTTTCAAGGGAAAAGAGGGTAGGAATTAAGAGAAACCCTAAACTCTAAAGAAACAAGGCAGGTGACATGAGTGGTTGGGTCATGGGGCTGGAACCACAGGCACCATGAAGACAAAGCATAAAAAAGGGGATTTAAAAAAACTGAAACTAATCAAAGCTAAAGAATCAAAGAATCAGAGAATGATTGAATGGTTTGGGTTGGAAGGGATCTTAAAATGATCCAGTTCCAACCACCCTGCCCTGAGCAGGGACACCTTCCACCAGACCAGGTTGCTCAAAGCCCCACCCAACCTTACCTTGAACACTCCCAGGGGTGGGGCAGCCACCATTCCCCTTGGGCATCCTGTGCCAGGCTGTGTAACACTCAGAGGAAAGAATTTATTCCCCAATACTGTCTAATCCTGCCCTTTTTCAGTCTGAAGCCTTGTCCTAACACTCCATGCCCTTGTAGAAAGTCCCTCTCCAGCCCACTCCAGGCCCCCTTCAGGCACTGAGAGGCTGCAATAAGGTCTCCCCAGAGCCCTCTCCTCTCCAGTGCTCTGGTGAGTGGCCAACCATGGCTCTCAGCCAGACACCAGCACATCTATATTCTAGACAAACCCCCTGAAATCTGGAATATGAAATTCATGTAGTCTGACTCTCTGGGGAAGCTGAGTACTTCTGCTTCCAGACTTTGTCATCTTTTGTACAGCACACAGCTGAGTGGATGCTGCAGCTGAAAGCCAGGCCATTGCAAAGGGCTGTCACAGCAAACCATTTGTCACAATACACATTGTTTTTCAGGATCCTTAATGGCTGAGTTTTTTAATGAAGACATTGAAAAATTGCTTACCCATGAGGTATTTTGCTGAGGACATAATATGCTGTATATGAATGCTGATACACCTGCAAAACAAAATTAAGAAAAAGACAACAACAACAAAAATAAGAGATTAGTAACTGTCACCTGTGTTAACAGTGCTTGTTTTTTTTTGTTTTTTTTTTTTTTTTGCAAAACCAGCCTAGATTTGTGGCTGAGAAGGTCTTCTAAACACTTCAGAATCTGTGTTAGAAGGGAACAATGCCCTGGTGCACTCAGAGCTGTGTTTTTCACCCGGCGCTCGCGGATCGCGCACACCCCGATGCGCGGAGTCGTCACCATGGCTACCAGGTCTTTGATTAAACCAGGGGCACACGGGCTCTGCCAAGGCTAAATATAGAACAGCCATTAATGAGGACACCTTGGTCAGCTGGAAACATGCTCCATCAGTAGAACTAGACATGAGGCGTGGAGCGGTTTTGGTTTTTTTGTTTTTTGGTTTTTTTTTTTGCTTTATTTCCACGTAAATAAAGCAGGGAGCAGTGCTGGGTTGTCAGTCAGGAAATAAAACTGCTTTGAGTCAAGGCATAAAGCTGACCTGGTGTTTTCTGTGACCTGCTAAGTTGCATCTTCATATCAATCTGTGCTCTGTGGGCCTCAGGGAGGAGCTGGCCAGCTTGCACAGCAGCTCATCTCACAGGGCACAGTTTATTACTTATTTTCTAAGTAGTAAATAATAACACCAGGGCCAATGCCAGTGATTTAAGAGGTGGTGATTTTCCACTGGTGACAGCATTCCCTTACCGTGATCAGGAGTCAGGGCACCAATATGAAAGGTCTAAACATGAATCATTTTATACAAATTTATACAGGGCATCACTTTTTGAAATTCTGTCCTGTTACTATATGCAAGTAAATAAATAAATCTCATAGCAATCATTTCGTTTGGCTTCTACTTAAATCTTTAAACCATTTTTAGTGTCCAGCAGCTCTCAGAAAGCATCCTGTCCCAGAGGAATAACTGCTTCACCAAGCAAGTTGATCAAAATTATTTTTTTCCTAGGCTACTCTGGTTTTGCACAAGTATTTTTTTTAATGCTTATGCCAAGAAACCATGAGATGTCCTGGATGGTGCTGCCAGCCCCAGCAGGGGCCATGCCATGCACATCATTTGTGTCACAGGTAAGCATGACTCACTCCCTGCCACCCTGGAGGGCAAACCTGCACGATGGTGTCTAAAACAGCCCTGCAGCCTCTGGGGTCTCAGGGAAGAGACAGATAAACACGAGGCTCATCAGTAAACACGAGGCACAACATCCTGTAAATATCAAATCAAACTTCTCTGCTACAATTTGAAACCAAACTCTGAATGCTTACACTACAGCATGAGCTCCATGAAACATGCAGAGAGGTAAAAGCACTGGATTTCTAGCTGTGAAATGCAGAAACTGATGTTGGATTGATGTGATTTCTTTCTTCCCTGTGCAATTTATGACAAGGACATCGTGAGGTCACATCCCCAAATCCTGTCTCCTTTCAGGCATTCAAATCCATGAGGACTCTTCAATCAAGGTGATTCTGTGGTGTGTCGGTATCAGGGAAAGTTTTGGAATACAAGTGAATTCACCACAAGACAGCATTTATTTTAGTACAAATGTCCTTTTTAGATCCAGCTGTGTCAGCTGATGTCAAACAAATGACCATTTTCTCACCTTTACCCAATCATACCAAAGAGCTCTTGAATCTTCTGATGTTGATACCTGAGACCTGGCTGATGCAAGCAGCCTTAGAGTTTATTCCAGCTTTGATGAAGTCCTAAAACTGACACAATTCCTTAAAGAAAAAGCACTGGAAGACTGAATCTGCCTACAGATCTGAAAAACCTGGTAATACACTGTCATTAAATACTGGGACACTTTTGTCTTCCAATGTCCTGGCAGTAGGTTGGAGAAAATGATGTAGATAAATAAATTCTGATCTGAGGCTGGGACAGTTGTTCAAGGTTATAAGCCATGCTGTGTTGTCAAATAACAGACATAAGCCCCCTAAAATGAGTATGAACAGATGCCTTCACTGACAAACTGAAAGATGTGGCAGGCTGGAGGGAAAAGAAACAGCCAGGAAAGTTTTGAAGTACAGAGTACTTTCTTGAAGTAGAGAGTCCTACAGCCCTGTTGGAGAGTTCAGAGTTGTCTTAGAGGCATTAATGGAGACTGAGGCAAAACATTTTCTTTGCTGAGAGAGCTCAGAACTGAGGAAAACAAAAGTTGCATGACACTCAAAGAGCTCTTTTATTTTCTGAATGTTGTTTGTCATCCTCTCGAGTCTTTGGCCAGGCTCTAAAATATCTCACATCAGCTGTGCTATAGTATACAGACTTCAAAGGCTTGCAGCTGGCAGGGTTCACTCACAGGAGCTAAATTTTCTCAGATTTACATGTGTAGGTTTGCTTATGTAAAAAAGAACTACTTGTATAAGCAAAGATTTCAGGATCAGACATTTACTGTTAATGTTATAGTTGTTAAGGACACAAGCACATGCAGTTCAAAAATCGCTCTCAGCCCAACTATTTCAAACCTATTTGGAAAATACTCTGCCAGCAATGGTACTAAACAGACAAGAATCCAAGAGAAAAATCACTTTACGTCTGAGAAATTATATGAAGGCTTCCCTCTTAGACATGCAAACCAAATGAAGTCTACTGAACTTTTTGAGAGGATGTCTATGTTTGCTTTATATCTCTACTAAATTTCTCCTGGTGTCAAGATGAATTTGGCTATTCACTTAGCAGTAGAAAAACCCCACAGCAGGGAAAAGTGCAGGGAAGGGATGAGCACTCTTCTGAAATCCAAACTATGCTTCAGAGAATGGAGAGTACTTAAAAGTTAGTTTTCACTTCATTAAACCTCTTCCTGAGGCTTGGCCAACAAAAATAGCTGCATAAACTCTGTGCTCCCCTTTTCTATTATAGAGTGGGGTAAAAGCCATTGGCTGGTTTGATGCTCTCAGCCCTGATTTGTAGCTGGATTCCAGCAGCATTCCAACTCCTCTCAGCAGAGAGGCATATTTGGGGGTAGCAGAGGTTTTGGCAATTTCTTTGCTCTGTAGACTCTGTGTGTCAAGCCATGCCACCAGCAGAAGTCAGAACAGGTTTGAGAGTGCTCTGAAGGGTGCTGGATATCACCACAAGCAGGTCTTAGAAGCTCCCACGCCAGCTGTCACCAACAAGTGCTGTAAAAGTCATTATGACAAAACCATTGGGCCAGAAGCTCTCTCCTGCTGGGCTTCTCATCCCAGGTCACAGCACAGACCTTGTTTACTTTCAATCTCAATTATGCTCTGCAACACATGCATGTTTATGCTGAAATCATAAAAGGACCGAGAGACAGGTCTATCTGTTCCACTGAAGTTTTGGAAAGGCAATTATCTCTCTAAAATTCAGAAGAATGCAGGGCTAATTATATGTGACAACACCTTGTTGTGGAGTCACTGACCTCTTTTTATGCAATCAACAGAAGAAACCTGGACCTGGTCAGATGACAGCAGAAATGGAAATGCTGCAGTACATGGAGCAGCAGAGAAGGGCATGTGCCTATCCCATGCCACCAAATTCCAAAGGAACAGGGAAACTGTGGGTCCAACAAGGTGCAGAAACAAAATGGAAGAAGCAATTTCTGTGCTCAGTCACTACAGAGCAAAGCATGTGTGAATGGTAATGTCTCCTAGGAAGCACTTAAGTGCTGTAAGGACACAGGTCCTTGTCCAGCAGGGCTTACTGAAATAGAAACTATATGGTATTTAAGCATGGAGTGGATTTGGACTCATTTATATGTTGTGACTCTTCATATACTTTAAATTACAATCCAGAACTCTTGATACTGCCCCAGCGTAAACGCAGAAATATGTGACACATATCCAAGAAATTTGTGAAATGAGTTTTCAGCGCCTTATGGCTGGTATGATAGATTGCACTACCTGCTGAGGGTTTATCACAAGCATCAGAAAAAAAGAAAGAGTTTAGTTTGCACTTCCATCTCCTCTGTCTGTTGGTTTCTGTCTCACTTTGGGGCTGATGCCAGGCCAGCACCAGCAATAATCCACATTTATGGAAAGCTTTCTTTAATGTTTGCACAAGGTGCTGAACCAATACAAAGAAGTGGCACCAGAGGCACCTCATTGCAAGGAGGTTTACAAACAAAGAAAGGGGGGAAAAGCCCTTGGAAGAAGGCTTCCCAAATCAGCCCAAGTCACTCATCTTCCTGCAGGTTTTTCTACTAAAACAGCTGATTTAGGGTCTTACCACTCAGCATATAAAACAGCTCATGGATTTGGGATTAAACCCAGGTGGACTGTCTGCCATGAGCTCATGAATGTTACTTACTTGATATATACAGGAATAAAGCATGCTTTGCATCCATTTTCTAAATGGCTCCATAGAGCCACCCGGCCCGTCATACAGTAGCGTTATTCACATTAAAGAATTACCCAGAAAACTCACCAAAAAAATCCCATAAAACTTAGAGCTCTCAAGGGACCAGTACAGGGCAGAGCAGAACTGCAAGCTGTTTGCAGCTTGCAAGGCTAAATACAAAATTTCCAATGATTAGCATCTTTCTTTTTCAGGAACCACACATTTAATCCAAAAAGTCATCCCAGTACTCCCAAATAAAAATGAACACACCAAATAGTCATCAGAAAGAAAAGTGTACAGCAGTTTGCTAAAGCCTGAAAATAGCATGAATATATTTTAATGTGATTAATCATAAAGCGCTAAGGTTTTATCTGGGTAAAATGACTAATTTTTTATTCTGTAACAATAAAGTATATCAACAAATAAGAGATCCCTTCAGGATTCTGAACAGACCTCGGTTTTCTAGAGAATGTATCTGCTTTTACACTGTGTAGTAAGACAATAAAAATATATCACAAGTGGCTGGTGAAACAGGAACTGCCAGATCCATTAAAAGGGTTTCCCACAAAGAGTCTCTAAAAAGACATTTGCTGGAAATAGATTATACAGCCCATTTTCCTACTTATGCTATGAGCAGAGAAATCCCCAAATGCACATGTGAATGTCAAACCAATTGAATAATCCCAAACATTTGACATAATTACATATTCCACCTTTCAAAATGGTCCTGGCGCCCTTAAACAGTAACTAACACCATGATGCAAAATATGCAGGTAAAAGATGATTTGCCATTTGGCCTTTAGTATCTGTGATATTTAACCAGGCTCTGAAGCTGACAGATTAACAGGGAAGAGAGAATAAAGTAGAATGCAGGAGGGCTGCTGCTATGCATTGGCAAATAGCTCATGTATTTTGTACCTTGTTTTTTCACAATGAAGTGAAAGAGAGGGGAAAACAAGTTCAGGAGGAAAATACCAAGCAAACATTGGCCAGAGGTTGTGTTTCCTTCTCCTGCATGGAGGTACCATGTGTGTAAAGGACACCCCAGTCACGTGGGTTCTTCTATTGATCAGTCACCAAAAGGCAAATCTGATGTTCACTTCACAGGGTAACTGTGCTGTTCATACAGATCTTCCAGGAGAAAAAAGGATAATTATTTGACTAAAAATACCTCACTGCCATAGTCAGTTATGGTAGGCTGTGGAGGATTAAAGCAGGTCACTGTATCTGTTTGCAGAATATTCTGTATCTTTTATGAAAGGCAACATTAAAAACTGAATTTTCATTTATGTGTCAACATCATTTGCCTTGATCAAAATTCTTTATGATGCCAATGGTTTTGCTGAACCTTTCTGTCTGTTGAGAATAAATTCTTCTTTTGTCATTACATGCTGAACTGGCCCTCCAAAGGGGTGAAAAATCCATTCCTGTACCTTACCACCAACTTCTGTGTAATGTTTTGTTCATTTTTGCACTTTCATTCTCCCCTCTATTTGTGATTTAGAGCACAAGGGGTTACTTCTGACTGAGGCATGGTTGGTTAATGGTCTTTCCAATTTTTCCCTCAGTGGAGATAGAATGGTCAGCAGTGTTCTCCTCAGCCCAACTATTTTTGTAAAGTATTTTATTTTATTGCTAATAGGCACTCCATAGTAACCAGCTTGGAATTAGATTCTCGCAGAAACATCATGCTATCTTTTCCTTTTGTGTCACTGCAATAAAAAAAGAAAAACTACCAAAATCCATACTGGTATTTTGTACCGTGCACTCACTGAATCTTGATTGCTTGCAAGACCAAAACAAATCAATAAAGCTGTATAATCTGAGGTGTCTTCAACATTCTCACCTTTCAGATTCATTGTGATACTGACCTATTTTGCTTTCTTCTGAGATAGCATATTCTGCTTTGTCCCTGCATTGAATTATCCCTTTATATTTCATCCCTCCTCCAGTAATGCACCTCCAGTACAGTCCCATGCTGTGTATCAACCTGCCTGCACAGCCCTCTAAGGAACTCTGCACATTCCTCTTCGTGCTTCTAATAAATTAGAAAACCCATAATGAAATGCCATCAAGGAGCATTTCCTGAGCATTGGTTCAGCTGGCAGCCCACAGCCCCCAGCTGTCATCACACCCTGATGTGGGATGCTCTCACCCTCTGCTCCCTATCCAGCAGATCAGCCACGTGTGTGACATGCTCACAGCCACGGGAAGGGCACTCTGGCACTCCTGGGACACTGCAGGGCAGCCCGGGGAGCTCAGGGAGGGCAGACGGGGGGAAATGGGCTTGAGCAAGAAAGGTGATGAGAAGAAGGGACCTCTGAATCAACCAACATACAGAGAATTTGGCAACTGGTGGTCCGTGCTGTAATCGTCTGTGTATTCCAGAGGGATTAATTTCACATTTGTGTAAAAGGAGGAAGATACACACTTGGGGAATGCATGTGTAAGAGTTGTTAAGGGAAGTAAAACCTTTTTCTTGCAAATAAGAGGGAAGGATCCCAATCCAGCAGTGTGACTGTGCCTGGGTGGGATGACACAGCCAACATTAACCTGTCAGTGCCTCAGAAGGGCCAGCAGGGTGACACAGCCAACATTAACCCGTCAGTGCCTCAGAAGGACCAGCAGGACCGTGCCTCATCTCAATCACACCAGTGAGGATCAGGAGCTGCTCACTCATACCCAGTGTCATAGGAAATCACCAACTGGTGACTCCAGAGCCAGGAGGAAACTTCAGCATATGATTGGAAGAAGGAAGTAATGCAAGAGGCAGTGGATCACCAGGACATACCTCTATTTGGCTCATCCTTTAACCATTTAACCTCCTAAGACTGAAAATTAAATCATTGACCTTGTTGTTTAAAGGACAACCAGGACAGCTCTGCAGCCATGCAGAGCTGTGAATGCCCTGCCACCCACACCAGAGAGGCTTCTTTGGAGAACAATATCACATCAAAGTGACATCAGGGAGGGACAGCACATTCCTGCCATGGGGACCTGCATTTTGGAAGCATTTCTCATGCAAGTTGGAGCTGACTGTGGCGGGGTCATGTGCCACCAGCAGCACGCATGGTTAGTTTGTAAATCTCTCCCACAAACATACAGAGGCTTTGCTGGGATTAGAAACTGATTTTCCAAGCACCAAACCAAAGGTCTCTGAAACATCAGAGCCAAGGAGTTATTCCATGGCAAATAATCTCGTCTCAAGTGTGCAAAACAACCGTAAATAAGCGTGATGGCAACCTCCCCCACAGTAGTGGACAGCCTGCCATGTAGTGAGAGAATGCTGCTAATTCACCTTCTGTAACAGGATGACATATTACAGAATGAAGTTTGAGCTATCCCAAACTGGGCCTAAGGTTTGGGCCTGCTGGGCCTCAGTTTTGGGTCTGTGTAGAAGTAGATAACCCTGTGGAGCAGTTAGAATTTAGGTTAAGGTGTGTGCATGCATTAGATAGGATAGTTAGAGCAGAATCATGGTAGATCCCTTAAACTAAGATTGTTTGCATTCTTTTTCACGCTGAATACCGATTAGAAAACACCCGCAACTGTAAACTATTTGAAACTGCATAAAATCGGCCATTTTGGGAATAAAGGGGAAAACATATGATTAGACCATATTGGTCGTGTTCTGCATTGCTCTGTGTCCTGGGTAGAAAAATGTAACCAAAAATGTGTATTCTATTTCCATCTGTTGAAGCCAGCTGGGAGATATTGTTCTTTATCTCTTGTAACTCTAGGGGGGGAAGAGGGCAATGCCTTCTGTTCATGGACACCTGATAACACCAGATAAGGCAGGGCCTCCTTATCTCTTCCTGCCCCCANTTTTTATTTTTATCTTTCTTGTTGTTTGTTCTCTCTCTATTAAATTGTATTTCTGACTTGGAGTATCACTGGTTTTGCTTTCAAACCAGTACACTCCGTTCCAGCTTCCACACAGTTAACAGAGACCCTGGTTTCAACCTTCCACAAAGTGATTATCTGTCTCAGCTGCTTGATGATAATGATTCTTTATTAAAAGATTAGTTTTCAAAGGACACTTTTGAGAGCTGGCAGCACCAGCAGGGAGTGTGAGGCAGGCTCAGGGATCCCTGGCTCTGCGGCGGGCACGGAGGGGAGCGGATGGATGCTCCTTTTGCTGCTCCAGCAGCAGCCAGGCTGCAGGTATTAACACACAGCTCGTGTGCCAGCCCTCGCCCCTCAGAGAGCATTAATCCAATCTGCCAACTGCTGCTGTGCTCTAGCACAGCTCTGCCCTGCCAGGCAATCACAAAAGGCTCCTTCTGCTCCCGAGCCACCTGTCCCTCACTGCGCTCCACTGGCACCACAAAGCCCCTGCAGTCACTGGCTTAAAGGACGACTGCTCCATTTTTAACTGGGAAATCAAGTGGGAGGTGCAAAGCCCTCTGTAGGATTTGTGCACCAGCTTTTGTGCACTTGTTGATGCTCAGGTTATTGGGGAGTAGCTGCAAGGAAGTTACAAAGGATTATGAGTGATGGTTATGAACAATGACCTCATTCTTTCGTTGATCTTTTCAAAATTTTTTCAATGTCCACATCACAGATGTAAACCCCCAGGTTTCCCTTCCCACTCTCTATTCAGAAACTTGGAAATGAGAATAAAATTATCTAGTTGTTATTACATAGTTGTGATTCTAACACACCAAACAATATATCTAAGGCAAAGAACTAAAAGATGAACAAGTGTTATGTATTTACAAGTACAAAAATAGCCTGAGGCCAAATAAAAGGTTTAGAAGGTGATAGCAATTATCCCAAATCCAAGAAACACAGAACACCTTCAGATCCATACAAACACATCCACAGAAACACACAACCATGATTCTCTAGGAATATTTGGGATCATATAATCCTGCATTGGGCCAGACCCAAAGTCCATCCAGTTCACTACCCTGGCTCAGTAGCCCAAAGCCAATTCAGACAGAAGACTAGAGTTATCTGATTTACAGATTCCTTTCCCAAAATACTTTCCCAGGCTCTTGCACTTTGCAGTTTGGAGTGCCTCTGTTTGCAGCTGTCTGCCTTGAGGGATGTCCCTGCCACTGACCTCTCCAGCCATTCTTTACAGGCATTTACCCTTTTTGCACCTACAAACTCATGCAGCAACTCTCTTTTCCCAGACAATGGTGCCAAAAGCTTGTGTGGGGTATGATTCCTCTCAGGAGCCTTTGATGTTTATTTTAGCCTTAGAATTACACCCTGAATTATCCTGTTTATAGAGACAGCCTGGGAGAGCTGGTGGAGATGGGAGTTTACAGGGTTCACACCCACATTCACTCCACTGACTCTCACCTTCACTGTCTTTGGAGTTGCAGGTCTGAGGGCTGAAGGACAACATGAGAAATCAGTGCTCAATACAGCTTTTAATGAAACATTAGATAATGCCTTCTTTCAAAGAAAGATTTCTGAGCTGTGTGGACACTGGCTGTGGAAATATTCTAAAACCCTCTTTTTTTGTGAAGTTTACAATGCAAATGGTAAAGCTTTTTAGCAGCAATTATGTGAGAAACAAGGCATGAAAATGTGCTGAATGCTTAGTGTATCTATTTAATTGATTCATTTTTAAATAATTCACTTTAGAGGCAGAAATTAACAACTACAGAACCACAGCATATGTTCTTTCTATTAAGATTTACTCTTAGCATGCAAAAATTGCTTTTTCTACTGTAGCAGCTGAGAATGTGAATACTACAAAGAAGTTAGCACTGGCTTTGAAATTTTTAAAGTTGGTCCTAGGCGCAGGGCACTTTTAGAAAACTCAAAGAAAAGAATCTGAAACAAGAAAAATGAGCCCATCAGAAAACATTAGAGAGCAACAGTTTAAAAGCAGCGAAGTGGATGTGAAAGAAATGAAAATATTCAGATGTGTGCTAGGAACCTTGGTCAAGAATCCTCTCCCTGTTCAGTGAAAGATTTATTTTCCAGTTCCATAAGAGATCAGAAGGCTCAGAGCTGTATCTCAATGTACACTCAGATCCAATTCACTGGAGGAGACAATTGTATACTCTGACATAAAGAAAACAAGCTGAAATCACACAGAAGCCAGGAAGACATTTTATGTGTTAGCTTTGTGATGCTGTGGGCACCTTCCACGGGGTAAATGGTCTGTGGTGATGATGAGCATCTCTTTGGGAAGCAGGGGGAGAGCAAAGGGGACAGGGAGGAGCACAGGACCTGCCCTGCTCCTTGCCTGCTGCAGGACCCTTCACAGCACTGCCATCAACAGCATCACTCTTCCCTCCTGCACATAAAAATATGACAACTCATGCATTTAAAGACATGACTAAAGCCCTGTGATTCCTCTCCCTTTTCAAGAAAGAGCTTCTTTTGAGCACAGAATAGAAGAAAAAAGAATAGGAGATTCCATTTTCAAATCTGGGCCATTAGCTGCCCAAGGAGGAAAGTTAATTACTGTTTTTAACATCGAACTGGTAAAAGCAGAGTTCTGCAGGCAGTTAAAGAGATAAAAGGCCCTTGTTCAGGGTAAATACAGAGAGCCACACACTCCTTGGATTTAGGCATGTAACTTGGCTAAAGAGGAGAGCATTTGCATCAGAAGATTTGCATTTCTGAGCACAGGAACTTCATTGGGGTGGCCTGCATAGCATGAGCTGTTTTTCCAGAAGAGGGCACTAAATATGTATTTTTTTCTATTTCAGTGATTAAAAATTTTAAAAAAGGACTGGAAATCCAAAGAATTAGACTGCTTCATATGTTTCTGCAGAGACACAACAATTAAATTCTTTAAAGTTTTGAAAGTTTTGTTTTCTGAAGCTTTTTAAATCACTATTTTTTCTCATATTTCCTTCCTTAACATTTGAAAATAACCACCTGTACTTCTTACCATGCAGCACAAACCAGGATGTTTATTGTCCCTTAAACCTTAGGAAGCGAATTTATGCTAAAAAGCAGGAACTCATCTCTAATGTAATTCTAAAGCCTCTGTATGTTGCAAGGAATCTAATTATTTGTTGGATTTTAATTTTTTTCAGTAATTTTCATACTTATACTTATTTCATTCCTCATAAAGCAAAGCTACCCCATGTTTCACCATGACAGATTCCCATACAAGTGCAAGAAAGAAAATTGTGATTATTTTACTGTTATCCATCTGATTTTGGCTACCCAGGAAACCTTGTACATAATCTTATGAAGGCTTTTTTCAAAAAAAAATTGTAATTTATTTTTAAGACATTTTGTGAATCTTATTAGGACATTATCTCTACCAGTTTGTTCAAGTAAGCTCATCTATACACTCAGAAAAAGAAGAAGAATGAGAAATATAACCTTACGCAAGCTAAGAAAAATTGGTTATTTTTGTATCATAGTGTTTTGCCTTAAGGCTTTTTTATTTTTCCTTCCCTGGTTGATGAAAATCTTATTTACTAAAGAAAATATTTACAAAGGAAGACTGCTGATAGCTGATACTGATGTATAATACCTATGTACTTTTGCATGACAGGCTAATTATTTCTGAGTTTTGATGCACCTCTAGGCTTCCCTGGAACTGTGGATTTGCTTTTCAGTTTACTGATGTGTATCTGTGCCTGTGAATAAATGCAGGATATAGTTTATTTGCCTTTGCTACATAGGCAAGGCTCTCCAACTTAGTCTGAAAAACAATTTTGCACTCAGTCATGTTTGGGCAATTTCTGTTGAAGTCTCCCAGCTCAATTCAGGAGGCTTCAGGTTTAGTTTTAATTAAATTTATCTGCATTATTAGGAGAACAGCAAGGGTTTAAACCATTGTTTTAATAGGAAGGCTATTAAATCTCAGCAGCTGAAGCCAGCAGAGTCAGTTTTTAATGCTCTGCATTTCATGCCGAGTATTTTGTTGCAATGACCAGACTCAACAGTACCTGTAATGGAGAGAATGGAGACTTTGGTTTGGTGCAGTTTTACCAAAACCATTGCTATGCAGGGATCAGGCACCAGCAGAACTGGGATGTGGGGATAGAGGGCTGCAGGCTCAGTTGGGCTTTGCTTCCCAGCTCAGGCAAAGACATCATTGTGTTGAATGAAGGCACCCAGAGCATCACTTCAGGAGCACAGACTTTCCCCTGGAAACATCCCCCAAAACCAGGGAGCAATAGAGCTAAAAATCTGGCATGCAATGTGATTTTATTGCTGGTCCATGAAAGAGCTGCAGGCCCTAAGTCACCACAGTGGCTGGCAGTGATAAATCATGGAATGCTTTGGGCTGGAAGATCATCCAGGTCCAAGCTCTCTGCTGTGGGCAGGGACACACCCTCTACTAGAGCAGGTTCCTTCAATGCTGGGATGACCCCACTCCAAGAATGGCTGCTGAGGATGAGGAGAGTACCCATCCTTTGCATTTGAGGGGTGCAAACATATTTTCCATGGAAAATAGACACAAGCAGCCCCCACCCAGCCATTCCTCCCTGCTGACACAAAGTGACTGTCCTTTCCCTTTTATTAAAAACAGAAAACAAAGACAGAATATGCAGACTTGGGATGTGTCTTTTCATTGCCCTTTCCCCCCCTATTTCTACTGAATTACAATGGCAAACCCTTGATTCTAAGCACCCATCTCCCCATGGTTCAAGGACCCTAACTACCAAAACATCCCTGCAGTGTATTTGTTTAGGTTCCTAACCCCCCTCTAACTTCTTGTTTAAAGTTTGTTGGTTTTTGTTTTTTTTTCCCTCATTAAATCAAGCTGTTCCAAAGCAGAAGAATTGCTGTCAAAAGCAAAGAACCATTCAAGCTACATAGAGGAGCACAGTTCCTGCTGGAACTTTGTTAGGATTTCAAATGAACCATGAGGATCCTCCAAGCCAAACAAAGAATAGATTTGACCTGTTTTCTTCCCCTGTGTTAGTTCAAAATTGGCCCTGAAATTTAGCAACCTGAAATTAGTTTCTGTAGTTTCTCCCCCAAAAGAAAACTCTAGGATCAAACTTGTCACTAATTATTGCTCCACTGGCCTATATCTGTCCAAAATTTCTATTCTAAACAAAAAATGGGACAGGAATTGGTGGAGTGTTGACTGCTGAGCAGGAAGAACACATGTTGTCACCATTTGATAACATGTTTATGACTGAATTAAAGTGGCTATCCACCCTCCTATAGTAAAAACTTTTAATTTTGTAAGCCATGTGCAGCAGAGAAGATTTGGCACCACGAGGGCCCTGCTGCTGAAGGCAAGGCTGGGGACACCTGAGAAGGCAGAGTTTGCACAGCTCTGTAATAGAGTTTTGAAAACCCATGAATCCCCCAGGAGCTGTGTGGCAAACTTCCCTCCCTCTCTGTGCCACTGCAGATATCAAATGTTAATTAGCCTGAAACAATTACTGATACCAACACAGCACAGCACGTTGCTGATCTGACAGAGATATTGCTGCTTCTGCCTGTGCTGAGGTTCAGTGAAACCTCCCAGCTGCTGAGGGTTCATGTGCTGGCAGCTTTGGTTTACTCAAGGAAGAGCCATGACCATGAAGAGCTGACCTCCTGCCTTAGTTAGACTCCCCCAGGTTGGAGAGAAAAGCAAATGGGAGTGTGGAAATGTTTTTGAAGCAAACTTCTCTGATGCCTTTGAAAATTCTGCTTTGTCTATCTTGTAAAAAACAGCAGATAAAGGAATTTGTTCATGGTGGGTTTGAGATTGGAAAAGACTGTCTTTCACAAAGACCAGATTCATAATTAAAAACCACCACAATAATCTCCTTTTAAAATAAAAGGTTGCTTTTAAGTGTTGTCAAAAAATAGCTTCTGCTTCAGCTTCAAATCCAAAGTAAACTACCACCCACAAAATTAATCTCTTCTGTTCTCTTAGCACATCCTTAATGCAACAGGTCTGGACACACAGGCCTTAGATTTAGTTATGTAAATGTAGCTGGAGCACGGCTGTTCTACCACAAAGAGGTTAAACAGCACTCACCAAACAAGCTTATTCACACTACTGATCTCAGCTGTTAAAATAATATCACTCAAAACAGGATCTGTGAGAAAAAGGAGAAAGAAAGGTGGTCCCCACCTGCAGCCCTGAAGCCCCAGAACATCTACGCTGAACGTCCACATGGGAACTCACATAAAAAAATGCTGCCATTTTCAGAAGCTGTGAGCATTTTATTGAAATATTAAAGATTAGCTGAATGGCATCAATAATATTTATTGTATGGGAAGTAACTGAAGATGTTGCTTTCCTGAAAATTTAGCAAATTATCAGATTTGATGAGTGGCTGGTCTATGTGTTTCACTAATTCATTAAGAACTTTACCTCTGATCATTAAAAAAAGCACTAAATGGCCACAGTCATACAGCTCATTCTTCATTCACAACTGCATTCATACAGTTGTGAATTGAAAAAACAGAAGATACTCTGCCTGAAGATACACACATGCACAGATGTAGTAACAGAAATGCTTTAATTAATATAAACAGTATTTGGATTGAGGTCTTTTCTTCTTTTTATGAAGTGTTTTATCCTAATACATTATTTATCCTAATAACAGTAACTATTTCTCATAAGTATATCAAGTTACAGTGCTTTAGGCTTGAAAATGTTGGAAAAAAAAATTTTAGCCACCAGCCTTTCATATAAGTGAACAATGCCCTAATACTGTGCAGCTTTCCATAGAGGAGTCCTTCTGATTTATGAACAATGATTCAAAACTGTATTTACATTAAAAAGAGGATATGAAAGCCCATAAACATAAGCTTTTTACCTCAAAATGGCCCTCTCAAAAACTAATAATTTACAACACCAAAAATTAAATAACAATCAGTAAAACAGATAACATTATTTTAACGACAGAAACATTCTATCTGTGCTCCCTTGATCATGAAATCACTAAACATTTTCAATGTTTCTGGAAACAACATTGGGTGAGAATGAAAAAAAAATAATTTTGAAATATATTTATTGCCATAGAAAGAAAACAGATTTATGTAAGCCTATTTCTAGGCCTGGTAAATCCATTTCAATTAAGCAATAAATATCATGACTACAGTCTGAGCAGTATTACTGATGATAGTTATGACAGTGTTCAATTTTCAGAGGTATATTTATCATAATAATGTTTATCACCTCTCTCAAAAGGATGTTGTGAGGATTCATTAATATTTATACCCATTAGTGTTTTGGAAATAATAAGCACTATATTATTTTAATTTTTACACAGCTAATTAGATTAGTATGAGGCTATAATTGGACCATAAACACAGAACCTATTAATTCCACATAAAAACCAGACTTGAAGAAATAAGAAAAAATAGTAAAAAAAACAAGACTAATATGTTGCTTTCCATAAATAATGCTTTTTTTTTTTTTTACTTCATTCACACTCTAAATACCAAGTCTAAGATTTGTTCTGGGTTTTTCTTTCTGAGCTCTCTTTGGTCCCACCACTTGTGTTAGAGATACAGCCAGGGAGAACAGAAACACTGGACTCACCACATGGACTAGGCTGAAAATTAATAATTGAATGAGTTCTAATTACAATAATGATTCACTCTTTCCAGCCTTTGGGATTAAAAAAGAGCATTTCTTTTACAGCAGAATAGGTAACACCAACTGTTGTATCAGCTGCAAAAGCCTCTGAGCCCTAACTTTGTTCAGAAGTCTTTGCATTTTGCTCAGTGCTAATCAGCCAAGATTTCTAAGTGTAATTGCCCTTAACTGGGACAAACACACTAATGGGCTGGTGAAATTGGAGACAAAAGAGCAAAAAGTTTCAAGAAGAATCTTGGAAGCTTTAATTCCTCCCTTGCATGATGACAACACTGATTCCTAATAAAGGCAATTAAATATACATTATTTAACATCTCATTGTGTCACTCCAGAAAATCAGTTTTCTCACATATTTCCTCTTTAATTGCCTTACACAAACTCTACTGGCAGCTGACTGCAGAAACCTGCACAAGTTTTAGCTACTTATCTTTACTCTTACCTCAACCACAGAAATGCCACGGGATTTAAGGCTTGCTTTGTCACTTGGCTATTTAGGAAACCCCTTTTATGTTGTGATGGGTAATTTTGTGTTTTAATACCCTGTGATTTTTCTTTTCCCTTTCCCTGGTGTGGTGGTTTAGCCGGGGTTGTGTCCACCCATTGGGTTGTCAGTTTTCCCTGATCCCTACCCCTCATTCTGGAATGTTCTGTGTCAATCTCCCCTGATCACCAGCCCTGCCTGGACCACCCCTTGGAGAATCCACTATTCTTGGAGGCTCCATTGGTCTGTTTGTATAAATCTCCTCATTTTAGCCTCTCATTGGTTTGTGCTCTGTAAGCCCCACCTTGTGTCCCTCCCTGGTCATCTCCCTATTTGCCCTTTGACCCTAAACCTTTATTCTGTGTCTTAAAACCCACGGGAACCCCTCTGGTCCCTTTGTCTTCCCCTCTGCACCGCATTCCAGTGGATAAAAAAAATCCTGGAGTGCATGTGAAGCCCACTTTGCTCCTTCCTACACTGACCCAACAGGACTGCTCTGGGCTCTCAGGACCCCACGGGTTGTGTCACTCCTCTGAAAAGTCCCTTATCACCAGGCACCAGATGACACTTTTGGAGACCAGGGATCCCCACAGAGGTGGTTCCAGCCCACAGACCCGTGTGTGTCCCCCCAGGAGAGGGCAGCTCCCAGGGCTTGCCCATCAGAAGGGCTCAGGGCTGTCTCTGGTGGAGCCATGAGCTGGGCAAGTGTCCTTGGCCGGGCGCCACCAGAGACGCCGTGAGCTCTGCACCCCTTCTGCTGAGCTGCTGTGCCCAAACCCCGCCTGCCCACGTGTTTGGGGGTATTAAACACTCTATCAGAGCCCCACACTCTTGTTTTATGAAGGATGGTTTGAAATCAAAGCTTCTCTGTGGAGGCATTCATTCCCCAATTTTTCCCGAAATTCCTCTCTGCTGTTTCGGCCTCAGGGTGCCTGCACCTTGTTTGGGCACAAAGAAGCTCAAAACAAACAGCAGAAAAACTGTGGGGGTGTTTGAAGACAAAGAAACCTGGTGCCTTTCCTGTGACCTTTCCAGAAAAAGAACAAATCTTCTGTGTTCCAGGTTAGAAAAGCTCCCTATTAGCACAAGGCTTACCCAGAATATTGCTGCCTGAAAGATTAAACTTCTGTAAATACAAGCACCTCAAAAAAAAAAAAAAAAAAAAAAAAAAAAAAAAAGCATTTACAATGAAACCTGACAGCCAGACTAGCCACAATGTACCCACAGCAGCCTCACAGCTGTCTGCCAAGCTTCCTGGGAGAAATATATTTTAAGGAATGCTTTAATCCATTATCCTTTAAAATGATGAAGTGATATAAAAGGAAAACACACATTAGCTGCCTCAGTATCTTTGTAAAATACATATCTGGCAGTCCAGTGCTGTGGTGTTCCAGTGTGGGGTTCACTGCTCTCACCTAGACCAACACTGAGCAGAAATGCTTCTGTGCAAATAAATAGAAAAATATAGAAGCAACTATTACTGGAAGGAAATGACTTTGTGGCACTTTTCTTAAAAATATCCTGCTCCATTGGAGTGACACATTGTGCTCTTCTATTTTGATGTTTATTCCTGGCTGGTATTAAACCAGAGACTGAATCCATTCATTTCAGAATTCAGACAAATGATTAATTCATACTATGCATATTAAAATATTATACACATATGTAAAAGAAGCACAACTCTACCGTGTAAAAAAAGTGATGAAAATGTCTATACTGACAATTAAAAGGCAGCACATCACACTTTCAAATGCCAAAAAAAAAAAAAAGAAACTATTTCTGATGGTTACAAAACAAGTATGCAATAATTCCAATAAGCTCCTTTTTTGAAATTGTAGAATTAAACTTTAAAGACATGTCCTCTGCCAATACATCTCCTGAAATTTCCTTTTGACTTTGCAACAAGGACAACTGCCCAAGGCTTTGCTAATCAATTTCTTGTGTTGCAGAAAACAGCGTAATTTGAATTTTGTCCAAGAATACAGTTTGAAATGCAGAAAATGTGAAGAGCTAACTAACATGCAATTATTTGTAGCCACAGTCTGCATACCAAGGGAGAAGAAAGCTGAAGAAGTAATTTAACAGTTATTGCCATTTTAATACACAGAGCCACCCATCATGGCTTAAGGCTGCAATAACCAAGACTGAACCCAAGTACCCCTCTATTAGCACACTTCAAAACAGAACAAAACAAAACCCAAAACAAAACAAAACAAACTTTCTTTTCTCCATAAACATGGATCTTAAAGGAATAAAAGAGGGGAGTTTGCTTTGTTTTATTTTGCTTCAGAACTCTTGCTATATACAAATTCCTGAACAATTTGCAATGTTCTCTTACAGTGAGTGGATGCCACACCCTGAAATGTTCCCAAAGGCCACATTTTCAGCTTTCCACCCCGGGTTTTCCTTTGTAGAAAAAGATGTGGTGTGATGCAGGGGGCACCTGGCTGTGTGCTGCTCTCTCTTCTCCAGACAGGCATCCCAAGAATCACAAACTCAGTATTTTGCCCGTGCCTCAAACTCACAGATCTGCAAGCACTGATGTGCAGAGAGGGGGATGCAGAGGAAGCACACCCAGCCCATCCCTTTCCATCCCCATGCCCCTCCTGCCACATTGCCCACATCAAGCACTCCTCCACAGAGTGAACACAAAAGTAAAAGCTCCCCTAACTCTGCTTCTTTCAGATCTTTGGAGTGTGCAGTCCTTTCAGTGGATAAAGGTTGAGAATAAAAAAGTTAATTTCTTATTACTATTTTTCATAAATTATACTTCTTCTCTCTTTTTTTGTGGGTTTTTTTCAGGTGGTTTTTCATTTTTTGTTTTGTTTTGTTTTGTTGTTTTGTTTTGTCGTTAAAGGCATTTTCCTGTCATTCTCAGAGGAACTGAAGAACCCCTTCCTCCTCAAGGCTCTTTTAGCTTTCACAGTGTATCTGAGCAAAGTGGGCACAGAGCTTCCACAGACAAAGGATGATTTCCACTAAAAGAACTGAATTTTACAAAACATCTCTAGTACAAGGCAGGGAATTCTGAGAGAAAGGCTTTGCTTGCTCAGTGACCCTTGGGCTGTCTTTGCCATGTTTAGAATTAACTTAACACTTCCCCCTCCATCTCTGTCTAGATCTCAGCTAAGCTTCAGGTAAGTGAAATCACACCACCAGTAATATCCCAGTAAAAATCCTTATGAATTACTGGTCAAGTTTCTTATACAGTTTTATTTCCCTTTCTTCTAAAACCAGGCATTTTTCTTCTGACTTTCATAGGACCAAGTCAGGAATAACTCCAAAGATGACAGCAGAGAAATCAGATGAGCAACAGAGCTACAACTTTCACTACCTAGAGGATCCACAAATTTCCTTTGATTAGCAGCTGAAATGTTGTTTGCATTATGGAAGAGCAGTTACAGCTGTCAGTAAATTAATTATTTTAATTTTGAAGAATTGGTGGTATCCTAGACTACAGAAACAAAATATATAGGGCTTATAGTTCATCCAAGTAGTACAGCATAGCTATCACTCAAACATTTCAGGCCTTATAATAGCAGAATTGAGAAAGACAAAAATATTATTCATGTAGAAGAATTGCTTCCCCCATGTTTGATTCTGTGATCATCATTTAAAAATGACTCATTACACTTTTCTCTTTTGAAGTTTGGTAAAAAATTTGCTGTAGTCCAGAACTTAGTAGCAACCTAATGGTGATTTTTTACAAATGATTTATACCTAATCCTCTGAAGAAAAGGATTTATAATGAAAGTGATAGCTCAAGCCTAACTGCAGCACTGGGAATGGTGACACCATAATTAATGTATTATTTCAGTTGTGGGAGAAACTGACAGTAGCTTTTTGTTCTGGGGAAGAAATTTATAGGATGACAGAAAAAGGCACTGTGGGGAAAAAAATCACAGAAGAGGAATAGGAATCCTTGTAGCAAAGACATGTCCTTACAATCCCCCTCCCAAAGGCTCTAAAATCCTGGCAATGACAGTGTTTCCTCTACTGTCTAATTTATACCTTTCTCCTCTACTAGATGGCAGTGTGACATGCTCTCAGAATTGCTAAGTGAGGGGGTTTCTTGCTTTGTTTCATAGGAAAAAATTAATTTAAAATATCATCTTGCTGGAGTAAAAGTGAAGGGGAAAAAAAAAAAGGAAGTTAGCCACTGGCTGTGTATTTTGAAATGAAATCTGTTTACTTACAGGTTCAACATCGAAGGCAAATAGTGCATATTCCCTGTCAGGTGACACTTCATAGCGGATGGCCTTCAGGGAGACCTGAAAAATAAATACAGTTTTGGAACAAAGCTTCTTCAGTTTGCAAGCTAAGACACCTAGAATTAATTGTTATGATCATCTCTCCGAGGATGAAGAGTACTGCCAGAATTAAGTGTCTTGAAAAATATTATGGTTTTTTTTCAAACACCAGAAATGTTATTTGGTTCCCATAAGAGAAATAATCAATGCATTGTGACTCAGAGCAGGCAGCTATATCAAAAACCCCAGAATTTTCCTTACAATCTTACTGAACAGTGGCTGGTGAAGTGGCAGATGTAGGCAGTAGTTAGCAGAAAACTCTGATAAATGGCAATTTATTAGTTCCCCTTCATTATCTGTATTCACTGGCCAGTGCAGGAGATAAAAAACTGTAAATAGCTCCTGGAGCAAATTAGTAATAGAGACACCACTACCTCCCCAAATTAAGATGACCCAGATAAGATAAACTATTCAGTTTTCCCCAGTTAAAGTCTTTGGGATGCTGCAGTGATCCAGTGCACCCTGACCTGGGCTCTGCAAAAATCAGCACTGTAAATCTTGCTAACAAGAAGAAATGCCAGGATATCTCAGACTTGCCAGGAATTACCTTTATCCAGCTCCACTTTTCATTTGTGTAGTGAAGCCATTTCTCCTTCCCAGGATGTTTCAATATGATGCATTGCTGGCACAGATGGCACCAAGGTCAAAGAGAGGTGCCACTAGCACATCACTCATCCACTGCCTTTGAAATCTCACCCTCTCACCTAACAAATTAAGTCCTTGAGAGAGTCCCAGGGGTCAAAATTGAAAGGGGAATTGGAGAAAGACAGAGCACCCCACTGGGGAGAGTCCTCCCCAAGGCCAGCAAGGGGGGATATGCTGTGGGGGAGGAAAGGGAAAGGGAAAGGGAAAGGGAAAGGGAAAGGGAAAGGGAAAGGGAAAGGGAAAGGGAAAACATGACCAAGTAGCAAAAGTTTTCTGCCCCAGGGCTGGGAAGAGAGAGGAAAAAGACAACGTGTCTGAATAAACTGTAATGGCAGCTCTTGCACAGGGACTTTCTGGATCCATGTGGAGGTGACCTGCAGATGTATTTACTGAGAGGGCAGAGGAACAAAGGTAGAACAGTAGGGTGACAATGGCATGAAAATGTAGGATTATCTTTTAGCACTCTGCTTTTCTTACAAATAGCAAAAATTAAAACCCAGTGGAATAAACAGAGGCCAAATGGAAATAATTTGACTCAACAGACCTTGACATTAAAGGAAGCCAGCCCATTCCCTTAGAATTGTAAAGGAAGGGGTTACACTCTGGTAAAAGAGGATTGCTTATGTGACAGCAAAGTATGAAGGTTAAATGCAGCATGTGAAGTTAAAGTTTAGGCCCTGCCATAATAACTTAGTGATAAATTCTTTGTCTTGTTAAAAAATAATTAATACAATTGATGCATTAACTTTGGCCACAATGCTGGTTTCATCTACTACAAAAAACAATGCTACAAAAACTTCTATCACTATAAGTAATACTCTGTATCAGATGTGACTTTGTTTTCTTTACATTCATTTTAAGTCACCTACTAACGTCTTCCCAAGAATTTCTTAGGGTTTCTCTCAAATACAACTCCACTTCTATTCCTCAACACCACTCATAAAAACCACTAAAATTACATTTCAACCATTAGGCAAGAAAAATCGGCAAATGCATAAATTAAAAAGGATTTGCATGGAGGAATGTAGAGAATGACAACAGATAGTAATTTATATCAACTGTCCTTTTTATTGTGCATGCAGAGATGAGAATTATGCATCTTTCAATTATATATGATATGCAAGACTAGCTGCAAATCTCTATATGATACTTTGCAGAAGTATGAGAGAAACTGAGCTTGCAGAATAATAACAAAAGCTGGAGTTCAATCTCACATTATCCATCACTGCATAGCCCATTGTATTACCAGTGAATTGCTTCTCCTTCACAATACATGAAGTTGAAAACCAAGTCATTTTCTGCTTTACTGATCCAACTGCGAGACAGCTGTGAAATTCAGCTACTTGTCACAGAAAATACTTACAATTTTTTTGTTTTCTATTAATATTGTTGAACTGTTGGTTTCGACATTCCTCAGAATCACTGTGCCATTCTGGTTTCTATAAATGAATTCCTTATCTGCAAGGAGGAAAACAAAAGGTCATTAAGGAAATCTGAAATTGTCTGTTTGTGTGGAACCTAATTAGAGACTTAAACCAAAAGTACTGCTGGGAACTTCTCTATGAAGAACACAGAGTGGTTTTTAACACAGCCATTGCTAAAAGTGACTTTGAGCACAGCCATAAAATGACATGGTTAGTGTTTGTCACACGTTTGTTGTGCCACACTTTCCCTTGGATGAGTGCAAGAGTGACCTGTTTTGAATGTACATACACAGCTTGCTATATAGTTAGTGTGGAAAACAAGGTCAAAAACCCCCACTCTTTATGATGAAAGGTTTCTGAGTTCCATGGTCTCTGTAGGAGTTTAATAAGCCTGGAAAGTCTCTGAAAGTGAAAGGCAAATGACCCTCTAACAAAGCAGCTTCTGGAGCCAAATAATGTGCTCCAACTCTGGCATTTGTTCTTCAGACTTATACCAGAAGAAGATACGTGCAGAGAAATCACCATTTTCACATGAAACAAGGCACATCAGCTCGTCTCTGTGCACTTTGGGACTCCTCCAGCTCTCAAGACAGGTGGACAAGGACTAAAATACAGGAGAGATTGTCCAGGTCTCAAAGCACACAACCTCCAGCCTGACAGAAAGGCTGGAGCAGAACTATGAAAGGGACTCCAAATGAGGGTCAGGTAGCAGGTCAAAAGTTCAGGATGAAAAATTTTACAACAATAAAGGAATGTCACAAACTGGAGTTCAAGTCTGATCAGTGCTTACATGCACTGCCCTGCAGATAAGACATAAAACATAAGTCCCAAGCACTCTGCCATTAAAGGAATCAGCAGTTTTTCTTGGCACAGG
The DNA here is from genome assembly GCA_013400215.1 of Cisticola juncidis. NCBI lineage: Eukaryota > Metazoa > Chordata > Aves > Passeriformes > Cisticolidae > Cisticola > Cisticola juncidis. The sequence continues at coordinate 338,919 of VXBR01006230.1, read as the reverse complement.
ATTAGGGGTTATGGGTTTTTTTGTAACTTGGCTAAACTGAGACACTGAGCACTGATGGATCCTACCAAACCTTTGCTTCCAATTTCAGTTAGGGAAACAATTCCTCATCACCTACCATTACTGTGGCTACCCCAGGAGTGTTACCATGATGCAACAAGGGCTAGGGACATGTGGCTGGTTTGACATTATCCATGGGTGTAGTCATGCATTTCTGTACCCGAGCAGGTGTTTCTATATAAGGAAGTTAAACTAGAATTTTCTGTGGCCTGCTTGTTGCAATTGGCTCAGTACCAGCACAGACACAGTGATAGGGCTTTGGGAGTGCAGCTCAAAACCCAGTGTCAGTCTTATTGGGCAAAGAGCCAAATAGCCCACCTAGATCATAGGTGATTAAAGAGCCTGCACAGAGGTGCACGAGGCTTTTTGGGAGTGCCTTAGTCAGTGTAACTGTGCTTGGTACACTGTGCACAGCTTATCTCTTTTCATTTTGTAATGTTTGTTATTTTGCTGTTATAAAAACCTTTATTTTACAAAGCATTTCCTGAGAAGCCGTCTCGCTATTTGATTAAGCCATTTCTCCGCTGGCTGGACCTTCGGAGGTATTGAGAGAAAACTCAATACATGGGTTGTCCTGGGATGAGCCAAAATGAGTTTAAATCCTCTAGGATACATACAAGCACAAACCCAGCTCACTGTAACTACAGAGGTATGCACTGCCCCAGGGGGTGACCTGCTGAAGGCAGTACTGGCTTTCAAGACTTGGTTCTTTCCAAACTTTGGTGTACAGACCTAGCATACCCCTTATCCACATTTCAGTCCTTTATTTCCAACCTGGTGATGGTAATCCTCATCACAGTCACTAACCAGCTGTAGAAAATGCTCTGAAGGTGCAGATGAAAAGCTTCTGCACTCTACTTATTGCTGTCAATAAAAACATCTCCCCCTCCATATCACAGATTTACACATAAGTGGAAGAAGAGGAAATCTTCTCTGAGATTGGGATGAATTAGATTCTGTAAGAGCAGAAGATTGCTGCAATACAGCTGATGCTCTCAAAGCCATAAGGCTTTAGAGACTTTAAGATTCTCAGAGTCCAAATCACAGCAGGAGACATTCAGACTCACAAGCAAAGTTCTCAAAGCATAGCTTTTTAAAAATTATGGTCTAAATTTTATCAGCAACTTCTGTCTTAATCTAATTCAGATACTTCTTTTTTAATTCGACTTGCATTTATGTTTAAAGTATTTATCTTTAAAATATCTTCAAGTATTATGACAGAGCAAACTAAGAAACTCAAACTTGAGAAGGAACTGATTGAACAGAGCTAGGACAGAAGTCAAAAAAGTCATAAGCAGTACAGAGAAGATAAATAAGGGATGCTTATTCCCTGCCTTTTCCAAAATAAACACTGGAAGGCACCAGATGACACCAGCCAGTGTCAGGTTCAACACAAATAAAAGGGATTATTTCTTCATGCTGAAGGCAAACAAACTGTGGAAGTCACAGTCCCAGAACAGAGCAGGTGCCAGGGCTGCAGGTGGATCCAAAGCAGAATTAGGAAAATGGAAGAAAAATCCATCAAAGATTATATATCTCAAAGGGAATGCTTTTCAGGAAGCCCACGAACCAGCCATTGTGAGGGACTAAAGGAATATCCTGAATCCTCAACTTGAGAATTTTCCCTGCTTTTTAGAATGTTTCCTAAGTATTTGCCCTTCTCCTGGGCCATGTGCCAGAAGAGACAATCCCTGGGGCCTGATCCAGCAGCAATTTATTTGCAACTCTAACTTCCAGCTTCTGAGTCCAGATCCTTAAGAAAAGTGTTTATGCCAACAATTTAGGAAGTAAGGCAATAAAAGATTTAATGCTTCATACACACCTGGTCTTTATATACTCAGCTCACAAAGCCTGGAGCATTATTTGTTATAAGAGAAAGCATGCAGTCTGAATTTTTATTTTCCAGCAATATTTCAGGCATTCCAGAAATAACAGGAAAAGTTAAACTGAGAGACAGACTATTACCTAATTACCAGACATGTTGAAAAATATTACTGCTTTAATAATCACCCTCTGTCAACAACACAGAAGATTTTCCAATTACACGCTAAGTTCCAGACAGAAAATATCATGTTTTAAATAAGGCCATCAAAACATTTGGATAATTGTAAGGCTCTCAGGATATTTCCTAGTCACAGAAAAAAAAAAAAAAAAAAATAGCCATGAAATTTAGCTCCAAGTTCAGAACTTAGGTAAAGTAGCTTATTAATCTAATGAGTCTGTGAAGCTGTTCCTTGAACATTGCAGGAACGGATGGAAGTCACGTTACTGCCCATAATGCCATTGCTACCAAATTTTATTGCTCCTTATGCTCCAGAAATCCCCATAACATTTTAATAAACTATGAAATTTAAAGATTACATAGAAGTTGTTCCATGGTTGGAAGTAGGAGATAACAGACTTCCCCATTATTTATTAAACCGTAACAGGTTTAAAATCAGGTGTTAATCTGCTGCATGTACTTCTAGAATGCATTAAAAAAAAGAATAAATGAAGCAGTGCTGATTTGTTAGGGCAGTAAATCTTGCCATTATATTCAATACCAGCCATCAACACTCTGTCTGAGTTAATGAACAGAAAATTGGTCTGCTTAAGAGAAGAACAAATTGATCTGCGTTACATTCCAAACAAAACACTGTGAGGTTTAGCTGGGTCTTAGTCCTCAAAAGATGAATAATATTCCTGGACTTCTGTTTTGAAATGTGTGATTTGTTCCAGTGCAAGAGTATTTATTTAAATGGGACATACCTCAATCAAAGCCAGAGAGCAATGCAGTGGCCTCTGTCTATAATGAATTCTGTCCAGCAAGCTGATGAGAATTTTTAGCCTGATTTATGGTTGTCACCAGAGCTGATAAAGGTCATCACTGCATCTCATTTTTTATAGCTGCCTTTCTTTGGGGCTGGTGTTCAGTATAACTGATGCCGAAAATTATAATTTTCAGACGTGCAGCCATTTATTCCATTTCTTCATCTTGGATTTTTTTCCATCTGCTCTTCACCAAAGAAATCATGGATGCCTCATCCCTGGAGATGTTCAAGGCCAGGGTGTTTGGAGCTCTGACCAACCAGGCCTAGTGAAAGGTGTCCAGTGGGGTTGGAACTGGGTGGTCTTTAAGGTTGAAGGAACCTTAACCCAAACCACTCTCCATGATTCAATAGCAAAGTTCACTTTTCCAACTCCTCACCCCTCTCTCAACTTCCAGGAAATTGTCTGGGTGGTACATTACATTTTCTCACTGTGAATGTAGACACAGATATGTAGTCACACTCAAAAAATGTGACTGGTTTCAAAAAACAACGATTACCAGAAATGATGGATCAGCCCTGGGGCTGCACAGAGCCAGTGGAGAGGAATGGGCAGGCCTGAGGAGAAACTCTTAAAAACCTGCTCAGCAGTACAGGTGAAATCATAAACCCCACCTGCCTCTCTGACTTGAATTCAGTCAGGAAATGCAGAGAAAGCAGAGCCAGTGAGAGGGAGCTCGTGTCCCTTGAAGTCACTGAGCCCTCCCCAGGAGCAGCACAGACAGACAGACTGAGCACCAGACAAAACAGCTCACACAGTGGACAAGAAGATTTGGGACAATCCAACTTCTGGAAGGAGTGAGTTTGAGTTCTGGCAGTGCAAAGAACTTGAAGGAACTATATCCATTGACAGGAACACAGCATCAGTGCCCCAAAATTCAGTGCAGAAAAGCTTCTCTGAAGTTCACATTACCAGAGAGGAGAGACTGGTTTATAAGACTAGCAGGACCATGCCTGTGAGGGAAACTTTCATTATTTGTCAGACATTATGGAGAGCAGAAAGCAAAACCAGGTGAGAAAATAGGAGAAAAAAGTATTTAAATTCAGCGTTAAAAAATATTTTAATGAAATTGTAGTTTTCTATGTAGTTTTAATAACCGATGAATGAAAAGTACACAAAAAAGGTTGAGAAATTCACATGCAGCAAGTCAGCAGCTAGAGATAGTGAAAGAGTAGAGTGAGGACTGTTAGGGCCCCTCCAGTCTTTTAGAGGCAAAGATTTAGAGGAAAAGGCAAATTTTTCAGTCCTGATCAACAGACATGAAAGATAATTGAATGAGGCTCAGTCTGATGAAAGCCATCATCGAGGGAATTATCATTTTCAATCCCTAAGATTAAGGAAGATTGGTGAATAAAGGAAATTTAAGTCATGAAGTTGTTCTAAGCCATTTCAGATAAATGAGCCTCCAGACACCAGCAGGACTGGCAAACCTTTTACAGTGTGTCAGGAGAGCAGACAGCAGCAGGCCCTGTGGGATGAGCCCTCATCCTTCCCAAGGGACAGAGGCCACTTTGCACTGGCACAGCAAATGTCACAGGGCCACTGTGTCAAATGTCACAGGGCACAGCAAATGTCACAAGAGACCACTGGCACCTCCTGTGACTCCTCATGGGAGAAAAAGGAAAGTTGTGGGGTTTTAATGACCCAAAGTCATTAATGACCCCACCCATTTGGATCATTTTAATGACCCAAAGCAGCCAGTTCTTTGGTGTTTTATCTTCCATCTGAAGGGTGAGCCTTGCAGGAGCCCTGCAGCACTGCCCACTGGGGTGCACAGCATCACTCAGCCCTTGGCCAGGCTGAGCCCACCCTCACTGAGGTGACAGCAGCACCTGAACCAGCCCAGGGTTTCCTGGAGTCCTCCCAGGCAGATCCTGAACAGAACACGAGGATAGCACTCTCCATCTAACAAGAGAACAGGCAGGAAGATTGCAATTGTAAGGCAGATGTTTCTTCAGACAACTGGGATTTTCAAGAGGATGTAGTACACTTGTATTCCTTTGGAAAGATACATGAGGATCAGGTAATGGAGTTAAAATTTAAAAAAAAAAAAATCTTCTGCTTGTTTAGCATCTCAGCAAATTTTCTGAAGGGCCAGGTGAGCTTCAGAAGAGCGGATGGAGACCAAAGTGGGGAAAGAAGTGGCTGTGCCCTGTGACTTGGGCATGTCACAGCTCTCATCCCAGCACACACACACCAGGGCCAAAGATCCAGCTGGAAAAAGCAATCCCAGATTATCCATAGGTAACCTGCTCTACACAGGACAAACCCACTGCCTTGTAGTGATTGCTGACACTGCAGCAGTGCCAGTGGGAGCAGCACCCTGGCTGAACGGGGTGCCCAGGCAGGCTGGGCTCAGCTGGGGCTGTCAGCATTCCCAGCCACACAGCAGAGCTGAGGGGACACAGCAGCAGCACCAGGAGTGGGTGTTCTGTACAGCCATCCCCACTGCTCAGGTGGGCAGCTCAAAGGGAAAGAAAACTGGGAGCACTCTGAGTTTCCTGTAAAAATGTTCTTTCTGAGTGTCACAGCTCTCTGAGTGTCACAGGTGAGGAAATAGCACAAGTTACCTGTACAAGTTACAAGTAACCTGTGGTTAACAGGTTGCTGTGTGAGGGGCCAAGACCCTAAAAACCCCTAATCCTGACAAATGCAGCAGAAGCATCTTTCAGAGACTGCCTGCTATCTCAGGGACTGGTTCTGAGGCAGAGGGAACCTGGGGTTTTTGGATATAATGGAAGCAGAGAGGAAAACAACAGAACAGGGTAAATTCACAGAGGAAATAGAAGCTGTCAGACAAAAAACCCAAACCAGCAAACATTAAGAAGCACCAAACAAGAGGAATAAGGTGCAGCATGGTGTGAGCAAGGAAAAGGATGAACACAGGCAGGTTTATGGAAATACTTACTTTATTTTGCTTTCATGAAAGGGGAAATCACACCTTATTTACCAGGCCTGCAGGATTATTGACTCTCTTAGGACAGAATCTGCCTAACTGGAGTCAGGTAGGAGAATAGCCCCCCAAGACCCGAGCTCCTTGGGGCAGGTAGAATTTACTCCTCACAAGAGTACTGAGAATAGATGTTGAACAAATGCTAGGGACTGTGCATGCTCACTACCTGCTGCAAAACTTCCCCACATAGATGATAATGCAAAATAAAAGCACAATCAGTCCCCAATGGAAGACTATTCAGGTGTCCAGAGAGATGCAATCACAAACTCAGGTGGAAATAAGGCTGTTGTGATGATGCATTTAATGCTGTGATCTGTTTTTCTTTCAGACATGCTGCAGTACATCTATTTGATATTTACAGCATGTACCCAACAAACAACTGACTCTGATATTCCCTCCCCACGGCAGAAGCAGAGATGTTTTGACATTGAGCTGCTTCCCAGAGAGAAAATGCAGGGAAGGTTTCCCATTCCCTGGTGCCTGCAGCAGGCTGGGATAACTGAGAAAGGGGGAGGCAAGGACCATGAATAGGGAATAGCAGCAAAACCCCATTTCCATACCCACAGCTCCTCGTGCCCTCAGTGAGCTGCTCCTTGGGGATGGGCCCTGTGGACTTTGGCATTTGTAATTTTTCACAGCCCCTGCTACCACCCTGCCTCTGTTTCAACCCATCAGTGACTTCTTTTCCTTCTGCCTTGCTACTTTGCCTGAAATAAATAAGAATTTCTTAGGCTTTGTGATGCTGATACAAGGAGCAACAGGGGACAGAGAACAGCTTGCCTTTAACAACATTGCTGCAGCCTTTAATTCCAGGAGACAACTGGAATCCCAATTTTAGCTTTCTGCCATTATGGGTCATTATCTTTTTTACTGTTCCCAGCACTTTTTTCCTCCACATGCAAGGCTGAAAGGAAAACTTCTTTAAATAGGTGATTTACTGTAATTTAGCTAAATGCTGTATAACACATTGCATTGGTGTATTAAGTGCAACATGATAGAATGTGCTTTATTATGCAAGAAGTGGTTTAATTGCTCATCATCTCAATGCAGTTGCACTTGGTGCACCAATATAGTGCTTTTACAGTAGTACCAGTAAAATAAAACACAATTATAGCTCAGGAATATTCCCACATCAACGTGCACCTCTAGCAGGCTTGTAAATTAACTTGTCAAAAACTCGAAGAAGACTGAGTCTTGGGAAAACATAAAACTATAAAAATCAGCAATGCTGGTCTGTTTCTCTTTTTTATCTAATCCCACCTCTTTCAAGCCAAAAAAATAAAAAAAAATTATTTCAGCATCAAGCCTAGAATACAGGCAGAGAAAACCTTTGAAATTTGGGTCCCAAATTTTGAAACCAGGTAAAATTCTGGTCCTGCCTCATTTGTGAGGCTGAACTCCTCCTCAAAGAGCCCCAGGCTGGGAACTCTGTGGGCTCAGATCATGACTCAGTGGCACAGGCATGAAAAGCTGAAATGCATGTGAGAAACTGAGAATTTGTTTCAACTTCAAATTACTCCCTTCCCAACTTCTATCTGCTTTTATAACAAATTGAGGGGGGGAAAGAGAGACACTACAATTAGGCAAAAAATGAATGAGACATTCACATGTCTAAATTCATTTTTATTCCATCCAGGGCAAACCATCTTGATGATAAAACTGCTGCAAAGCCCTAAGAACAGCAGTGGAACCTCACACCTTGTTGCCTGCTGACATCAGTTTATCTTTCTAATGACTTGGGGGAGGAGGAGAGTGCACCACTGAGATGACTTTGGTGTATTCCAGAGCTGAGAAATCTCCCTCCAAAATTCTCTGCCATCTCACTCTCCTGTTCAGCTGTGCTCGTGCCATGTGCTCTTCAAATCCTGGATGGTACAGGAGGGGAAGTGCAGTGACCCCAGGTTACTGGACAGCTGCAGACAGCAGATTACACTCATCCCCTGATTCCCTGCTGGAAACATTTCATGTGCAACACAGGCCAGAGGCAATTTAACCCCAGACAACTGTTTTCCCAGGAAAATGGTCCTTGATGCTTTTATCCACACCCTGCATATTTTTCACAGTCACATCATGCAACTGAAGAGAGAAAAGAAAGCTCAGCCAGCAGGTAGCAGGGACCAGCTTATCCCAGCTCCATGAAGTGACTGGGATGGGTGCACAGCCCCAAATACACAATGGTACAGATTTCACTGGGAATATAAAAATTCCAGGGCTTTTCCCACTGTAGTTGCTAGCTCAGATGAGAGCCCAAGCTGCCACTCCTCCTTGGTGGCACCCAGCTTGCCTGTTCCATGCAGGGACACCTGCCCCAAGCTCTCCCTCCCCCTTCTCTGCCAAATGCACCAGCTCTTATCTGCCTCATTTGGTTTGGCTTCACACAGAGGAGTGCACAATCCAAAGTGTTACACCTAAATGTAATAATCCATTTGACACTGAGGAAAGAAAAGGAATCCATGAATAAATTTTTATTAAAATGCGACCCCACAGCTCACTTACTTAATTTTTCTGTGCATTCCCTTGCCTCCTTCTCTTTGCCCCTAATCAAACTGCACTTGTTAGTGGCCACAATGGGCAGAAAGAATACATAAAGTGTTTTTTTCTTGCTTTTCATTATTATTATTATCATGGGGAGATTACTTAAATCTCAGTGCAGACTGCATGAGACTGTTGTATGTTAACAAGCAGACATGCTTTGTGTGCAGCTTCAGGTAAAAATTTTAATTATCATTGTGTGCAATATCTCACAATCCCTCTGATGTCACCCTGTCATTTCAGATGTGTCTGGTGAGGTATGATTGTGATGAAGTCTAACTGTGTGAGGAGTCTGGCAGACTGCCCATCACCCTGACCTCAGGATGTTGAAAATTGAGGCAGGCAGGAGATGAAATCCAAGATCCCAAGACGCATTTTGGTCACCAGTGCATGATTATTGGATTTAGAGTGGTCACAAGAGGGCACCCTGCTCCAGAGCCAATGGAAGCACTTTCAGCACTGGCAAAGGACAATTAATAAATAATTAGATTGGATGCTGGGCAGGAGATTGGTGTCCTGAGTGAGATGGCAGTGAGGGAAGGAAAAGGCACCTGAGTGAGAACAGTCGTCCTGCACCCAACTGCAAGGGAGCCACGGGTGGAAAACCCTTTGCAATTATACAGAAAATCCAATCGTTTTTAAAAATTGATAAGGGAATGAAAAAAATAATGTCAGCTAAGTAGGGTGGTGAGGCAATAGAATAGGCTGCCCAGAGGAGCTGTGGATGCCCCATTCCTGGAAGTGTTCAGGGTTGGATGGAGCTCTGAGGAACTTGGTTTAGTGAATGTCCCTGCCCGTGGCAGGGGGTTGGAAATGGATGATCTTTCAGTTCCCCTCCAACCCAAACCATTCCATGATGAGTGAGGAGCTCTTCCTTAGCGTCGCTCATTGGTTTGGTTTGCCAGCCAGTGACTGGGTCAGCTCCTACAGAGTCCTCACCAAACCCCAGAAAGATCCCTGAATTTCACTTTTTCTTGTTCTTTTTCCTCTGTCTACCATGGAACCAACATCCTCCACATGTTGCTGCCTTTGTACAGTTGATCTTGAAGCACCAGCAGTTGCTAAGAAGATAACTGTGCTGATGCTGGTGCAGAAGCAAAAGGGCTGATATGAACACCTGGTTTAAATGCAATGGGTGAAAAAGAGTTATACCAGAAGAATGACTGCTCCTTCCTTCCAATTCTCATCAACCTTCTGTCCAATAATACCTTCTCAATGGGTTGGAAATTTCCAGCAGACAAGATTAAATCCAAAGAACACCCTTATTCAATGGAAAGAGCTTGACTTCTTCATATTTTTCTTTATTTTCTATCCTTATATAGTTTCTTTATAACTCAGGGCAATTCTTTTCATCATGCAATTCCATGCTTCTGTCATGGTCTCAATCTTTCTCTGGACCATTTCTATTCCCATTCCAATCTATTTTATTTGGATGGACCAACCCAAGCTCACTGCAATGATCAAGGTGCTGATATCCCTCAAACTGGATAAGAACAGGCTGTTCTCAGTATTTTTCTCTCCTGAGTATAGTTTAATACAGTTTCTCCTAAAAGAGTTGATTGCAACAGAAAATTGATTACACCCTCAGTTTCCTGCCATAGAAGAAGGAAAGCAAATATAAACTATGGATTTCTAATAACCCCTCTCCTGTTTTCTTATTCATAGTCTTCTGACTTGATAGCTTAACTATATTAGCCATTCTGTGCTAATTAGGAAAAAAATCAGGAATATTATAATTATTAGTGTATATTTTTAAAAAAACTTCTTTTGTGAGCATTAAAATTAGAAAATAATTAAAGAGCATGCTATTATGTTAAAGCTTAATTTGGTTTCAGGCCATATCTTATGCCTGCTGCTGTGTTTGGTGTCAGCTTTGAGGCAAAAGGTAATGGCAAACACTTATAAATTCTGCCCCTGAAAGTGACACCTGGATGAAAGAAAATATGAAACATATGGAATATATTTATATGTATATGTACTCTTAGACACATTTTAAGTAAGTGTTTAAAAATTTTTTTTTCATGTCACAGTTCACAGCCTGCTACCCCAGGGAAGGAGACCAAGGAAAAGATACCTCCAAATTATTATTAAGCATCTTGGCTTATGCATGATTATTCCAAGCAATTTGTCTTGTCAAAGGAGTCAGTCCAGCAGCTGAAGCAGCAGCAGACAGTGGAAGCTGCTGCACATGGCCCAGCATATGTGCACTGACCCCTCGGAGGGGCCAGCCCAGCCCCGCTGGCTCCGCTCCCTGCTGGTGCTGCCAGAGCTCAGCATCCAGAGGCAGCTGCAGGAGCAGGCCTGGGGACGGGCTCCTGTCCACCAGGAAATGGGAAAATTGATTGCTGAGCAGAGAATAAGTGTTTATTAGGGTGGTGACAAATTAGAGCATTGGAAAAAATTTCTGGACACCGTCCGGGCAGAGTTGGTGGATTTCAGATTTTTGTCCAAGTCTTGGTTGTTCTTTTCAGTCTGCCTGAAGGTACCACTTTATTCCAATATTCCTGCATGGCAAGGCCAAGGCTTCCAGCCAGACCCTGGAATGGCTTACTCTGCCTAAATGACCACAGGGAACATAACTGCAATAAGACCAAAATCTCTCTGAACTGCTGGATTCACCACCATTCATTGTGGAGTCAATTTTTATAGAGCCAAGTGCATGCCTGTATAATAATCATTTATCTAATAGATCCAGACTTTTGCCCATTATGGAAGAAATGATTCTGAGCTGTTACATTTTAAATTTTTCTTGGCTTGAACATTGCCATTTCCTCCTGCCTTCTTACTAGACTTTGTTTACATTTTTTTCCACTCTTGCCATTCTGCCTTCCCTGGAAAGCTAAAATGCTTTGAAGATGATTACCCAGATTTTGTCAATTATTATAAAACCTAAGCATTGGAAGATAGGTATAATCCTTCAAAAGAACCTGATATTTTAAAAACATCATTTCAAATGCAATTAAATGGATTTGTCTCCATTTACCTCCAGATAAGTTTAACATTTGAAGAACCATTTAGAAATAATTATGATATCTCTGAGTACTAAAAGTGTTTTTAATTATTGCATTTTTTTAAATCAAAGTAGAGTATTTTTGTGTGCTATCTGTCCCCAGAGGCTGGGACTTAAAGTCAAGTAGCAAAATGAAATCTTTGCATCATACCCAGCAAACCCAGTGCAGAGCTGACATGAGGCTATGAAGCCCTGCTGGGGATCTGGATCACACAATTTTATGATATCATGATTACTTTGTGTGGCATGATTTGCTATAGGGACCTAAAGATTCTGACTCTAACACACAGCAAGATCACCTGGATTCTCTTTAAGGTCAAACAAATTATACTGCATGCATACATTTGTCTTCAAAAGTCATGAAAAAAATAATTTGAATATTTTTGAGAAGTTAACCCAGACACTTCTGTGCAATCCTTGTGTGTAGTTCCCATCCTCTCTAATATTATATCCTAGAGGAGGAAAACATTTGTCCAAAGTCCTGATCTAAGGCTGACCAAGCAAAACAGACAGAAACAAGTTCCCAAGAGCCCTTCCTCTTGCAACAGGTCTTAGGTCAGTGAAACTCACTGATGAAAGAAATGCTGGATACAAGAGGCTCTGGAGAGTGCTTGGAAAGAGTCTTAGAAGAAAAAACTATTTTGGGCAACTAAACAGAAAATATACCAGAGGATCTGAGGATTCTCTGAGCTAAAAAGTGAGTGAGGTTCACTGCCCTCTTGCTCACCCCTGTGCACACACATCTCGCCTCTCATGGAAACAGGATTTTGGGCTGGGCAAACCTTTGGTCTCCTGTGCTCTTAATTGAATTTCTACTGATGTGAGATTTTAAAGTATAATTACAGTCCCTTGATCAATGATAATTATCTCATTCTAAATTTCTTTTAATGAATTATATAAGTCTGGTACTATTTCTTGTAAAAAAAAAGCTTTTCATACATTCAACAGCTTAATCCAGTCAGGAGATCCAAGCTCACTGGGGACTTTTTTCTTAGATAAGTAAATCTTTGCCTGCTAAATTTTCAGTTACAAAGACTTGATATAAAATTTAATCACCAGAAATACAGTATTTCCTGTCTTCAAATTATTTAATTATGGTATCTCAGCATATATTTATTTAATGTTCATTAAAAGGAACAAGTAGAATACATACTGCTCTAATTAATCCTTGGTAAGCATTCTGTGTTCAACAAGTGTCCAAGAGCAGTGGAGCTGCTACTGAGCCACTGAGTCATGGAAATGTTCTTTGCACCAAGTAAAAATCCCAAAGAAGGAATCAAAGTTGGGCAGGGCAGCATTAAAAATAGAAAATTGCCTTGATTAAAATATATATTTTAAAAAAATTAAAAAGTAAGCAAATGGCATAATGGAGAATGAAAGGTTCCCAGGGATGGGCTGTGCCAAAAGACAAACATTTCTGGAAATCACTACTGAAGGTTTCAGCAGTGTGTCATAATTAGGATCAATGGCTTAACAAGAGGCCTGAATACCCAGATGGGTTCTCCTTCCTCCATCACCCCTTTGCAGTCCTCCCTTGAATCTGCTTTTTGCTCAGCACATCGTGCAAATATGCACCTCATTTCTTCCATCTGTGCTTTCCTGGGTGCTTATCTTTTAAATACCACTTTCCTAAAATGTTTCCATCCTTAAATCAGCCCAACTGGTAGAAAAACCTTCAGCAAGTTCATGCAAACCCTCGTTCTTGATCTTCTTTTCAAAACTGAGTCTCCTTTCTATCTGCCCACATTTTCTAAGCAGTGCTGGATCCAAGCAAAATAAAATTTCTTACTCTCTCCAAAAGCAATCCTCCCCCTTGTGAAACACTGCCAAGCTCCTGGGGAAGGGAGCATCACCCTCTGCTGTGCTCAGCTTGCTCCATCACCCAGGAGTGGAGCACAGCTCTTGTTTCTCTCCCTCCTCTTGCCTGTGCTACATTCCTCTGAAGAGTCAAAAGAAAAAAACCCAGCAACTTAATTTTAGTACAAATTCAACCAGCAGGGATGCAATTATGTCCATCCTTTTTAAGTCTCATCACAGACCATTTTTGTCACTGCAGTGCCCCCTTCCCCAAGGGCTGGGGACAGCTGGGAGTCACCCTTACCTGGTTCACAGGTGTCAGCTGGAGCATCTCTTGGTGTCACACTCTACTGCAGCTATTGACATGGATTTTTAACTCACACTCAATCCCTCTCCCAGCTACACTACTGGAAAAAAACAGAGCCTTTCCTTCAGCTCTGAGAGCAGCAGGGTTTTGATTTCAAGCCACTTTGAACAGGATGAAAAAACACCTGATCCTTTTCCTGACTGGATTTAAACTGTTCAGCACACAGGCAGGACTGTGCCTGTGGATCAGAAACACCTCTGCTGTGAGCCACCTTCTTCAAAGGCCCCCACAGATGCTACCACTCCCTGTGACAGCATTTCCTCCCCACTTCCATCCCTGCTGTTCTCCTTTTTCAAATTTATTTATTTTTTAATCAAAAAGCTCCCCACTGTGAATCCAGTGTCTCTGCATCTGCCTGGCTGGCAGGTAAAAGGACCCAGCACTGAATTTATCAGCTTTGCATCCACTGCTGACCCTAGAAATGCTGCAGTGCACCTTAGAGCAACAGGCAGCTGATGGGGAGGAACAGAGGGGGCAGCTTCTACACAATTCCCAGGGATTTCTACCTCAAATCTACAGCCAAATTTAACACAAAAAGGAGCCCAAATTGTTCTAGCTTTCACACACCTTTTACAACTTCAAATTATTCCCTGAAGCTGCTTCTTGCTGGCAGACACAGTCACGACAGGAGGCATTGCCTTGTTTCTGAGCTACTGTGAGGGAAAAACACTAATTTTAGTGGAGTCAGGCTTGAAATGGAAATGGGGAATCTGTTTCTGTTAATGGCTATAGAAAGTGTAGGAAAGCCTGCTGGCCCAACATGTGAGAGTGGGATGTTGCCTGCAGGGGGGAAGTCTATTTTCCTCTTTGTTGTTTTTTCTTTTAAATGGTGGGAACAGAGTTAGGCAGTTATGGGCGGTGGGTGTTAACAGAACCTAGACACGAAGAAATGAAGACCAAGGAATTCTCCTGCCTCTTCCAGTCATCTTTGATTCACTAATTTTCTCTTTGATACTGCCATAGTAACTGAATGTGTTTTCCAGCTCTTCATCATAGGCCATTAAACCACTTCACAGCAGTACTGACATCCAGACTCACTTTCACTCTTCACACAGCTCCTGCTCCACCTGGAACACCCCCAGGATCCTCCCTGCTTGCCTGGCCTTGTCCCCTGAGTGGCTGCAGCCAGCCCTGCCTGTGCAGCATCACATTATCCACACCCTCCTCATCCCTCATTCCCTGCACCTCAGTTCTCCCAGTGACCTTCAGCCACCAGCCCTGCCCCAGACTCTTCACTCATCCTGGCCAGATGCAGAGACAGAACAAACAGAGAGCTCTGGCACTGAATGCCTGAGGCCACTTTTTAATGCATGTGGGGTTTTAGATGTTCTCTCACTGAGGCCATATGTTGATACTTCAGGAAGACATTTGACTCAGAGGCTCAACAGCAATCATGACAAGCAGGGGAATGATTAGAGTTCCGCAGGTTTGGAGAAATTAGGTTACCTATGGAGGCTTCTAAATATAGAGTTAGGTTCTTGTGGAAATCTTGGCCTCCTCAAGACATCAAACTACTCAGAAACCACACACAAACCCTCTGTTTGATCATTACCGTGTTACTTCTGCTTTTCCAGGGTGCAATATTTTCCCCAAACATGATCTTATGCAATACATTTCTCCTTCTAAACTCAAAAGTTGCTGTAAACACCAAAGAATTATTTTCTCAGTCCAAAAGCAGCACATGTGATCCACCAGCACTGCAGAGAAGAGTGCACAGAGGCACTGCCCAGTCCTTGGCACCACTCTCCTCCCCAGCTTGCTCCTGCAGAATGTATTAATTTTTGAAAGAGCCAAATTGATTTCCCATTTCATTCTCTCAAGCAGTAATGAACCAAACAGCTCCATGGCAGGAATGCTCTCCTCCACGACCTGTTAGAGTCTCTTAAAAAGCCATTAATTCCCAAGTTTCCTGTCTTTAGTGAACAGGTTACTGCCACTGCTGAACTCGGGCAGCTGCCCAGAAGCTGAAAGGCAGGAGTAGGACAAATTCTCTCCAGTGCTCTCAGATCACAGATCCACAGAAATCTCTGAAGAAGATGATCCAGGGTGAGGTCTAAAATCAAAATTATGTTTCAAATAGTTAAACATATTCCTCACTTCTTCCTCAATGTGGCAGTAGTGACAGAGCAAGATCTCTTACCTACTCTGCTTTGGCAACACAGGATGTCACTTCATGAAGGAATTTAGAATAAAAAATAGTGATCAACAAGCTCTAAAGTGCATGGACACCCACTGGCACCAACACTACCCAAAAATTTACTTAACAAACATCCCTATATTTATGAATCATTACATTCATACATCTGAAGGCCATCTCCAGCAAAATGAAACTATGTTAGACCAGAAGAGCCTTCTTAGTCCTTCCCCTGTATTTTCTTCCTGCCCACACAGCATTTTCCTTTACTGGGGGTGTCTTTACCTCAGCATAAGGTCATTCCTAGAGGCTGTGGGGTTTTTTTGTACTGGGGCTTGGAAGTTCACTGAACCTTAGACACCACAAACCAGGGTGCTGTGCACCAGGTATCTTGCTGTGTGTTTCAGCAAGTCTTTCAAAAACATTTCAAAAGGCAAAACACTCATAAAAGTACTGCAGAAAGAAGCTGCCATGAGCTTGGAGATGAGGTTTGAATTGAGAGTGGAGAAAGTTTTCTTTGACTCATTAAGACCATTACACCCATTCATCTCAGTATTTTAACACACACTGAAAACACATTGAAATTAATGAGCTAATATTTCTAATTAACAAGGTGGGCAAATATTCTGATAGAGTAACCCAGTTTTCTTTATGTCTTCACCAAATTTACACTAACAAAGACACCTGTGAGCATTTTCTACCTTGCATTCGTTTAACATAAGGCAGGAATTGGGGTGGCATTGGAGCCCAGGGAAGGGAACTTCTTGGATGGCAAACAGAAAGATGATTTTTCTTTCCTGCTGGCAGCCCAGCCTTGCCAAGAGAAAGGCTCCTGCTGCCTCTCAGTTTGGATGGTCACTTGCAAGCTGTCAATTGCTCTCTGCAAAGGCTGTAGTGATGTGGGAGCTGCCTCTCCTCCCCAGTAAGAAGTGATAGGACAAGAGGAAATGGCTTTGAGTTGTGCCAGATTTAGATTGCACATGAGGAAAATTTCTTCACTGGTCAAACACTGGAAGTGGCTGCCCAGGGAAGTGGTGGAATCACCATCCCTGGAAGTGCTCAAAACCCATGTCAGGTGGAGCTTAGGGACATGGTTTAGTGGTGGACTTGGCCATGCTGGGTTGATGGTTGGACTCAGAGGTCCTTTCCAGCCTTAATGATTCCATGAATCTTTCAGCTCATGGAGAAGCAGCCCAGGAAAACCTGCACTCCAGTCAACCCTGCTGTAGCTTCTAGGAGGGCAATTTTAGTCTAAAGATCTGTCAAAGCAGCATCTTACCACAAACCTTTCTCATAATGAAAAATATTAGCACTTACAAAGTTCTTAATAAAAAAAGCATCTTGTAAATAATTCATTTACTCCACATGCATCTGCATTGTTTGAAATGCATCAGTGCTTTTATCAATACAGTGCAATGGATTTACACTGCAGAGAAGAGGCTTGAGGGCAATTGGGCTGTCTAAGTATTGTTGATCTGAGCATTACTACTAAAGGTAAACTGAAATAAATTACCTCAGTCACTACACGATGCTTTTTTCAGCATGGTAAATAAAACTTATTAGTTCTAGGTCATTAAATTCAATATTAGACTTTAAAAGAGCCCAGAAATTCCATGATGTTATTAGTGAAACATGCAACAAAACATATGTGCTTCAGTATTAAAGATAAAAGAATTACTCCATTATATTTAGATATTAGTTATTAGTGTATTTTTCAAAGGGACTTTTGAAATAAAAGCCCAGCTGCTGTTCTTAGAGGCAAGTTGGGCACACCATGGTCCTGGCTCTCACTGAGTGGCAGGTTTCCAAATAACTGAGACATTTCTGGAAATGTCATTTGAAGCCTCCTGCTAATTTACTCATTATTCCTCATCTCAAAAGAATAAATATTATTTTTCCAATATTTCAGGGGAGGTGAGTGGGCAGGGACCTTAGAGTGAAGGGCTTGATTTTCACATTTTTTAAGTTCCTGTGACCCTAAATTTGTCCTTTGCTGTCCTGTACCTCAATGCTCCTCATGCTTGAATATATTGTGCTCTTCATTTTAACCTCTGTTTTTCCCATTTGGCTACAACCTCTCTGCAAGGATTGCCTCCCCAGGTCTGGCCAGTGTCTAGCCCAAGGAAAATGCTCTTCTAATTAAAACCCCCAGTCTCTTACCTACAGCCCAAAATCCTGACAAGAGCCACTTCTAAGTACACTGTCTTACAAGATGCCTACAGCAAGGCAGGAAAAACATCCTCTAAAAAGTAAGAAGTGACTCTTTAACCCAATCCATTGCAATAATCTCTGTCAGGATATTAGAGGCTGCTCTGATGTTTTTTCAACTAAAACAGCCATGTACTGTCAAAGTGAGCAAATTCTATTTGCCATTTAAATACAAAGACAGAAGATTAGCATAAGTATCCACAAGTGGCATACACAGTTCAGTCTCCACTGCTTCTTTTACATGGTGATCCCTCCCCATGAGGAAGGAGTGCTCCCAGTGATGCCTTGGGAAGGCTGATCTGGAACAGAGACTAGAGAATAAAGTAGATATTTATTGAAAGGCCTTTAGGATAACCTTGGACAAGACAAGAGCCTGACCAGGGCTACACCCAAGGTGGACCCAAAATGGTCACAAAATGGCTGACTGGTCACGAGGTCTCACACTTTCATGTTTTGATACATTTGCATATTGGGGTTTAATTGTCCAACCACAGCCTCAAGCTGTGAGTTCCCATCCTTCTTGTTCCTCCCTTCAGCCACCCTTGTTTGTGCTTTTGGGCCTCAAAATTGTCTCTGCTCCTCAGCAGGAAAGGATTTGTTCTGTCCACCTACTCTGTGAAGGGAGCTGACAAACATTTAATGTGAGGCTCAGAACTGCACCCTTAGGCAGCACAGAATCGGAAAATCATGAAAGCTGAAACTTAAGGCATCACCAGGATGCTGGGGGTCAAATTCACAGCTGGCAGGAATCACTGCAGCTCAAAAGGGACAAAAAACCAGAATGCATGACTCAACTTATTATTTACTCAACTTATTATTTTTCAACAAATTTCTTTACCCTGTTTTTTGTTGAACATTGCAAGACCATTGCACCATCCTATCGAGCTTTTCAGAAACCTGAGCTAAACTGCTGTGTGAGAGAAATTACAGGAAAAGCCCAGTAATTGTGAAGCCTAATTACAAGGTAATGTGGTGCTCATGAGCAGAACTGCTGAACAATTAGGGACAAGACTAACGAGCAGGCCACCTGTCAGCTGGGACAGGGCTGACGAAAGGCTGGCACAGGACACTCCTGACAGGCTTTAAAGGGGGATATGAAAACAAGGAAATGTTCAAATGCTACATTTAAGATGCACAGGATGAAAAGAGTCACTGATTGGAGCTCATATGCTTGTTAAATATACAGAAAATATAACTGCAGTTGTACAGGAAAGGGAAATTCAGCTCGGAGTGTGAGGAGCAGCAATGAGGAGAAGAGCACGGGAGATGTGGGATGAATGGGGCTGAATGAGACACAGCTCAGATTATTTCCACTTGGACTGCTGGTTGGGGGTGCCAATTAATAGAACCCCAAACTTCCTGTACTTCACTGCTTTACATCTACTGTAGTATAACATATATAATATGCTGTCCTGAGAAACAAAACCTTCTTAATGAAGTCAGCATTGACTCACACTACAGGGAAAACCTAACCCATGGCAATCCCTGGAAATGGAACTAGAAATAAACTCTGGAGCAGTCCATTCTAGTCACAGAATCACAGAACCACAGAATGGCCTGAGTTAGAAGAGATCTAAAGATCATCCAGTTCCAATCCCCTGCCATGGGCAGGGACACCTTCCACTGTCCCAAGTTGCTCAGAGCCCCATCCAACCTGGCCTTAAACACTTCCAGGGATGGAGCAGCCACAGCTTCTCTGGGCAACCTGTGCCTCACCACCTTCCCAGTAAAGAATTTATTCCTAATATCCAGTCTAAACCTGCTCTCAGCCAGTTTGAAGCCATTCCCCCTTGGCCTGTCACTATGTGTCCTATGAAAACATCGCTCCTCTGGATGGCCCTTAACAGAGCCAAAAACAACAGTGTCAGGGCAGTAGAAGACAGATGTTAATTAAACAAAGTATTGTTTTCTCTCCCTGAATCAGTGGATAAAAATGCAAACTGAAATTTGAAATTACAGTGGCACCACAAAAATAGTAAAATGTTCAAATTTACGACTTTGCCACACCTCTCACTTTATGCAAGTAAATTTAATTGCAATTCCAATTAAAAACAATGCAAATATATCCACAAATGAGCCACGAGTTGTGATTGAAAGCTGAGACAAAGCCTGTACTCTTTACATTGAAAGTGTATTCATGTCAGCATTTAGACTGGTTCTTTTCTTTTTTTCCTAGGTCCTTTCAAATCAATAGAATGACACAAAGCTATTGATTTAGAAATATGTTCTTTTCCCACATGCCCACTGAGAATCAAGAAAATACTAAATCATGAACTCACCACATCAATTTCGTGGAACTTTCAGCATATTTTTAAATGTAACCCTGAATATAAATATTCTATTTATTGAAGCACTTGCTCTAAGACTCACTGTAAATAAGGGAAAGACTTTCCTCTTTCAGTGTTTGAATCAGCCCCTTGCTTACTGGGAAGAACACTGACTGAATTTTACTGACTGAATTATTTTGGGAGCAAATCCCTCAGATGATTCAAATTTTCCTAAACATGCAGCAAGCTTCCTCTCTGGCCACCAACCTCCTCTCTTCTGCAGTAATGCAGAGGGACAGGAAGGAAATAGAGCTTTGATGAGCCAGGAGGACAGAACTTTGCAAAGCTCTGAGTGACTGTCATATTTTGCTGTATGATTAACAGGAGAGGAAGGAGACGAAGGACATACAACAGCTACCAATTTATTTTATATTTATGTATTTCTATTTTAACAACTGTGTGGATCCCCACAAAGCATCAGATAGGTTTGTAAGCTGTCATCCAATTTTAATATGCTATTTTAAAATTTGCAATTTTTTCTTTTGCTAAGGCATTCCAACAATCTTGTTATACTAAGTTAATTAGTTTGGCTTTGGCATTTTTGGAGTCTTTCATTTGCATACTGGAAAATAAGAGACCAATAACAACATGTGCTTAGGAATCTGGCTACTGGTCTTTCATCTTAATCACAATTTCACCACTTAGCCAGCTAGAGAAAGCTGTGAAAAATCCAACTATAATGCAGAAAAGCAATTAATGTTGGAAAATGGCTTTGGGTCCTTGGATGAATGACACTGTAGATCAGCATCTTGTCCTTAAATGCTAAGTCACCCTTGGGTAAATTTGGTATCAGGGTATCTATTGGCTTCATAAAATTCCTTTAGAAGTATTAAAATCAGTGTCAGTGTTTGTCCATATCAAAACAATAGAGTAAGTAATATTAAAATTTCTATGTATGTTTTCACAACATATCTGTTTTGTCTCTTACATAAACAATATCTGAGTAATTTCAGAGGCAAGACAGCACTGAAGGGTCATTAAGGGTACATGAGAGGACAGAGATGGATTCTAAAAACTCAAGATAAGAATCATAACCTTAATGAAAATTTATATGACTTTAGTATTTGACTATAACTGAAAAACAAGGAAATGCTGTTTTTTTCATAGCAGACTGCAGTTGTGGAAAACAAGCCTTATGTCCACATAAAGTGATACTCAGGAGTGGGGGCATATTTTGCCAGCTCTATGGCAATACCTCATTCTGTATTCCTGCAAAAGTTTAATTCATTAATTATCATTCCCTCCACTATGCTCTATTTGCTATATTCTAGCAAACAAAGAAAATAGCAGTGAAAATCTCAGTAAGACTCCTTTTCCTTAATAAGGACCATCAGGATATCTGTGTTAAGAGGAAAAGGATGCTAGCCAAAAAATCCTGAACTGCAATGCAGCTAATATTTCCATCATCACCATTCCCAGAAAGTGGTTGTGGGGAGCACCATTCCCACGGAGAACACAGCCTGGAAAAGAGCTCCTGCACTCTGGCAGGTGTGTTTGGGAAGGTGTTTATTGTCTGCAACAGCTTTCCCCTCCCCTAGAGTGGGTTGCAGCTGGGGGATGTATGAATTCAGCACTATCCTTTAACACTCTCTCTTTTCATTACAGGTATTAAAATTGCTCCCAACAGGCACAGCAGACAAGGAAAGCTAAACACAAGGAAGAATTTGATCCAGTTCCCCATTAAATTCCAAAGAAAAGCTAATAACTTCTGTGATAATGGGAGCTGGACTAGAACTCACATGAGCAGCACACCACAAATAGTTTTATTTTCTTGTTCTGACTGCAGCAGTTTCTGGTGAGAGCTGGAATCTACATCCCCCAAAGCAGCTCCACTCCAGCAAATCCAACATGCATTAATTCAAATGTTGTTTGGTTTTCCCCTGACTGGAAAATGTAAGGCAGCAGAGGATAAAAAGAGCACATGGCTTGTGTGCAAGCCCAGCCCAGCTGCTGCTGGGCCACTGTTTGCCTGTTGCTTAGCATTGCTTCACCACTCTGCCAGGAAAAAAAATGGATTTGATGAGGGAATATAAACTTCCAGTTTTGTTTATAGTAAAATAATCACTGATGGTGCTCCAATCACTTCTCCCAGCCATGTGTTATATCACTTACTAAGTCTTGGATGCCCTTGGAGAAAAAGGCTGTAGTTTTCCATGCCTATCTAGGAGCCCACTAGATAAAAATTTAGAACAGTGGTGTTTGCATGTTTAACAGGAGGAAGACTGGAATACGGATTCGAAGGTTGAAAATAGAAATTTCTCCAACCAGTCCTTGATCCTGTAATTTCAGGAGCAACATAAAGAACTGGAGGAATTAAAAAGGGCATAAAAAACCCAATGGCCAGGGAGCAATGAAACAAAGCAGAGATACTACAAAGTGCTCAAAACTCACCAGTTATCCATTTAGCCTCTGGGTCATGAATCTTGAAATCATCACTGAAGAGATCTTCCACTGTTATCTTCTTCTTCTGAGACAAGCTGTTATCTTCAACTGTAAAACATTCAAAAATAAACTACCATTAATTCCACTTTGAAATGCATCTGAAAGCCCAGAAACTGTGAATGTGACATGTCATATCTCATTTGGGAACAATCCACATTAAGCTTTGTGTCACACACAAATCCCCTGTCACTGGTGTTATAAAAGGACCACCTAATGGTTCACTAACAGAACCTTCCTTACTATATATGCCTGGTCTTAACAACTACAAAAAGACCAAGAAATGGTCCAAAACACACATTCTCAGACATAACATGATCAAAAAAGAATCTAAGTCATGCTAACTCACCTCTAGGTGTCATAGTGATATGCAATGTTTACTATTCAACAGGTAAACCCTAAAATATGTCTGAAATTATGCCCTATATTTTTAAAAGTATTTTAAACAGCCATTTTTTTACAGCTTATATTTTTTATTTCCTTAAAAAATTTAATATAAAACCATAGCTGGAAAGGTGTTTAACCTTATAAGGGTTCATACAGATGACTTCAGAAATTCACAAAAGATATTCCGTGGGAATGAGACATTTGGTTGCAGAAATATTTTTGAAAAGTCTATTAGACATAACCCTTCATCCTTAGATGATGCATAGCTGGCCCATACTAATTTTAATTTTTAGTGAAAGGATATACAGTTTAATTTGTAAACATGGCAATATCAAAGCTGAAAATTATTTAGACAAAAATCAACAACTTCTAAAACCCAATAATTTTGATTAAAATGTTCCCTCTTTCCTTTCCTTCCATCAACTGTAATTTTTTTTTGTTTTGACAAGCAGTCACCCTCGATGAATAATTTGTTGTCAACATTCAATTTTTTTCTGAAATAATATTTTCATGGAAACATTTCAATCAGCTTTAAATACATTTGCTCTTTTAAAGAAAAGAGGAGGCCACATTCTGAACATTTCCACAGCAGGAATGTGTGTTTCAGCATCTTTCCTCATGACAGTATCCTCATGCCTGAGGTTTATTGGCAGCCTTAGATATCTTTAATACTGTTTAGGGCTAAACTTACTCTGAACACTTATGATTAGAAGAGTGGAATCAGACCCTGGAGGCACTTATTTGTGAAAAATCAGTCTTCTTTGCTGTACTAAATTGAGGCCCTTGGGCTACCTGAGATGACAGAAAAATACCTATGAATAGTGTTTTGTTCCACTAAAAGGTGTTTCAGAACAAACTTTCACTTTTACCAAATAAAATTATATTGTTCAATGTTCATATTTTTCCCTAGTCTGGCTGATATTTCATCCACACTGTGGCTTCCAAATACCAGAACCCATTAATACAAATCCTCAGCCAAATCCCTCTGTGTGACAGCGTTATGCCAAGTTATTCTGCATAATTTTATTTATTAACATGGAAAACAGAGGTGACAAGGACCACAGGAAATCATTGCAATTAATTTCACTGTGGTGCAAGTCCCCAGAACTGGATACTCAGGCAGGTCAGGTTGGGCAGGAGCCCACACACTGCCCCAGGCTTGTGCCTGTTGCAGGAGATGCTTCCCAAATGTCCCCTGGTAAAACACAGGCACCCTTTTCCCCTCAAGAGGGCAAAAGGACAGGCACAAGCAAACCTCTGTGCTGGAGATTTGGGAAGAAGAAGGGTGGGAAGCTCTTCCTCTTTTTTGTGCTGGATGGGGACAGCCAGTTTGGGAGCTGCACCAACCCTGCCCCTCCACAGCCCTCCGGCTCCTCAGCAGGAAGAGAGAGAGGCAGCACCTGGGCTTGGCACACCAAGGAGCCTCTCTAAGGGATGAGGTGAGATTCCCTTCCTGTCCCCTGCCTTGGGCTCTAAGAGCTGCAAGAGGTCCTCTGCTGGACCATGGACTACATTCATCTCAGCCACAGAGGTGGGGAGAAAAAATAAACTAAATAATAAATCCATCAATAAATTTCAGTAACACAAAAAAAAACCAAAAAAACCCCAAAAAAAAACAACAAAAAAAAACCAACAACAACAACAAAAAAACCTGACCCCTCCTGTAACAGACAGGTAGGTCAGAGAGCATATTAAGAACATCTGGTCCATTCTTCTGGCCCTAACTGAGACATTTATGGAGGAAGAGATGCAATTGTGGGATCTCAGGCAACCCACTCTGCCCTGAGCAGCAGATTCTAGGTGTGCCTCAGGGTGTTTAAACCAGCTGGTGGACAGGTTGGGTTGTCCACACCCAACTGCAGGGACCTGGGGGCCTCTTTGGGCTTGTGGAAGGACAGGACTAAGCAAGGACTTTTTTGTGGGTTTTTTTTTTTTTACATTCCCATCCCCCAGCCCAGCAGATCCAGGTGGCAGCAGGGCAGCCATGTAAGTGGCACAGGGACTTGAGGTCTGAGTGCCACACCACAAACCTCAGCATCCCAACATCACAGCCATGTGCTGGGAGAACCAGGCAGGAACTGTGTCCATGCTGGGTTTGATCCAACCCTGAGGCATGGCAGGAGCCCTGTTTTTGGGTCCATCTGCCTGCTCCTCACCCTTGCAGTCAGTGCCCCCAAACAAACCCGGGCTGGGCTGACATCACAACGCTCTCCAGAGCACAGAATGAACAAAGATCCTCCACAAATCCAGAAAACTCCAACAAATGGGGCAAGGAACTGACCTCACCACCAGTTTCTCTTCTTTTAAGCTTTTTCTCAACTCCAGCCATGCTCAGAGGCTGCTGGATAGGTCAGAAGGCTACAGCCACCTTAGGGTGCCCACCCTTCTTTCCATCAGCCCTGGTGCTCAGGCACAGGCTGGTGTCAGGTGCTTTCCTCACTCCTCCTGGCCTGTTGTGCTTTGCCTGTGAGGGACAGTGTCTCATCTCTGTGGCCAGCACACCAGGAGCTCCACTCCCACCTCAGCAGGCCTGCTTGGTCCCTGGGCAGACCTAACCCCTCTTTTCCCCCAGATAACCTCTCTATTCCCAAAAGGCAGTGGCCAGACAAGGCAAACAGGCAGCCTTTTCCCTTCTGTAATATGCCACCTGTTTGTAAAGGTGTAAAATACACATTTATATATAACTGTGGTTAACAAATTGCTCTCCTGCACAGCTGGTCAAAGGATAGTGCCTTGCTCTGAGTATCACAAGCTACAAATCTTTCTAGGCAATGCCTTTGACTGTCAGCCAGCATGCTGTGAATTAATGCTATGCAATGACTAGCTCAGTACCACTTCTGAGAAATGTTTCTTATGGATTTTGCAAAAATTTTAATATGGATTAGGGTGTACTTTCTTTTTTTTTTTTTTTTCCAGCTAAAAGGTCAAATTTGAAAGGAGCAAATGTGATGTACATCTCCAGAAAGCTTTAAATACCAGGAACAGATGTATGAGAAATCAGCCTCTTCCTAATGGAATTTGGGAAGGCCTTATTTTACTCAAAATTTCTGTAGGACTGGGTCCCCTTTTCATCTTTACTCTGTGTGTCTGTGCCTGGGCAGGCTTCTAGAAAGTTCTGCATGTCTTTATATAAACACACAAACAATGGAATGGGACCTGCACAGGTGCCACATGCTGTGACAAGTGAGGAGCTGCCAATTAAGAAAGCCTCAGGACAACACTGTTATAATTTGTATAAATAGTTTAACATTTTTCAAAGGTGGGTGAAATGGCAGGACTCACACACCGTGAAATTGGAGAAGCTCAGCAGAGGCAATGGGGGGTGTGTGGTGTCCTACAGAGTCATTAAATACAAACTTCCACCAACTACTGCTTCTTTTGAGAAGGTTGTTCTAGAACATCTAAGGATATAGAAATCATAGAAATGTTGAGGTGATTTTAGGATTTTATAAAATAAGAAGTATTAACTAGTGATAGAGCACTGCCACTGTAATTACAGTGCCTGCTGAATGCCAAGTCCACTGCTCCCAGTTCTTGTGCTAATCTTGGAGCAGGGTGAGTGACCTGCCCCTGAGAAACCCAAACCAGAAGGGATTTCATTCCTTCTCAATCCAGAGCTAAAACTTTCAAAGGTTTGGGCTGATTTGAAAAATAATCTGGAAGAGACATACAAATCCTCCTTTTCCCCAATTGTTAAATACCTTGATCATTGTCTGCCTGCCAAGAAAATCTTCCCCACTTCCCACTTTACCTTTTGTTCTTGACTTTTCAGGAGACTGCCTGAGAGGATACCCAAGCTCTCCCAGCATTAGACCAAGTTATGGGTTCAGGTAAACACTTCTTTTTCTGAGCATTATTATATGCCTGCATGCTGCACTCTACCCCACACATGTCCAAAATTACTGTCTGGAATCAGGCACTAAATGATATTCAGCACTGATTTTAAAGCATCTCTGCATTTCATGCCTTGGTACTGCACTGCAAAACTGGCCTTCAAACCAGCACCAAAATACTGACAGATAAATGTCTTCCAGACAGAAGAGGACTGAGGGGAGAGTAAGGATTTAGAGGTAGAATGCAAAAGGTTATTTTTGCTGGTGTGACAGCATCAAGCTGGGCTCCAACAATATCATTAGAAGGAAGAATTAAAAACATTTGAATATCCTCAAGTACTTTGCCTAACTCATGCCAGACTGCATCACCCCCTTTGAGGCTTTTGCACTGAAGAGGGTTTTGTTTGGTTATTTTGTTTGTTTCCTGATGTCACTCATACTTGGCAGCTCCCCCTGAACATCCACAAAACTGCTCCACCTCCTTCCTTCACTGTGCTCCTGCCCCTTTCTCATCTCTTGCCCACATATCCATCACTTAATTTTCAGTTTGACTACCAAAAGGTAAACATTTCTTCTTCCAGAGAACTATTTTAAGGCAGAGAAGTGCAGACTCTGCCTCTCCTTTTGGACAGGCTCCTCCAGCTTCCCCACTCCTACCTTGCTGGGACATGCTCTGCCCAGCTGGGATTAGCAATGTGATATTTTCACATTTGTCAAACCAGTCCCAGAGTCCCACTCAACCCATGAAATGAGCCCCCTGTTCCCTTCTGTCACAGCCCAACCTCGTGGCAAGTTCCAGGGCCAGTGGCTTAGAAGAAGCCTGAACTCAGCAGCTGCCAAGCCACAGCAGCAGCCTGAGCTCTGTAATTTACCTTGGCAAAGTCTCACCATGAAGCACTTTGGATCCATAATAAAAACAGGCATACAGAGCTCAGGGTTTTTGTGTGTTCACCTGGGACACAATTCTGAAACATCAGCAGGAGAAGAAAAACCAACCCAAGCCCAGCCTACCAGCAGATCAGGTAATTAAAAATCTCAGAAAACATGAATGGAAATTTAACACAGAAAATGATTTTGCACATTCCTAAGTTTTAAGCACAGAGACCCTCCCAACACTGTTATCTGGAGGTGTTGCTGGGTTCATAACAAAAGCTGTCTGATTTATATGTGTGCATTTGTGTGCACACAAACCCCAAAGGGAGAGTGTTTTGTGCATGCATATAAAAGATATATATAAATAACTACCCTTCTGACTTTCATTTATAACTGAATGTGAGTATTTCAAGAAGGGGGACTCTGGAAGCTACTGGCCTGTCAGTGAAATTTCAGTGCCTGGTAAAGTTATGGAGAAGATTATTCTGGGAGGTATTGAAAAACACCTAAAAGAGAATTCAGTAATTGGTCACAGGCAGCAAAGCCTCCTGAGAGCAGACTCCTGCTCATCAAACCTGATTTCATGTCATGACAGGACAGGGTAACCCACATTGTGGATCAAGGGAAGCCAGTGGATTTAATGGGTTTGGATTTTGATATAAGTGACACCCCTGGTCCCATCTAGGCAGTGCTTCAGCTTCAAGAGAACTTTTTGAGGCTCATGGGTGTGGACTAAGTAATCTAGGCCTTCATGTACCTCTTTGAAAAATCTGTGCTTCTGCAAAACTGCAGGCAACCTTCTCATACCTAATAATTTGTGCCTGATGTGAGTGTAGTCCACACAACATGCCCCAAAACATCTCAGAGATGAACAGCCCTGTCCAATGATGCTGAATCTGCACACCACCAAAATTAATTTAATAAATGATCTTTAATAAAGTTTAACCTTAATTAATTTAATTACATAATTATTCCAACATGACCACATGGTACTTAAATTTGTATTGAAAACTTCAGGATAACATAAATAAACTGAATATGACATGACAATAAATAACTAAAAAAATTATGTGCTGATCATTCCACTCATTTTCAAATTATCTCAATGCACTCCTGTATTTCTTGGTTTGCCACTGTCTCCAGTTCCTCACCCAGCAGGACTGTGGGATAAGAATTTTGTCAGGGAAGATGGCCCAGACCTGCTGGACTGCATGCATTTTGCATGAAATGAGCTGGAAATTTTGCCCCCACAACTTCTGTCTCATTTTTCCACTTCACTGCCCTGTGCTCTTCCACTTCCTGAAGTTTGATTTCTCTCTTGCTCCATTCTGCTCCTCAGCTCTGTGCTCTGTCCTGCTGCTCCCTCGATTGAACCACTCACATGTACTCATCCAAGAGGGAGTCCCTGTTCTTCCTCTCTACATCCCTAAGCAGGGGACCTTTGCCTCCCCTTGTGTTTTGTAGCTCCTCACCCTTTCTGACACTGAATTCTTTTTTCTGTCTTGTCTCTCATTTTGTTTGTCTTTTCATATTCAGTTCACAATCTTGTCAGTGCTGCGAAGGAGCTTTATTTCTACTCCCTAAGTAGGCATGGAAATTTACAGGGCTGTATAAATACATAATAATCAATAATCATAATGACACCACATTAAAATTCAAGCCTACAACCTCAGCAGCTTCTGTAAGAGAAGTAATTTACAGAGGTTACATGCACTGAACTTTGCTGAAACTTGGTAAGGGGATTAACTTAAAGAATTCCTTATTGGGAAGTTACTAATTATTTGCTGTGGATAAATACTGTCTGGTATATCATTATGTGGAATTGCTTTGTAAATACTGTGGTCTGAACTAAAATTCAGTCCAGCTGAACGGGATGGGATTTAGGTGCCAAGGCATAGGCATCTAATGCCTTTTCCAATAGTCCAGGGAATGACACTCTACTGATAAATACTGCTCCATGTGGACATGAATTTCAGGAGTTCCTGTGCCCTCCCTCATTGCCCTGTGTGGGCTCCTCTCCCACCCTGGCACATCTAAAATTACATTCCCCATCCCTGTTTAGGCAATCAAGCTCCAGGCTTGTACCCTCAGGTTAGCAGCCCTGATCTCTGAACTGCAATGTAAAACTCTAAAACAATCTGCTGAAGAATGGCCTTGAATTGGGCATCACATTGAGATAAAGTGAGGAAGGAGGGTTCCTTTGATGTTGGTTTTGCAGTTAGTTTGCAATCCCTTTACTCCTGGAAGTGTAAAATTACAGGAGAAAAACAGGCTGGAAGTGAGTTAAAGGTTATAAATACCTGGTGTCAGGAGGATGACAGAGGTGACAATCAGCGAGCAGATAACGAGAATAACAAGTAAGGCAATTGCAATTCCTTTCCAGTTTCTTTGAGGAGGATTACTCCCCACCAGCTCCTAGAAACATCAAAAGAAGATGAACATTTAGAAAAGGGCACTTAGACAAGGAAACAAGCACAGAATCCAGACAGCAATGCATGTCTGCAGGACTGCACCCTGGGTGACAGCCTTGAGCCAAACACAGTTCACGCTGTTATAACTCATGGTGGCATTAATTGAACTCATCCCAAATAATTACACAGTAATAAATGCAGTGCACCCACAGGTGGCTCAGCAGTGGAAGCCACACTCCCCATTACCTCCTGGCACATGGATACCCCTATCCCAGCACTCATCCAAACTCACTCATCAATGCTGATTTCCTACCAACCCTCATTAAGTCTGGGAATGAGGAGCTTTACAGTAACCTCCGAGAGACTTTCATAGTAAGATGTCAGAGAAGCATACAGGAAGATAAATAATTCACAGGGGCATGCATAGAGATAAAAATCAATAAGGATCTCCCCCTGGTGAACTTTCCTGCCTTCCCAGAAAACATGACATCTCCTCAGGGCACTCTGCATGCACTTCTGGGTTGGTAGGACTAAGGAATTGAAGACAGGCTTCTTGTCTAGAATAAACATTGAATTTAATCACATCGTTAAAACTCCAGAATAAAGCTCCATCACCAGTCACTGATTAGCTCTGACTGCACTGTGGTTGCACCATATGTTGTGCATATGATGTGTACAGCAGCCCTGCATCTCAGGACTGAGGTTTTATGAAGTGCTGTGTGTGCATTTGCAAGATCTTAAAAATTTATTGCACTTTCATGCCTTTTGCTGGATTCCTCTTAGCATTTTGCACCATATGTGATTGCATGCATGTGTTGGAGCACCCACAGGAACTGTATGAAGTATCAGTGCACTCTGCTTTTCTGGGAGGCTGAATCCACTCAAGGGATCTGGTCTCACAGCCAGAACAACTCTGGATGCTCCTCCTCCTTGTGAAACTCATCTATTTAGGGGGTTTTTTGCCTCATTTCCTTTACTATGAGGGATGGTGTGTCTAAAACAGAGCTGCTGGTATTTATTTAAAACACTTTTTTTTTTCCATTTAAAATCTTTCATGAAAACAAAAAGCTTTCTAGTAGACTAAGTTCTTCTGTTATTCAGAGTTTGCTTATGTCTGGTTCCTATAGACAGCAACAAAGCTGGAAGAGGGAACTCGGGCAAGCCTCACAGTTTTGTTTTCAGAAGATGCTGGGAAATATTTTTTGACCTTTCCCCAGAATTCATTTTACAGAAAAAGTTAATGTCTAGACTCACTTTCTATATGTTTGGGGATCTAGCTGCAACAAAAGCTATAAATCTGCAATGGAAAGCCACGTTTGAGACACTAAACACCTGATGCACTCCATCATTTATTCTAATTTTGAAAAAACAGGACGCTTCTCCTCCTTCTGGCAAAGAGAGGTAGAGGTGAGCACACCCTCCCCTCCTTGTCTCTCCCTCGTGTGTACTTGGATTTCTATTTTAAATGTAAGATAATTAGAAGCAACGAATTTCTAGTTTACCATCATTACTGGAGAAAAATTTGAAAAGTAGGTCAAGAGCTTTGAGAAACATAATTTTGGCAACAAGCAAGCAGAATGAATACTTCTATTTATACAGATTCTTTACCCTAAATATGAATATAAATGTTAATCATTTTAGTCTTCTAACAGCATTTTTAGGAAACTGTTATGGTCTCCAATTTTCAGGTGATGCAAAAAGGCACAAAAGACAGTCTGTGGCTTTCCAAGGGAAGGAAACTTATAAATAACCCAGGGAAATAATGTAGGGCTTCTCAGTAAATGGCAGAAATATTCTTTCTTTCACAACAGGGTATGGGGGGTCTAGAGAGAAACAGGAGAACTGTGGAGAAGCAGGTGAGAAACCCAGCCAAGCCCTCAGGGTGTCTTGGGACAGAGGTGACACTGACAGTGGTACAGAACTGATGGCAACAGGCACAGCCCTGAAAATAATCTAACAACACTCTCACCACAAATGGTCAGAAGTTTTAAAACTGAAGAAAAAATTAGCTCATGGACTTGAATAACACCTGCAAACCCAGCTGCAGTTCAAGAGCTTAATAACACCTTGCATTAAGTGTGATTTCCCATCCAGGAGTCCCAGTGTGATAGAAATGCACACACGTACTTGAGGGTTCAGGACAGCTGTACTTGCACTGAATCCATTATCAAGTCAATCCCATTAATTCTCCAGGCATTCAATCAATATTTGAGCAAAATCTCAACAACAAAAACACTGTGAATTTCTAGTGTATCAAGAGGAGGAAAACTATTCATAAGCAAAATATTGGGGTTTAATATACTGCAAGGAAGAAGAAAAGAACATTTTCACTTTCTTTTCAAAATTCCATCTGGAAATCTCCCCTGGTACAAAAGCAAGGAGACATAACTGACTTTTCAAAGAAAGACAAACAGCTTTATTCAGCACAGGTTTGGAAAGCTGCTCTTTTGCTCTCAGTCATTTGAAGTCTCTTTTGATAGAATCACTTACAGCAAAACTGCAGACACATCACACCTTATTCATGATAGCACTGCCAACTCAGATTATTCCTGCCTGTATTTCTGCTAATTCCAGAGGGATGTTGCTGTGTCACTGGGACCATCTTTTATCTCCAGGGGATTGCAGCCCTGCCAGCCTGTGACACCTCCTGCCCTTGGCAGCAAACCCCAGCCCTTCACTGGGATTTCCCAGCATCAGGCATCAGCTTCCTGCTCACACTGCCCAGGGGGGCCTCTGTGCTTGGGACTGAAGCCAGGGAGGTGTTGAACTCAGCCCTGGGCTGGTGCTGATTCCAGCACAGAAATGAAGTTCCTGAAGTGGCAGCCCAAAGGTTGCATCTCCAGCAGAGAGCCCAAAGCTGGAATTTCCCTGTTCCTGACAGACCCAGCTTGCAGAGATAAACACGGACATCTAAACTGATCAGCAAGCAGATTCCCTTTGTGTTAATCCTAAAGATACCACTTCTGGATTTCATGCTGAAATCTGAGCATGTGACACAAAGGGAAATAAACCAAGTTTATTTCACCTACAGTTTCTGTTCTGATGGAAGAACACATTGAAGTCACTTACCAGTAGGAACCACCTCCTCTCTACCTCACATGAAGCACTAACACAACATCCTCATGACCTCTGCAAGCAAACTAAAGCCCTTCAGCCTGGTTTTCTTCTTCTTTTCCTTTGCTGCTTGTTTTTCACCTCCTTCTTCCTATTACATGAAAATTGATTTTGGGTTTGGAAAGTAAACCAGATGTTTCCACAGTTTTTTTTTTGCATAGGCACACTTCATTGATGCTGCATATTAAAAAGTGCAAATGCTATCATTTACATCTTCATTCGTGATTGAAAAGCGTTGCTAGCCACCTGTGAAGTTGATTTTGGAGCCAATAATCTAGACATCTACAGTATTTTAAGATTTTAAAATACAGATCTACAGTGACATATTTCCCTGCCTGTGAAAGAATCACTGTGTTGACAAGTTATGGATGAAGGCTGGATGTGCTCCAACCCAAGATGCTGTCAACAAAATTATTTCTGGCATGTTTATTTGAAACCTGCCAAAAGCCTGCCAGCACAGAGGTCATATTACAGTAATATAACAGCTCCTTAAAACAACTCATCAAGCACAACTTCTGTTTTCTTTTTTAATAACATGTCTATATGGCTAATGGCAATATAGACATCTCTTGTCAAGTATAGGTATTATTTAATAAAACTTATACATCCTGGACAAAATCTTTGAAGTATCAGCAGTGAGATAGTCATAGTTGGCCTCTTAGTCTTTTTCAACATCGAGCTGCCACTTTTGTGCAATAACAATAAATCCCAGGTGTGTTGTATGAAATATATACATTCCAGATACAGGTGCTGCATTTGGAGGGTCCTTGCAGAAGCAGGTGACACTGGGCAAGGAGACTGAGCTCTGGACTCAGCTACACTGGTGTAAATCTGAAGCAAAAGAAAAAAACAAAGTCCAAGAAATTAATGTTATGAAATAAAAGCAGGTGCAAGATGTTTTGTTTGCCTCAGAGGTGGCAGAATGGGGATTTATAGCAGTAATTTTGTACTTTCCATAGTCCCTACTCTTGCAAACTCTGTTTCTTGCTTCTTTTTGATTTATTTCTAATTTTTGACCTTAAATATTACACTTATAAACACAGCAAGGAAAAAATTCTTCTAGCAAGCTTGCTAACACTCTTAATTGAAAAATGTGTATTATATCTTTCACTTATGCCTAGCTCTGATGAAAGGTGTCTCTTGACAACTCAGCTTATCAAGTCCAGAAAATGGCATAGAGTAAAAAGCTATGGGAACACTGTTGCCCAAGACAAAAACTCCAGTGAAGTTCAGTGGAAAAATAATCTTGCTGCTAATTAGCTCTTCATAATACAAAATTGCAGCAAATTATACCTGCTGAATAGTACAACAAATGAGCTGAGGAGTGGGTAACCCATACAGTTATTAGATTATTAACTTTATGTTGCAAAAAAGAAGCACTAATTGCAATGATAATGGCAGTAAACTCGATGAATTGCAGTGGTTACAGCAGGAGGTTCCTGGTTATTCTGCTGATTGATACTGCATTTCTGTCTCATCACAATCCTCCTGCCTGGATCTTCCACTGCTCCCCTGCCTTAAACCTAGGATGGTTCCTCATGGGCAGGAATCATTTTTAATACCCTGCTTGGCACAGAGGAAACCTCAGTCACAACAGAATTTAGGAAGTATCATAACACAGATAAGCAATAATAAGTATGTAACTGCATCATTCCCACCTCTGGAGTCAAGCTGAGTTACTTTTGCTTGGGGATATTTTATTTATTTTCTTTTCTTTCCTTTCCTTCTCCTCCCTACTCGCCTCCCTCCCCTCTGCTGCTGCAGGACCACCCTGAGCAGTGCTCCACTGGAGTGTGATGCTGAATAACAACGAGTTTCCAGACAGACACAGAGCCTGAGCCCCAGGCTACAGCAAACTCAGTTGTTCAGGTGCTAAAGGTGACACTTCAGAGTGAGAGGAATAAAAACTTGCTCTGTTTTTACAAATCAGGCATGGCATGTACGTGGGCTTTCCTGCAAAACCCCAACAGAAATAAGAGGGATAAAACCATCTGCCTGTTGTGGTGATGAAAGACAACTATGTTATGTTTTTCTTCATCTTCTGTTGATGCTTTTATT
The DNA here is from genome assembly GCA_013400215.1 of Cisticola juncidis. Lineage (NCBI taxonomy): Eukaryota > Metazoa > Chordata > Aves > Passeriformes > Cisticolidae > Cisticola > Cisticola juncidis. The sequence continues at coordinate 303,611 of VXBR01006230.1, read as the reverse complement.
AATAGGGAGCAATGACTGCAGTAACAGTGAACATCTTTGCTGCCTACTCCCCAGCACTGTGAGACAAACCTTTTACCCTGCACACACTGCAGCACATTCTGCTGCCCTGCATTTCTGGGAGGCTCTTTTAGGAATGCCCTAAAGCCATTCTGTTTGCTTCCATCTCCTCCCATCATTATCTGCAAAGTGCACACAGGCAACTGTTCAGAGGCTGGGCACCACTGGTGTGTTTGAAAGTGAGTTTGGAAAATGCTGTACCCAGAACAGCTCCCCAGAATGTCAAACCTTGCATGTTTTATGCTTTGGTGGAGCCTTCAGTCTTACATGTTTGCATGACAAAGCCAACAGGAGGAAACGAATGCCATCTGCATCCCACACACCTAAGTGTAGCTTTAACAGATGAGAAGTCTCCCACAGTTCAGAGCAGAAGGCAGCAGATCCTCAGTTAGCATTGACTGACACAGACCATTGGCTCCACTGGAGCCCAGCCAGTCTGTGCCAGCCACAGATGTAACCTGGTGCTGTTACTGAGTTAAAAGAAAAATAAATCTGTAAAAAGATTTAAATACAGTAATATCTGGATTTCCTAGCTGTTCTGGATTGCAGAAATGGATGTTTAATAACTTCCCATCATTTTTATAGGCATTATGATGAAATGGTTTTGGATCACCTCCAGACCCTGCAGTACTAAAAGATTAATTTAGCATCTCTGTGTTTTGAACTGGCATTTCACATGACTTTTGTACCCAAGCAGAGTAACCACACTGCAACACCCTCCTACACCCTTACAGCACATGTAAATAAGCACCACTGCCATTTGAAACATTCCCAAATTGTTCCTAGTGCTCAGGGGCAGAGAGACTCCATGGACCTTTCAAAATAAACTAGAACCTTAGAGCGTGGACTCTGAAATCCTGCCAGAAGCCTGTTCTCAAGGTGACAAAATTCAAGCTGCAAACACCATCTGGACCTGTTGCACCACGAGGGGTTCCAGCCAAAGGCAGAGTCATGTTCTGGCCACAGCCAGGAGAAAGGAGATGGCAACACTGCACCTGTGTATGGCACAGGACACATGTGACTGCAGATGTTTTTAGCCAAGAACTGTGTTGGCCTTGATTTAGTGTCATTTTTTTTATCTCCTTCACTTTCCCCCATTGGTTCATTCTGGTGCTGTAACCCAGATGTTTTTATAGCACCTGGCACGGTGGGACTGTGAATCCTCTCAGGGGCCCTTAGCTGCTACTGTAATTCAAGTCATAATTAAAGATCCATTCCCAATACTGGCAGAGACCATAGAACCAACAGCATTTCTTTGATTTTATTTCAGTGTTTGATATAAGCACACACATTCACCCGCTAAAAGGGAGTAAATCATCTCCTGGAGTGAAATATCTGCCACAGCACCAGGAAAACTTGGTTTGATTCTTAGGATTTTATTCCAGAGGAGTCTGTGTGCTCACCAAATGCATGAAAAGCCTCAGTGCCATAATTACATCACTGATCCCAGGATTCTCTATGCCACAGCACTTTCCTAGCTCCAGCTTTTCCACTGCAATGTTCTGACAGCCTGACTCCCTCCAACCAAGCCACAACACACACAAGCCCTGAGAGAGTTCATACCCATGCAGAAAGCATCTGCAAGGAGTGGTCTAGCCAAGCATGCCAGGATGGCATCCCCCTGCTCTGTTTCTTGAATAATTAAGATCTCAAGAAACAGGAAAATAATCTTTCCTGAAAGATTTGAGAGCTTGGCAAAACAACTTCTCAGCTTTTTTGTCTCCTCTAATTCTAACAAAATGGCATTCTGCTTACACTTGTAAAAAGGTAAATGCAAGTTTTAGTGAAACTGTGTTTCAGTAAAAAAAAAATCATTCAATTGATCACTCTGAACACCAAGAAAGAATTTGTGATAAGGGAAACAGGAGGTGTTTCATCCCCCTAGATAGAAAGACAGCATTAAAAATTTCGTTCAAAGTAATATTTTATAAATTACTAGGCTTTTTTATAATTTAGTTTATAAATATTTTGTTTCTAAGGGTACAGGAAGGAATACATGAGGCAAACAAAGTTTAATGCCTAAATAAACAAACAAATAAATAAATAAATTTGCTTGGCAGTAATGTGAGGAAGAGCAATGAAGACACCAGGGTTCAAGGTCAGTGTCCTGCAGAGACTGGGGGAGAGGAATATGAAATCCATATGTGGAGCAGGGAGGGGGGAGAAAATGCATTTTACGCAACTTATTTTCAAGCAACAGTCATTTACAGTTTTGAAAAAGACAAATTTTTTCATTCACAGATGTTTCAAAGACAATACAATTGCATAATTAATCATTGTATTAATATTTATATGAAAATGATACTTATAATTTTAGCTTTAAGGGATAATTTTACCTTTGATTTTCTGTTTCTAGGATCAAGGTTTTTTTGCTATGTAGGTCTCTAATGTTGCAGTATTTAGCCAAGATTTTAAATAAAATTATGGAAAAAATATTCTTCTCTGATAGAAAATTTAATTGAGTCAATTAAAACAATGGAAAAGGAATGTGTAAGTAAGTGTGGACCTGCATTTTACACAATTCTTTTAGATGAAAAGCCATTAGAAGCTGTGAGAGCAGGAGCCAGTATGGAGGCTCTTTTCTCCCAGCTAAGTGGCTTTTTCCCCAGTCTGTACAGACGATTTGCTTGGTCTCTGTCCCCTTCACCTCATCATGAAAATTTCATTCCTGGTTGCACAATTAAATGCAAACCAGTAAATAAAGTCACCCAGAATCTGTTCTCTTGTCCCAAGGTTGATTGGCTGAGTGCTGCCCTCACCCAAAGGCCAAACCCTCCAATGCTGGAGTGAAGCACAACCCCACCACAAGTTCTTTAGCAAAACAGTCCTGGCCCACTCTGCACCAGCCTTTTCTGCAGCATTCCTGTGACAGTCCTGCTGTAATAGAAAAAAAACCCACCCCTGGGAGCACTGACAAACCACAGCACGGATATCCTGTGCCTGGATCCCTCCACCAGGTTACCTCATCATAGAAATGCAGCCCTAAACTCCAGCAGCATCCCAAACCCAAAACCTCAGGATTATTCCCCAACTCCTCCCCCAAAGTTGTGTAATTCTTACACTTAAGGAAAAAAAGTTTGCTTAATCCCACACAGAAGAGAAAGGGACACAGCAGCAAAAGAATAGATATTTTTTATATATTTTTATAATGCTGACTATTTCTTTCTGGCTAGCAGCAACCTGTGCTGACACCCATGGGCACCACTTGGATGATTAGGCAGGAGGCAGAGTCCATAGGCTGTGAAACTGTCCCCAAAGTAGCTGGGAGACATCTCTCTTCTCCCATTGGGATTTGCTAGGGCATTTCTCAGATATTCTTGAACCAGAAACCCCTTCATGAATATCCTGATTTGTTTGTTGTTCACAAAGTTGTGTTGTTTTTTTTTGGTTTTGTTTTTTTTTTTTTTTAAGTTTTAATTTCCCCAGGCCCTTGTCCAGCACTCTCTTAGGACAACTGTGGTTTGAGGAATTCCTGCTCTTTGAAGGGTGCTGGGGCTGTTGGCATGAGATGCCAGCAGCTGGCTCAGCACTGATGCTGCTGTCAGGAACAGCAGCTCCAAGGTCTCCAAAGGTTTGCCAGTCTTATGCTTGGTCTGCTTTAATTGATTTGTGTTTTTGCTGGGGTTCTCACAGCACACTACAAGGCTTTGCAAAGCTGTTTATTTTAATTTTCAAAACTTTCTGTTTGACAGGAAACACAACCAACAAACATTAAGTCATTTTTCCTCGGGAAAGCAAGATGCCAAATTTCCCATACTGAGTTGTGTTAACTGTGCCACAACACCACAGCAACGTGACTCCTTGTATAGAAAGAACATTGATGTTGCTCTTTTTTCATTTCATTTCATTTACTTCAGTAAGTAAACTACAGGATGAAATGGAAACATACACAATCCCACTCAAAACAGAAATTAAATTAAAAGAAACAAAACTGATTGAGACACAAATTGTGATTTTTTTTTCCTCTTGATGATGTTCTATCATTTTACAGGGGTCACCAGCAGTAAAACCAGTGCATTATCATGACCATTTCTAATCTCTCTGAACAATTCCTGTTGCCATCTCAGGAGCACTGACAAAAGCACCTCTTCTCCTGAGCCATGCAGGTGGTTTATTCAAAAATGCAGGGAAATTATATTGAGATAAACACACTTTAGGATTTGAGAAGAGGAAAATCACTCATGCAGACTCAATGAATTATTTGTGACAGGTTCATTGTGTCCCATGGAAATATGTCCCAGAGATGGTAAGGAAAAAGTGTCTGAGATGGTAAGGAAAAAGTGTCCGAGAAAGAAGTTTCTTCTCCAACTCACCAACCTGTTATTCTCACAAGAAGCAGGGTTGGGGTTCTGAAACTGAAGGGTTTATCAAACCCAGCAGGCAGAGCCACGGCCACAAATCCCTACAGAGCTCAGCACAGCTTCAGATCAGTTTGTGATCTAAACACACGTTATAGAGGCCCTCTGTCTTCATCTCCCTGTCCCTCTCATTCAGCAACACCTAAAGATGTCCTGATCTTGTGATGCTGCAATGAGCCCCCTGCAGCACAGACCTCCCTGCCAAGCACCCAGGCTGAGCCCCCTGACTGGGGCTGCAAACAGCTCCTTGCTCCTGCCAGGTCCTCAGAGCTCCTTAATCCCCCGTGGCTGCACCAGGATCCAGGCACAAGGATGCTCCTGAGGACCTCTGCCTTGGTGCCTCTCCTCACCTGATCTGAGTTAAAAGATAAAACCCCTCCACAGCTAATAAAAGAGTTCAGAAGTGTTCAGACACGAAGCAGTGAGACAGTAAATGACAGGGGCTGCAATACTGGTATTTTTAAAGATAGATGAGCACTAGCACAGCCAGGAATTCATTTACCATGCAAAAAATCTATTCAGAGCAGAATGGGAAGTCTACCAATTAATACACTTCACAGGTGTGTCTCTTCAATAAGCAGAGTTACAGGGATCATTTTTCTTTGACATGCACCATAAGGGAAAGAAAAGGTTAATGTAGTGTATGTGAGAGCATTTTTAAAAATCAATTTAAGGGAATTTTGTCTGTTGTAAATTATGCCGTGGCACCAGGGAAAGCCATCAAACTCAAATTAACAAAAGGAACTAAAGAATTTAATCTAAAATTACATTATGATTATATTGCTCATTAGTGCATACAAAAAAATCAGCAACATACATTTCATTTTTACCTCCTTTGATTACAAAAAAGCTATTATCAGTGAAAAATAATGTTGAATCATAATTAAAAGCAGGACTCTCTTTCCTACCAGCCTGCAAAGCACAACATTTTCTGTAATGCAATATAAAGTCATTTTGGTTAGGAAACCCATTTGTCAGCTCTCCTCACGTTCACCACTCTGTGGCCCCTCTGCCTCCTCCTGCACACACTTCTGTAACCTCAGAGAAGGCAGAGTTTGGCTTCTGAACTCCAGACTTCCCTCCCAGAAAGACCTGGCACTGGCCCTGCTGAGGATGTGAAGCTCTACTGGGCTCATGGCATCTGCCTAGAAGATCTGAAAGAGTTTTCAGGTTTTCCTTAATTTTATCTGGCAGAAGAGCAAAATTTTACCTGGCAGAAAGAGCTGAAATGCTATTTTTTCAAGAGATCCAAAACAGTGTCTGAAACTTCACAGCACAGCCAGAGGCTCTCCTCTCCCCATCATCTGACTTGCAAACTGTGGACTCCTCTCCCCCTCACAACAGCACCCAGAGCATCTTCTGTGCATGGAGAGGACACAGAGCAGGACAGTGACATTCACTCTCCAAGCCACAGTCACAACGTGTCTTTGAAGTGACACAGCCCCACACCGTGTTTCCCAAAATTATCACCCATCACAGCCCTTGTGCTTCTCTCAAGTGACACTTGCTGTCACCAAGCTCAGGAATTGAAAGGTGGCACTGAGGACTGCAAGCTTTTACGGCGTGTTCTGTGTCAAGGGAATGAAGAGAGAACGTGACACAGCTGATCTGTGCTGGCTGCCAAAAGACACCACAGCACAGGGAGGGAACAGATCCTCTGAGCTGCTCAGGATAATTCAGCTGCATTGTTCCCCTTCCATGGCACTGGCATGAACACCTGCCTTGTTCCCCCTGTGTACTGAGCAGCTTCCCACCACTGACACTTCCCTCTGTGGAGAGCAGATCATGGTCAGTGTAAGGAATCTCAGTGATTTGATCTTCATCCACTGCCAAATGAGGAACAGAGGCCATGGTTGTTTTGCTCTTGGCATTTTTCACCCCTGGAGTGACTCCCACATTGAGTATTAGACTCCACATTTCCCTGTGTATTCACAGTACCATGGGATTTTCTACCTCTACTTCCAGAAATTCTTCATCTGTTGGTAAATAATGGCAAGACTATATGACTACACATAACTTTAGTCTTTATGTCTATGAGGTTGCTATGGCCCATTTATCCCCTACTCTTACAGTTGGTTTGATCTATCAATGAAAGGACTGTCAAGTGATATTCTTGGTTGCCAAGATAAAACACAAGGTTAAAGCCACCATTTCACCTAAAAATTGCACATAGAAAAGGCAGTGAGCCATGGTAGTAGAAAAATTGCAATCATTTTTATTACATTAATTTGGACAAGGTGTGAGGGAGTGAGGATCAAAGAAACCCTACCAAAACCAACTTGGCTTGCACAGATTCATTCACTGCCTTGTATTGCTACAGCAGTGAAGTAGATATCCATATATGTATATACATATATATACACACAAAGACACAACCTTTTCTCTCCATGTCTTGTCACAGGAAGGCAGAAACTCACCCTTTACACAAACTTAACTTTGTGTGAGAAGTAATTTTATTTCACTAATTATTTTTATTTCCTTTGAAATGTGAAATAAATTGTCCTTCCATATGCTGAGTGGAACTGGGCTTTGGCTTCTCTGAAGGAACAGCTCACAAATCAATTTCTACAGCCTCCTCCCCATCAGGTGAGATAGGCAGCAGTGGAGCACAGCAGCATTTTCATCACCTCACCTAATCCCTTCCCCACAAGGTCAGGGAAAATGATTAGTGAATAATTAATTAAAATATGTCTGATCAGAAGTTCAAAAGAATCAGAGAAATTAAAGAAGGCCCTTAGAGGTTGTGTACTCCAAGTCTCTGGAGATGTTCAAGACCAGGCTGGATGGGGCTCTGAGTAACTGGGTCTAGTGGAAGGTGTCCCTGCCCATGGAAAGGGGTTTGGAACAAGCTGGTCTTTAAGGTTCCCCCCAACACAATCCATGCTCTAAATCTGAAAGCTCACCCCATCCCCATTTGTGCTCCTGGCAGCGTGGTGGCTGCTGGTGTCATGGACCTGCCCTGTGCCTCCCAAAGCTCAGGAGGGCACCTGGAGCTGAGCTGTGTTTGGAGCATGGACCTGTCTGAGAGCTGGGAGATACCTGGGGCAGTCAATGCAACCACACAGTCCTGGGACCCCAGCAAGATAATTTAGAGCTGTGACTTGTGACAGGCACTGCAAAGCTTTCATTTACTTTCTAGTAGTAGGATGGAGGAGGAAAAAAAAAATATTTTATGACCTCGCCTTTTTAAAAAGAAATATGTTAAGAATGTGCCTTAGTGCCCAGCTGGGTTATTGGAATAGCAAAGAAACAGCAGTGCTTTTTCTGTATTCACTATTTTGCCTTTTGAAATATTGTCTTATAATGTAAAATGAAAAAGTCATCTTATGTACAGGGAAACTCACACCAAACTAATGGGGCACTACAAACCTAGGATTGTTCTTTTTTTCTCATTTTATTGGAATGTATTCAAAAACATAATCAGAATCTAGTTCATTGTCTTACATAACCCTTTGTGAAGGACTCTTGAAATTCACATCAACAGCATCTCATTCCCACTTTCCCCTTAATTTCCATTTTGTTTAATGGCTTCATCACCATTTATTCGTGATTTTGGTATTTTTTTTCCCTCTTGTGAGAGAGAATAACCTCTCCTGGGTAATAGGACAAAGAGTTGGAAGCTGTTTGCTTCTGTTGTGCTTCTGTAAAAAATACATTAAAAAATTCCTTTACAGGGAATAAGCCCAGTTCTATTTTTTTAATTTTCCCTGGGGTCTGGTGACACAATTCCAGCAATGCCAAGTCCAGCTGCAGGTGCCACGTGAGGAGGTGCTCTGAGTTCCTCCACTGCACAGCCTGTCCCCTCCACAGGCTGAAGACATGGAGTGCAAAATAATCAATCTTCCAGGGCCCTAATGAGCCCCTGTGCTGCAGCCTGTGCCTTGCCATCAGCTTCCAGAACAACAAAAAATGCTCAGCACTGACAGAAAAAAATAGCTGGAGGCTTCTATCAAATTTCTTTGGGAAATTACAGGAGGTACTTAACATTTGTCCTATAACTTTTTAAGGGAAATGAGAACATTTGCCATCCAGACAAGAAGTCATTATCTCCCATGAAAGACAATGAAAGACATCTTGATATAATCTTGATCCTTTAACAATAAGAATTCTGAACTCAAAAAATCTCAAAGGATGGGTCTATGGAAATTCTGTGCTTGGGTTCACGCTCAGCATGGACTTCACAAGAGCCTCTCCTGTTCTATAGCATCCACACTTACATATTTCTTAATTATAACACAATTACATTTTCACTTACATTAAGCCTTATAACAAGAATTAAAATTCCTAAATCAGAAAATGCACCTCCTAGGAAAAAAAAATTAACTATTTTAAATAAATAGATAAATAAATAAATGAATGAATAAATAAATAAATAATGTGGAAAGACCAAATGAGAGAAATGGTTGAAAAAGGTTTAATTTTTACAGACTACTTTGAGCTTACACTACTTAAATTTCTGATTTTGAAGTAATCCCTCTCTCTATCACTTGGTCACTCCGTGGTAGAAGTGAACCATGCAGGATGGGAGGTCATGGTGTGGATCCAGTTTTTGATCCAGTAATGGACAATTATTAACCTCCCTCAGTATTAATGCTGATCCCCAAATCTGCCTCTTCCTGCTTCCTCACTGCTTTGTGGCTTTTGCTGCCACTGTTTGGCCAATAATTTTCCCCTCCATTGTATGAGGAGATGAAACACCCTCACTCTCAAAACAGAGTTTTTGGGTAATATGAAGGGTTTACTAGGTCATCTATGCAAGATATTTGGGCAATTGCATCAAAAGCAGGGTTAGGTTGTTAAAAGTCATTTAGGTTCTTGACTGCCCTCAGTTTCCCTGCAGGCAAGGCTCCCAAACATCTGAGAAGATTGATGCCCAGTGCCTAAGCACCTCTCTGTTTGAGTCTCATTTAAAAACCATCTTCCTTTCCTCACAAACAGGAAAAAAATCATAATCCCCCACAAGAGTTTTGAGGCAGGGTAGTTGGAGCCTTGGAGTTGAGCCTAACACACAAGAGGCTTGCTGGGCAGGGCACAGAAGAAGGGTGCAGGATGGAATCCTCTGAACCCCTCAGGAGAATCCAGAGGGCTTTGCCCTGGAAGAATACACCACAGAGTCTCCACCTAGGCTGAGAGAAAAGAGTTCCCCCATGCTGCCTTGCAACACTGTGTGATCTCCCCCAGTTTGCTCTCCCCATATGCCCCTGATTCTCGTGGTTTCTCCTTTCCCTGTTTCCCCTGTGGCATCCCTGGTGTCCTGCCCCATGTTCCCTGTAGGGCACTGCCCTCTGCCCTGCCCTTTGTACCACCCCTGTGCCCTCAGACCTTTGGCTCCTGACCCCTACTTAGTCCTGTGCACACCACATGGTCTGGGCCTTTTGTCCCTGAGCCCCTTCAGCATGTTGGAATAAACCTTTGCTGGAATTTATCACACAAAAGGCCCTTCCTGCCTCTCCTGGCTGAGCTGGCCGTGGTGTGTGAGGTGTGTGGTCTTGACTGCTTTGCCTGAGTGCCTGCCCAAGTGGCCTTTCCACAGGAGATGCTTATTGGGAAATAACTAGCAGCAATCACCATCTAAACCCCACGTGGCTACAGTGCAGCTCTCCTTATTTCTGCTCAGCAGGACGGGCCAGAGATCTCTCTCTGCCTGCTCAGCTCTCCCTTGCCACCACACCCTCTCTGAAGCTGTGCCAGGTCACAAAACTCATCCTGAGCTGCAGCTGGTCTTGCATCCCTGCCCAAGGGCAGCACATCTGTGGTGTGACCAGCAAGGGGGGATGGAAGGGCAGAATCCTGAGTGACAGGAGTAGGAGGTGGGGAGCTGAGCCCAGCTCTTGGGTGTCTGTCTCAAAGTGGATCTGGACCTTAATTAGGACAGGAAATCAAATATTGTGGTGTTTCACATGCATGCTGAGTTGACCCTGGCTGGATGCCAGGCACCCACCAAGCCACTCTTCAATTCCCCTCCACAGCTGGACAGGGGAGAGAAAATACAACAAAGGGTTAATGAGCTGAGATATGGACAGGGAGAGGTCACTCACCAAAAGCCAGCGTGGGCAGAACAGACTCAGCTCAGGGATATAAACTGAATTTATTGCCAATAAAATCAGAGCAGCATAATAAATAAAATAAATCTTTAAATCTTAAAACCACCATCCCCCCACTCCTCCCTGCTCCCTGAGCTCTGCCTCCTCCCTGAAGGCAGCACAGGGAGTGCTTGGTGAGTGCTGGATCTGTCCTGGAGCTGCCTGGCATTGGCTCTGCTGGAAGTTTCCAGCAGCTTCCCACAGAACCCACACCTGCAGCCCCCCACTAGCAAAACCTGCCCTCTCAAACCTAACAACACACAAATGGCTCGAGAATTTAAATTATATTTGACACAATCTATTAAAGAGCTGACAGAACTTCATAAACATGGCAGAATATGTCCTGTGTTTTCCTGGTTTTTAATAATTCTAATGATAAAAACGATGTCACAATGTACCATTACAAGAGAACCATTATCAGGAGCATAAAAAATGAGAAAAATGGGGTGCCACCACAAATTTTATAAGACAAAACACAATAAGGTGTTTACAAGGCTGGGACAGGAAACAAAAACTCCAATTAAATTTCTATATGATCGATGGTGTAGATTTAATCACTCCATTACAGAAGCAAACCAATGTCACAGATTCCTTGCCTTGCTTTAGCCTGCATCTCGAGGGGGATCATAAATAGTTAAACAGTTATATCAGAATTCATCAGTTTTTAGAGAAAAATTAAACCTCTATGTTGATATCTATGATATAATGACTTACAAGTCACTGCATAATTAATCTTGATATTAACTGCATGCACTTGTGATAAATTATTTATTATGGGTTATTCATCTAATTCTTTGAAGGGTATTGCTTCATGCATACACAATCTAATAACTTCCCATGCAGTAGCAGGTGCTACTTCATAATAAAGACATTAACATATTTTGGAAAAAAAATAATTCTATATCAATTGCTCATACTGTGTTTTCACTTCTCCAATGGACTTGATAATGATTAAAAACTAAACTGGAAAGAGATCTCGTGCTTCCATCTTCATTCTTACTGCCCTTTTCATCATTTTTCATACTGAATTTTTCTTGTTTCAGAACCATTTATATAACTGTGGTTTCACATACCTACACCCTCCTTAAAGGTATTCAGGGGGAATAACAGAACATTCTCTATTGCTGCTGTTTGGATTGGCAGTGCTCAGGGAGGATTAAGCATTTCAAGAGGCAGTTCATTCAGTCTGACTAACAAGGCTCTTCTGGACAATGCTGTAATGCACTGTAGGATGCAACCATTAGTTTTATTTTGGTTTGTAGCTCTAAATTGTCTTTCTCCCTACTTGAATGCCAGCTACTCTCAGACAGATGGTTCCTTCCTCATCAAGGCAGCTATCAGAGATACAGTTCCTGAGACAGAGAGAGAGGTCCTTACTTGTCTTTGAGGAATGTTTCCAGAGAGAGCTAAAAGGGAAAGCCCAATACACACCAAGTAATTTGAAAAATGCTTGAAAATAAATGCAAAAGTAAAAGCATTCCTGCAGCAGCCAAGAAGAATATGTGGGAACAAAATGTAACGACCCTAGCTGACCACAACTGACCACAAAGAAACATAACTATTCAAAAAGGACATTTCCTAGACTAACATAATTTCTTTACTCCTTTCTCAGATGTTGTTCCTCCTCAGACTATTCATTCATTTACAGATTCCTCTGAACTCAGCCAGCTTCCCAGTGAGGTAATGGGATGATTGGATAAATTAGCAATTACCAGGGTTTGCTTCAGCTTCCAAAGAAGCTGGTGATGCTTTGGTTGGCATTGCCTAGAGAGGGTGAGATGCAGGCATTAGATATCCTCATATACCCACCACAAATAAAAGAGAATTTACCACTAGTGACTATCACTCTGCTTAATAATCAGATTTTTAAATTCTCTTCAGTCTTGGCAGTGGCCAGTGAATGTTTTCATCATAACTATGACCTCCCTGTGTTAGAAATTGTCCTGACACGACTTGTAAAGGGCTTAATTAGAAGAGGGAATGTTGACCCTAAGGCCCCTGTTAAGCAAGTCACTGCTGACAACCTGAAATGTTTTAGCATCATTAGTGCACCTCTGACACAGCCAGCAGACAAAACCCACGACGTTCTCTGAAATCTTTAAGGTGATTCTATCAACCCTGTACATAAGAAAGGGCTGTTGGAGTCTTCCTCTACATATTTCCACTATGTCAAAGAGTTAATTTGTGAATACGAACCAAATTCACGGGAATTAGGATCTGTTTCAGGAAGCTCTGCTTTTTGCTGCCTCATCCTGCCTCGAGGCAATGCCCTGCAGCAGATTCACACCTAAAAATTCAGCATTCTGGCCACAGAAAAAGCAACTACGCTCACCATATGTTTACTGGTGAAAATGAGATCCTTGCACACATGTGGTGGGTATCTCCTTTGAAACAGGCAAAGAGATAACACAGGGATGATGGCAGCAACAAGCACAGCACAAGCAGGTGTCACTACTGTGGCCCTGATTTCATGCCTGAGATGTCTGGGTTTGTGAAATTTCTTTCCCGGGTGATTTGCTGTAAACAAAAAGAGATGTTTTGTTAACTATATCTTTGTTATTGATTCCTTTTAGAGGAGGGACTTCTTGATGGCCCTCTGGTTTAACCAGTGTGGTTGAAGAGGTGTTAACTTTGCAATCCAATCATGTTGGTCTCTGTAAATAGTACATAAAGAAATCACATTTTGAATAAATCTCTTTTTCTTGCCTTCTGAAAATTCATGGAGTCAGTGTGTTTATTTCGTGTCCTACAGCAACACACTACCTCCCATTGCTCCCCTCCCTAGCAGTGTGTGCTCACACACAAAAACTGGGCTCTGTGTCCCACAGTACCTCTTCCAGTTGAAAACCCATGAGCTTTCCAAATTGCTGAGAGTTCTAAAGCCAGCTCCATGCTAAGTTAACAGCTGCTTGCACATGACACCCTTAGAAAGGAGCTTGCTGTGCTGTCCCTGTGAATAACAGACAATTGCTTAATTTTGGTCTTCCATAATCATTCCCATCAATGCCTCAGAGTGTAAAGATCTAATCCTGTCTGCAAAATTCAATTGGACTTTGCATGAAAAAAAAAAGCAAAAGATTAGTCATTAAATTTTAGATAAACAGATCCCAGTAAGGACAAATCTGCACCACTGCTCCTGTGAATTTCAGTATTAAAGAAAATCAATATCCTGTGTCATATTCCTGTAAAATATTATCTACAGTACCACTTGTTTTCTCATTTGTGCATGAAGTAAAAGTTTAAGTCCAGTTTTCAGTGACTGCCTATTTGCTATAAATATTAAATAGAATAGTGAAAGGAGAATCACCTTCTATACCTCATATTTCTTTTTAGAATAGGTGGCCAAGTAATGCCCTGACCTTTAGAGTGACACAGGAGGCAGAAGCCCTGGTTCTGAACAGCCACTCAATGGGGCAGCAGCCTAGTAGCACCTGCCTTTTATTAACCTAACATAGCAGTGCAATGGCTATTTGCATTTGCAATCAAATAAAAATTATCCAGGCTACATTTTCACTTTCTATATTTCCTTTGCTTGTTTTTTGTGCTTTCAGGGGATGCCTTGGTGTGGGGGGCAAAGAAGTTTTGGGGGAAGGGGAGAGTTGCAAATGGTCCTTTGACTGGTGATATCTTACAATCCCCAAGTGCAGAGGAGGCACAACTGGGTTTTTCTCTCTCTTCTAAAGCCAGTATGTTAATAAATGTTAATTTTATCAGACGGCATCTACAAGGTGGTTTGCAAATTCCTGTTGATTTAGTAAAGAACTTAGGTGTTCAGCACTTGCAAAAACACTGCTGTTTCAATAGACACCTTCAGACAGATTTAGGTATTTAACCTGAAGAGTCAACATTTGCAATTCTCCAGCAGGATTACCTGGGCTTTCAGGGCAAACTTCTACATCATCAACTGCTCTTGGTGTTGTGCTAACCTGGATCCTTGCCTGCCCCTGTAAATGTTCCTATATCGAGTTTGTTGGCAGAGATGTGAAGTTTCTGCAAACTCAGGAACAAATCCTTAATGAGCCAGGAAGTAAGGAATAGGCTCTTTTATATTTCTATTTTATTGAATGCTCGCTCTCCTCTCACATATTTCTTATACATGTTTTTCCAGAAACAATGTGAACTTTACTCCAAGAATATTCTGATAAATTCCCTAAGAGCTGACAAGAACATCTTGAGGAAAAGAATAAAAACCCAGCCTTTTTTCTTCTAAAATATTTAATATCTGGTACCTATAAAGAATTGTTGAAGATCTGCCAACATTTCCAATGATTTTCAAAGTCATAGCATTTTTAGTTGCTCCAGAACTGCTGGTATCAGCAAGCATGTCCTTCTAAATAATTTATTGGCATTTCTACATAAATTAGATACTTAAAGGTGAAGATGCCATGAACCTTGTGGAGGCTGAGTGCTTACTACATGGGCTATAATCCATCAACCCAACAGACAGATTTCCAAACTGGCTGAAACCTCAGCAGGCTCAGTGCTTGGAAATAGTTCAAGGACTCCAGAGAATGCAATACGCTCTTGAAATGTCACTTGCAGTAAAAGTAAATTCTACACAAAAATAAATCACCATAAAATAAGGTAGAAACCTCAGAGAGCTATAAATTGATCATTTAAATCACAAGTTAGTTACTGCTCACAAAAATAAGCAATGCATAAAATATGTTAACTTCAGCTAAGGACAATGTATTACAAAATACAGGGCAAAACCATTTGCATAAATTCTTCAGGAAAACACCTTTATCTTCTCTATCAATTTCTAAAGTCATCATGGACTTTTTTTTTTTTTTTTTCAAAAAAACTACATAATTCTGGTTTGCAAAATTTAGAACATTTGGAAAATGTTATGCTGGCATTCCACCTGTAATTACTGTATTTATGAAGGCTCCAGATTGCAAAGAAGGAAACAGTCTGAAGAGGAGGGTGGATGATATTTCAAGAAGAATGCTGGGGGTGCGAACCTGATTGAAAAAAAACAAAACAGCTTCCCTTAGCAAGTAGCAGATAAAAATTTTAAATCTTCACAATCTGTTTTTAAATTAAGAAGGGAAAAAATACCAAAGAAAGAAAGCTCCCATCCTGGCCAGAGAATCACTGCAGCCAGGGGTGTGTCGGATCCATCATTTGAATGGATCCCTGAAATACACTTTTATGAAGAAAAGCCAGTGATGAATTAAATGCTAAAGGGGACATAAAGATGATAAAAACAGTATTTTTCATCAGAAAACATGAGAGTAGGAGTGGTGAAATGCTGTTTGAGATACAAACAAACAAGATTGAACAAGACTACAATGGAAATAAGCAGGACAATCAACACCAGTATTTCCAGTGATTAATTTGCAGTAAGTAAAAGAAAAAAATCATCCAGAACTCAAAATAGTCATGGAATCAATAGTGATGGCCTAAAAGTCACAGAAAGCTTGAGTTTCAGCAGGTGAAGGAGGGAGGAAGCTGCTGAGGACAGAGATAACAAGTGAGTGTTGGTGAGGGTCACTCCACCTCCCTGGTCTCTGGGTGACAACCCCAGCCCACCGAGGGACACGGCAGGAATTCCTGCCTGAATACAAATCCTACCTCCATTCCTTAAACAGGCTGATGTTCTCATCGTTGGAATTCACAGGAATGCACTCAAAGGAAAATGCCAGCAGAGTGAACTTTTCAGCTCTTAGCCAAGTAATTCTTTGCAAGTGTGTTTTGTTGATTTTTTTTTAATCTAGTTCACAGCACAAACCAAGACTAAGTGGGGGCACAAACAAAAGGAATAAATTAAGTGGATGATGATTATAAACTAGGGAAATTCCAAACACAAAAAGAATTAGTAGATTCTGGGTTTTTTCCTATTTGTTATCTAAAAAGTCTATTTTGACAATGAATTATAAATGTTTTGTTGACTGTTCTGATTCTGTTAGTATCAAAAAAAGGAGAAGACTCGACATTTGTGTACTTGCTGCAAATCCTGAGTCTTGCCTTGCTCCCAAGCTCTGTGTTCTTTTCAGTGCTTGATTTGACTCTGACAAATCAGCTCTCCTAGCACTGACCAAATTATGGTTTTGAGGCCTAACAGAAAATAAGGTTTGGCATCATCTTCCTGGTGAGAAGAGATGCAGAAGATCTCCTAATCAGAACTCAGTCACTATAGCCATTTTAATCATGCCTGACTTCCTGCCTTGCTGCTTCACCATTCCTACCATTACTGCTCGTTTAAGATGAGACACCCAGAGGAAATTTGGTTTTGCTCTCACATTTACACAACACCATCACTTTGCCTTAATGCCCTGTTTAATGAAAACCCTGGCATCAACTTCATTACATCCTGCACTGCTAATGATTTGGTAGTCACCTAACACATCAATCTTGATTCGTGGCTCACTTGATTTATTTATATTGCACAAAACACTTAAGTGGAGGTCAGCTGCATGCAAAGCTTCAAAGAATAAATTGCAAGACTTTGTGTTTCCTCTAGCTCCTCCTCAGCAGGAGAACATGCCTGGCCCAGGGTAGGGAGCCAGCTTTAGGAAATGATCCAGCAACTGTGGGCAGCAAAATCAGCCATATGGCCACAAGCATAAGATTTTATTACTAAAGAAAGGACTTTATTTTCACTGCTTTTTACATTCATAAAGGAACAAATGCTTTCAGATGGTTTCATCTTAATTCCCTTGATAATAAAATTATGTGCTGGCCCGTGGAAATGCAAGCTACAGGACACAATGCAGACAGCATGGGACCTAGTATAAAGGCAGACATATGAATCTCTGAAACAACTAGAAAGGGCTTTATAATCACAGAATCATCAAGCTTGGAGAAGATCTTTAAGATCATCAAGTCTAACCTTAGACCAAACCCCACCATGCCCACTGAACCATGTGGTGAAGTACCATGTATGACACACTGAACACTTCCAGGAATGCTGACTGTACCTTCCCTAAGTACAAAGCAGTCCCTGAATCCCAGACAGAGCTGCTTCTGCAAGCCTATTCCCCAGCCACAGTGTCAGAGACTGCTAAGCCTGTAACTTTTTGCCCCTTTTCCAGCCCATACCTCCAAGCACATAGGAAATGTCAGTACTGTTTCCAGCAGCACTCGCTTTCTGTGCTAATTCTGCAGGTGGTACGTGGTTTTCTGCTGGAGCATTTCCCCACGGGCTGCTGGCTACAAGATGCTGTTGAGGCTGAGTTGTCTGTGAAAGCTGGGGTTGATGAGAAAGGGTCTGACACAACCCTAATTTTCCACACTTAGTTCTCTTTGCAGCTGTTTTTTTGCTCCCTGTGCACTGTCTGGTGACATGAATCATGGAACAGAAGGAACAGTTTAATCAATAGCGTGCTTAATTGCTAAAAATTATTCCACAACCACAATCTCACAGCCAAGAGACCACACTATCTGTCACTGAAGATGCATTATGAGGGAGAAACAAAGAGGTTTAAGTGTCATTAGCAAAACAATAATAAAATAACCCATAAAAAATGAAAATATGACTTAGTGAGAGCATATAAACATAAAACAGTGAGGCTCCCAAGATGAAATCATATTGCATTACAGATAACTCCATATAATATGGTTCAAAATGGCAAACTGCATTTGTGTTTAAAGGTGTGCAGACATATTGATTATGAGCAGCCAGTTTACTCTCTTGCTTCTCGAATTCAAGGAAAAATGTAGCTTCCATCAAATTGAATTGCATTAAGTGGTCACTGCACATTGAGAAGAAGATATTCTGTCCCTCTCAAGTGGCAGAACTATCTGCAAATCTGAGAATAGGAATTTCTGAATATTAGCCACTGTGTCATATAGAGTGAGTCTGTTTCAGATCTGACCCTTAAATGCAATGCTTCCTTGAGTACTTACTCACTTTGCTAGGAAGATATATGTGAAGAGCCCAGTGAAATAATCTGCCTCAGCACTTCTGCTGTAATTAAATGCAGTCACAAGTAATGACCACCATCTGCTCAGATCCATGGCTGGTCTGTCCTTCACCACAAATCACACATCTCCACATGCCCAGCAAAACACCCATTACCAGCTGACTCTCCAAAGCACCACACCAATAATCTGAATATGCAGCAGGTTTGTTACAGATGAGCGCTAAAATATTTGGCCCACAAAAATGCTTGTCCAGGTTTGGATACTTTAATACTAACACTGTTAAATGTTCAAAAGAAAGCATACTAAATGGCCCAGGTTGGAAAGTCAGGTCTCAGGAATTAGAAAAGGCCAAGACTTACACAGTCTCTTCAGGTTTTTTGGATACATTACATGTCCTGGGCTTACCATATCCTTGCCTAAAACTGTGTCTCTTTTATTTCACAAGATTTGTTGCAAACTGTGGGCATGCTCAATGCTACTATTTCATTGGTTATTTTTGTTCTATTTGTATATCTCATCTTTTCATAACTCACCACTCAAATCTCATTACATTTAAAGGTTATTAACTCCCTTGGAAGTTTTCCATTAGCATTTCTTCACCCTCAGATGAGGTCTGAGTACTTTGTGAAGTCTGGTCTCTCCCAAAAATTCACATGGTGGATTTGCACATCCTCTGCAGCATCCTCCAGGACAAAGCTCAGCCCTCCAATACTCTTCAAGCTGCCATTCCTGCCTGAAGGACTGGGCATGGCTCTGTCCCCTGCCTGCCTGGACACCACCTCTCCTGAGACTTGCAGTCTCTTATGGAATTGTTCTTCCCAACAACTGTTTTCAAGGAAGTAAGAATTATTATCCTTGTTTTACAAATGTATAATTAAAGCTAGACACATGGATGTCCAAATTTACCTCTAATCTGAGATGACTGATCCAAAACTCACTATTCCAGTCTCACCTTCTGCAACCAATCTTGAAAACTTCACTAGGGAAGCTCTGCTTAACCTCTGAAGTCATCAAGCTTGGAGAATGAGTAGGGTGGAGGATCCAGTGAAAAAACAACCTGGGGTGAGCATTAAAGACTGTGCAAGGATAGCTCTGTGTGTAAGGGACAGTTTATCCTTGCATGCAGCCTGATTCTGTTGATCAATCTAAAGGAAAATTTAAGTGAACACTTCTAATGGATGGGAGTGTCTCTCAAGCTCCTGAGTCTTTTTTTGGTTTTTTCCCTTTTGGACCTTTGTTCAATGAGAGAAATATTTCTTGGTAGTCCTCTCATGGACAACAAAGTCCAAGAGCAAAGGCCATGAGCTGTAACATGGGAAATTCTGGTAAGGCACAAAAAACTCCTCACAATAGGAGTGGTAGATCTTTGCAACAAGGGCTGCAGAGGCTGTCATCCCCACCCTTGAAAGGTTTTACAGCTGGACTGCTATGAGGCCCTGAGTAACATGATGGAACTGCAGTTCAGCCCTGCTTGGAGTGGGTCTGGGCCACATTTCTGCAGAAGAACCTCCAGCTCAGGTTTTCTGTGACTGCCCTGTGGTGTCTCAACTGCCCCCCTGCACTATGGACCTGCTCATTGCTCAGGTGAGAAGGAAATAAATAGATCACACTCATGACCCACTTCATTTAGAAGACACCATTTGTACAACCATATGATTGGTTATTTAGGCATGACCCCTTCTAGGTCTCCCCATGACTGAGCAGCCATCACACAGATCTATACTGCCAATGAGGTGACACAGTCTGGCTGAGGCAATTAGATCATCATTACCAGAAATAGAACTGAGCTATATATTGTCTGACATTAGTAAATTCAAGGGAATGAAGTACCTTGTTCCAAATTACAGTATCATCCATCTAGACTTTCTGATAGCCCTGAAAGACAGATGGTCCAGCAAATGGCTGTAATCATTATATGGGCACAGTTTAACTCCCTAAGACATGTTTAAAGAGCAATGTTTGCAGAAATATCAACCTGCAAATGTGAACAGGGCCTTCTGACTGGGCAGGTGCAGTGAAACATTTCAGTGATGTTTCAGAAGATATTTCCTTCAGATATCTTTCACTTTCAAACAGTAACTTAACAAAGAACTTAAAGATGACCACAATTAACAGATTTACCATTAGTAATAATGAATATGTCAAGCTGACTTCATGATCCTTAGTTTGAAACAACTCTTCTCTGAGTCAGTTGAGAAGTTTTATGAAAAACACAGGACCAACATGTGCCTCAGTAAACAATGCAGAAAAACTACTTTTGCTTCAATAAAAGAGGTCAGAGCTTATTCTCTGTTTCAAAGGCCAAGACATGATGGTCATTTTTGGAAGGTCATAGCCCCCATGTGCCCCAAACTGTTCCTCTCTGTTCCTGGGAGAGCACTGACTACCATGAGCCAAAAAAGTGCTGAGGAGCAGCCAGGGGGAGCAGAAAGGGCAGTGCTCAGTTCTCTGTGCAGCCCTGGTATCAACTCCTTTATTCATGTATGTGCTGCAGTGGGGGGTTTATGAATATGCCTGGGAGGCATTTTTCCTACTGCACAAAGACCTCCCCTGTGCACAGTGTTGTTTATATCTGGCAAGGTTTTTTGTATTGTATACAAGACCAAAACATGATCCTTGGCATTCACAAAGCATCATCTGAATTTATCACCTAAATAATCCTAAAAAAGCTCCTACAACAAATAATCCCAATTAGTTCTCAAGAAAGAAACCTCTGTACTATACTTGTTTTAAAGGAGAGGAGTGTCTGGAAGCACATACTGTCTCCAAAAAAAGATGAAAACCAAGACGTTAATCCTGACGTGATTTATTACCCCTTTCACCTCACGCAATACTTCAGTTGTTCTCTGTGTCATTTTCTGATCTTTTAGTCCTTTCTCTTCTAAATCACCCTGTTTTTAGCAAAAGGAGAAAGGTCTGAAGGATTAGGTCCTGAACTCTAACCAATATTCTCCTGAAAGGAAAACGATGCATTCTGCCTGCTCAAATTGCCGTGATAGTAGGTGGCATAGGAAAATGGATTTTTTTTTTTTTTTGTAAACAAGGTTAAGCTATATTAATTCAGTTTTATATTTGAAGAGAGTAGAGAATTTCCTTCTTCCAATTTTACTGGGTTCAGTAAGTAAGCCATGAATAGAGCATGCGGGGAGGGGATGCAGAGTATCTGTGGGAAGATCCATATGAAACATGCAGATGGGATTAATCTACTCAGTCCCTAGTTGTAATTGCAGTTTCACAGAAATTCTGCTAAGAAACACATTTATTTGGCAGTAAATACGATGACTAATTGCAAAGGATAGCTGCACATAAATTCCAGACTGATTTTTTTGGCACACTTCTAATTGTAATACAAAAGAAAATGACACACTCTCTACTCATTTTTTCTAATTAAATGCAAAATATAAAATTATTCCTACTACTCTTACTGGTGAAAATGAAGGGTGTTTCAATTTAGCTATGAAATACAGCATGTGGTTCCCTGATTATTGGTAAACTGTGCAGAAGAAGTCCTGGGCAGATGATTCCAGAGGAGGACCTGGCCATGCCCGCACTGAGAACTTTCAATCCAAACTTGAAAATTGTTCTATAGAGAGTTCTGTGAAGCATATGTGGCCCTAAATTAATGACTACAGGATTAGGGTTATCTGGCTGTGGTTTTTGCCCCAAAATTCTCTAAATAAATGCCACATAAATTTCAAACATAAATTTTACAAGGTAATCAAGGTGCAATCCTTACTTACCTGTGGCCTCTTTATAGCAAAAGGCTCTTACAAACCCTCAGTACCCAAAATCATATAACAAATTTGGCAGCAGAGGATGAAATCAAATCTTTTGTGTCCCAAGCCAATGACAAAACTCACTCACCATATAGGATTACTAATACAAGAAAAAGGGCTAAGATAAATTATGTAAAAATCATTTCCTAACAGCTTTGAATAATGAAACAAAAAGTCCTCTAAAATAGCACACAGTGTGAGATACTCCAATAATGTGGCATTAAAAAAGCCCAATCCTGCAGCAGCAGTATGGTGCAAGTCCAGCACAGACCAGACATGTTTCAGCAATGCAGAGGGAATTAAATGTTGCTGCCTTTATCTGCACACACAAGAAGAGCTCTGTCATTCTTTCCACATAATGGGATGCAAAGTATGCCAATTTATTAATTGCTTAACATCTACCAAACAGCACAGTATTTCCCAAGTGGGAAAACACATTCTAAGAGGAGAAAAAAACCCAAACCCCACAACCAAACTACAACTTAAAGTGTGGCAATTCTTAGCACTGGACATAAAAGAGATTCAATGGGAATGCAGAGGGTTGAACACTGTCACTTGCCCTGACTGTGAGCCCTTCTTTATGCATGAGGATTTTGAAGTCTAATGAGTATGCACAGAGCATTCCCACTGATTCACCACCACAGAGAAGAGATTTGGCTGGGATTTCATCCAGAAAACAGCTAAGAAAATAGAAAAATACAGGTAGGGGTAAAGCTCTGATGTGCTCAAGGATTCTGCCTTCTTCCCAGGACACAGCTACCTTGTATGACTGCAGATATTTTCCCTGTCTTACTGCACATAAACCTTCCATAAGCCCACTTCTGACATTTTTCTCTTAGGAAGTTTTCCCATATCAAAGGAAAACATGCTGCAAACCAGGGCTCTGACTTGCACATCTCATACATTGAACTCCTCTGCTCTGCACAGGGAACTCAAATGTCAATATCATGTCTAAGGCAGACAAGAACCATTCACAATGTGTTTTTCTAACTGAGCTCTGTCAACTTTTCCATAATTAAAGATCATCAGTCAGACTCAAGCACAAACCAAATTATGATATTACTTACAAAGCCACGGATATTTTGAAACTGGAAATCTAAAATTTATAGTTAGCTTTCTGGATTTGATCTTTTCAGCACATTCATTTCAAGGGATTTTTTGTTCACCTGCTTGATTGCTCCAAGTTGAGATCTGCATTTAGCCACTTGTCTCTTGGAACATAAACACCAAGAATTGTCAAAAACTGTGATAAAAACTGTGCCTCACAACCCAGCTAAGCCTCCTCCTCCACTCATGTTTTGCCAGGAGACAAATGAGCCCCAGGTCTGCCTGTCTTGGGTTATGTAACCAAAAAAATGTGTATTCTATTTCATCTGTTGAAAGCAGTTGGAGAAATGTTTTTCTTTATCTCTTGTAATTCCAGAGGGAAGGAGGGTGGATGCCTTCTGATAACAGACCAGCTGTTAAAACCAGGTGGGGCAGGGTTTCTTATCTCTTCCACCACTGTCCACCCTCAGGGGATATCTTCTGTTAATGGGCCATTGAGGCTCACCAGTGACATCACACATTACATCATCCCATTGGGAGATGCTCCACCCAGTGGGGAGGAGCCAACCATTCCCTACCAAGATGAAAACTGAGATGTAGGAACACCCAGCAGCCTGTTTGGCTCTGGATTCCCAGAGGAAGACCAGACCCATCTCACCACCACTGAACCCTTTCTACAGAATCCTCACTCCAGCAGAGCTACATCTGCTTCTCCAGGAGGATTTATTTGGACTGCTTCTAACACCCTCACCAACAGGGTGCCAGGTTGTATTTCTGACTCTGTCAGGGTTTCTAGAATTTTTTTTTTTTTTTTTTGCTTGTTTGTGTTTCTACCACTACATTTGTATTTTTAATATTCCTTATAAAGAACTGTTATTCCTACTCCTAAATCTTTGCCTGAAAGCATCTAATTTCAAAATTATAATAATTTGGAGGGAGGGGGGTTTACATTCTCCATTCCAAGGGAAACTCCAGTTTTCCTTGGCAGACTCCAAACAGAGACACTGCCACACTCTGATTCTCACTTGTGGCTTTTTGTGGCTACAGAACAACTTTGAAAATGGGAGAGAAGGCTGCAGCCTTTGCAGTAGCAGTGTGTGGTCAGGATTTTAGTGGCATGGGTCAGGAGCACTGGGGAAGTGAGAATCAGGCCACACAGGCCCTGCTGAGAACACAACTTTTTATTGCTTTTCCCTCTTCATGAACACATCTGAGCACCAGGATATTGACTCATCAATGCCAAAGACAAGATTTTGGATCATGAGATCCACATGGCTATAGTGACAATCGTGAGATGCTGGCTATCCCTGGAAATCGTAATGTCAAGGCAAGTCTCTTCAGCTCAGAGATGCTAATCTCCTTTCATTTTCTGCTGCTTAAGGAGTGTCAGGACACAAGCCTTAGGTGTCATTTACATATACCAGTTCAGGGGAAAGCATCAGCAAGGTATAGCAACCAAATGAGCAGTCCTATCAGCCAGAAACATTTTATATCTAAACCTCAAATTATCTAGAGAAATCTTCAGTCAAAGAAACAGCAAACCACTGTGTAATTCATCTTCATAATCTCGGTGTGTGATTCTTATCACTGACATACTACTACACTCCTGGCTTTTACTGTACTCTGACTCCTGTTAAAGGTATCTGTTTGGTCTTACTGAGGGATAATGCAATAAAATCACCTTTTCCTGTTTATTTCTTTTGGAGTCAGTGAGGGACATCCTCCAGGTGGGAAGCTAGAAGCGGTATCTTATATTTGTTTCAGCGGTGTAAATCGATTGCAATACCACTGATTTCAGTGACATAACACGTGGCTACATCTAGAGAAAGCTGCATTTGATCGTGCAAGCCCTTCTCCATCTATAGCTGGAAACCAGTAAAGTTTGTTTTGAGAAAATACAGCTCTGCATTTGCCCTTTTATACACTCTTGTACAACCATCTGTGAGTGACCACTGCCTGAGACAAGGCACTAGACTAGATGGGTCCTGTCTGCTCTCCTAAGGTCATTCCTGTGTCTTCTGTAGAGCAAATATCTCCAGGAGTGCACCCTGCCCACTCATTTAGCCTGTAGAGCTATACCTCAGAACCCATTTCTTTAATGGCATGAAATATTTGTGTCTTTTTGTTCAAGTGGAGATCGTAAATGATGCACCATGTAATACATTTTAAAAATCACCTGGTATTGAACAAACCATTTAATTTAACTTGGCTAATCTGGAATCAATATTAGAATTAATTTCCTACTTCATCTGTCTTCTGAAGTGGTGGAACAAACCAGTTTGTGTCAGTCTAGCCCTGCAGGATTGTGTGAAAGGGCTGTATCCTTGTTTATACCTGCTAACTAACACTGATCACTGGAAGGGTTCCTTGCTTCTAGCAGTGCTTTAGCAGAAGCAATTCATGACAAAGGAAAAGAAAGATTCACAGCTTCATTTGTTTGATTTAGTGTCTGATTTGATGTTTAAATCATTAGCCAGGCTGAACTGTACTAGCTTCACTTTAGGCAAATCATAAGGAATTGCCTGCCTTTGTTCCTGTGGAATGCTGAGGTACTCCTGGGCTTACTTTGCTTGAAGGAGGCTCAAGGTACAGAGACTAACACGAAAAAAATCCCAGTGCCACTGGATCCAGTGAAGGGAGAGTCTAACCTGCCAAGCTCCTCCAGTGCCTCCTGGCACAGCACCCAGGTCTGCAGTCTCAGCCACCAGATACAGCCTCCCTCACCTTTGTGGAGACAGGAAACCTCCTGGATTTACTACACACTGCACATTTCACATGGCAGCTAGGGCAGCAAGCCTCCTAGAAAAGCAGGTTGACACCAATCCTGCCACCCTCTCATCTGTTAATGATCCCAAAGCTGAAGGATCATCAGAAATCCTGCTCACACTTCAAAGGTTTTCCCAATTACCAGTCAGCCAGACACAGGACCAGGGGGAATATCCTTGGCTGAGAGCTCACAAACACAGCCCACACTGCAAAAGGACCAGCTGTTACAGAGGTTAAATCTTTCTCCAGCAGTGCAGAGCTACTCTGCAGACCTTCAGTTCCCTGTGATGTTCAATCCAAAATTGCTACAGGTGTATTTTTTAAATCACTTTCCAAAAAAGTGTTTAACTGTCTCTCCCTTAGCAGAATGACTTTCCCCTCCCAAGGGAGGTGTGCAGTGAAATGGGAATTGGGACATGCTGGAAAAGTTTGCTTTTCACTTCTACCCTGACAGCAGTTTTAGGGGTCAGCACCAGCCAAGGGCATGGATCTCCTGGTTTGGTGTGATATCAAGCAACCTGTGATCTGTAAAGGGGCCAGAAAGCTGTAAATAAAATAGTTAGAAAATGCAGGCCCTCATAGAGATATCCGAATGATTTAATGACTTGAAACTTCCTTTACAGAGTCCTGCAATTCCCACAACTCTTATTTTGCTTAATGAGAGCTGTGAGCATGCAGATTTACTCACCAATATTGGGAAATTCTGCATCCTTTAGCCTTGTGATGAATAAAAAATGCTTATTTTTACAGAAAAAAAAAAAAAAGAAAAAAAAAGGCTTTATGGTCCAGAGAGTTTATTAACATGATTTGAGTGATCCCTTGGAGATTCAGAAAGCCAAGCAGTAATTCAAGACAGCAAAACTATTTAAATTTCCAGATTCCTCGGGCAAACAGTAATTTCTTGAGAACTCAGATCATGAGGCACTGGCAGAGGTTGCCCAGAGAAGTTGAGGATGTCCAAGGCCAGGCTGGATGGAGCTCTGAGTAACCTGTTTTACAGGAAGGTGTCCCTGCCTGTGATTCATAAATGCCTGAGGCCAACATCTCTGCAATGGTTAAACCCCCTCTGATGCTTTGCCTGGCCAGCACAGTAAACACAGGTTGGTGTCTCAAGGCAAATACCAGTGAACACTGTCCTAGCAGCTGGGCTTTCTTTGGAGGGGCAAGAATATGTAAAAAAGAAACATTTCATGCAAGGATATCAGTTCCCTGCAGTGTTGCTGCAATCTGCAGTGTGCTGAGTGAGGACCAAGGGCCTTTGTTCCTCTCAGCATTTCTCATTTCTCTGACCCCTGCTCTGGTCACTGCCACAGCAGTGGATTCCTCAGGAGCCCTCCAGGAATTATAAAGCACTGCCCATAGCACAAGTTGGACAAGGGGAAAACAAGTGTGCAGTTGAATGACTTGGAGATCCTGGAGGCTTTGTCCTTAACGTTGTGCTGGTGGCAAAGTCACACTCTTCTAAAGCAGAAGACGATCAAAATGACAAGGTCAGAACAGACCCTGATTAACACAGTTTACCTCCTTGCCCTTTCCTGTATTTGCAGTGACAAAAGCTGGAGCAGGCTTTGGGGAACAACTTTGAACCCACACTGCATTAAGAAATACATTTTCCCTTCCCCTGAAATTCCTACTTGCATGTCCCAAGCCCTTTTATGATAATTCTCATCCTCCCATAACATTACCCAGTAATACCTGTGCTACTGCAGATTTACTGATTAAAACAACTCAAAAAAAATCTGTATGACTTGCTGTTTAATAATTTCATTTAATAAGAAAGAAAAAAACAACAATAACAAAAAAGAACTCCACGTATTTTTATCTATTTGCCTCACTGGATATCAATTTTTGGCAAGTGTTGTTACCCAGCTGAATTTAGCAGCACACTGAGCTGTTGCACTACTGACAAAGAGAGAGCACACTTGTTATAACAGTGTTAAAAATGATGACAACAAGAACCCAAGCTCTTCTCTGGGAATTACTGGGAAACTTATGCCCTTTTGACAACTGAGATCTCCAGAGAAATCCCCTTGTACCTTACCCAGTTTAAAATTTTAAGAGGAGCTGCAGCAAGCAGGAAAAGCAGTAGTCAAATGATTTTCTCCTCACACCAGCCCTGCTAACTTCAAAGGCGATTCACAGGGTACAGAGAACAATTAATATTGGTTTTCAGAACATTCTGATGCAATACAGAGTATCATTGCTAAATTACAGTTACAGAAATTTTGAGAAACTTATGAGAAGCAAATAGGGGACATTTGATAATTAACCTTTCTGAGACCAAAAGAGATCAAATTTAAAGCTGAAAAAACAACCTAGAAATAATTATATTAACTAAGATAGATATATTGCCCTCTTTGAGCAATATTCTTAATATAGTTTCCACTCCATTGGGAATGCAAAGTACAGGATATCCTGAATATACATCAAAAGTTATGTCATAATAGTGTTTTGGTACATGAAAAATACTCAAAATGCAAAAACCAGAACTTTGTTCCATCCTGTATATATCTCTAATGTATAAACATCTCTTTTTGACACCTGGTCTTTACTTGTTTTTTGAATTTGGTGTGACATTTTCATCACACTAAATTCCTCACTTTGGCCTTTTGGTCGCACCACATGTGCTGATAAAATACAGGGGATTGTGAGCACTTTTGAGGTAACAAATGCAGTATTTGATATCCAGAAATTACTATATGTGGGCAGAGAAATAACACATGCTACGTGTTGTGCTAAGAAAACATCTCACAACTTGCAATAGGTAACACAATATTTATCCTCCCAGTAAAAGGGACAGAATAAGTTAACAGACATATTCTTCATCTTTCAAGGTTCATCTGGGAAAAAAAAAAAAAAAAAGAAAAAATTGTGGCAGAAGGTCTGTTTAAATAAATATTTCTAACACTTTCGAACTTGTCAAATTTTTAAATAAAAAATGTTGAACCTACCACTGTCTAGTCCCAGAAAGTAACACTTCTGTTGGGAATGTGCTAATTTGGATGAAATCTTTAGAAAAGGTGTTTTGTGCTTAGAATGGTCTGAACATGGCAGACACCATGGGCAAGAGCAACAAAGAGAGGAAAATATATTCCTGTGACAGACCAACAACTCAGAAGTAGGGCAGAAAAATTTCCCAGTTTCAGAGCTGAGAGCTGAACTTGGCCACTCGTGTCCCAGGTGAATGTCTTTATTCTGCACATGGCCAATCTGTTTTCCTGGTCCAATTAATATTTAATTGTTTATGCAGCTGCAACAATAAGGCTGAGAGAAATCCAGCCCAGAGCAGCTAACTGCTGAATGGTGAGCACATTCCTTGGGGAAGTGGGAGAATGGAAAATGCTCTCGTCTCTTTGCAGTTTGCTTAGAAGCTCTATTTTTTTTTACCAAGAACTTGCTCAGTTCTTGGGTTTTTCACCCACACGAAACAGGAAAAAAGAGCATATTTGAAAAAAAACCCACCAAAAAGCCAATAAATCCCACATGAGCAAACAAAAATACCCAAACAAATCACAAATTTGAACCTCTTTGCTAGACAGGAATATTTCTTCCAGAGATATGCACAAAAGTGCAGTGTCCCTTTGGTCCCCTGTGGACTCTCAGTTGATGAGACTCTCCCCACTTCTGCTCTTCAGCAAAAGGTTCACTTATTCCCCCTTTTGTGAAGACATTTCACAGCAGGTTCTGCACCTGTAGCCCTTAGACCCAGAAAACCCCTGCTGGTTTTGGCAGTGACGCTTTTCTCTCTGAAGACTGGAACCCAAGGTTGGTAGAAGTGATCAGATTGGTCAAAGATTATCAAATCTTAACAAAAGAAACTAATATTAAAAATGAATTTAAAAAAAAGAAAAAGTCGTAATACAGAAAAAAACAAACAAATAAACAAACAAAACAAAACAAGACAAAACACAAAAAAACCAACTGTGATGTCTTGTTTACCCAAGCCTTTTTTGCAAGTTGCTCCTACCCCACCTCCTCTGAGGTGGAGCAGCTCTTTCCTTCTCTCCTTTTCACTCCCTCTCACCTGCCCCTTTCAAATCCCTCCCAAGGTCACTGTTTGTGTCACCCAGCCTGGTTAAAGCCCCTCTGCAGTGTCAGGGGTGCGTGTCAGAGCAGATGGATCTGCACTGCCTGACATCCCTGG
Source organism: Cisticola juncidis (assembly GCA_013400215.1). Classification (NCBI taxonomy): domain Eukaryota; kingdom Metazoa; phylum Chordata; class Aves; order Passeriformes; family Cisticolidae; genus Cisticola; species Cisticola juncidis. The sequence continues at coordinate 273,511 of VXBR01006230.1, read as the reverse complement.
ACACCTCCACCAGCATGTGTGGCACTGCCAGCCAGCACAGTCCCTCTCTCCCGTTCCTGGGTGATTTTTATTAGCAAATTAAATACCCAGTGTGTGCCCTGGTGCAATCACTGCAGCCACTCAACACACTGCTTGCATGACTTATCACAAACTTATCTCAAATGTTTGTCCTGCCATTCTCCTCTGCCAGGGAACTGCAAACTGAAACAGCACAACTGAGAATAATGAATGTTTCTTCAGAAGTTGCTCAATACACTGAAGTTACAAAGGGATCTCTGGGAATTGGGTGATTCCCACAGCTCCCACAGTGCTAAATATCTGCTGCTCATGGCTAAATTAGCAATTCCTGCCATGGGGCACTTGCAGGTGACACAGCCAGGGATATTCCTGCAGGAATCCACGAGCTGTGTTGGGAGCTCCCACACTGCAGAAATCAGACACTGATCCATGCAGAGCCTAAATCTGCACCACATCAGGAGAGAATGGCTCATCCTCTGCCACTGCAGCAGTCAGTGTGCAGTGGCAGCATTTATTCACCTATCCATACAATTGATGACACAATTAATGGCAATTTGGTTCCAGCAAAAATGCATGTGATTGACCTTACTTCATTAGGCTGAGGAGTATTTTACAAACTGAGAGCAAAGTGCTGTGATTTAACAGATGAACTACAATAGCTGATTCATTTAATCTCATTTCAACTCTGACAAACCCAGTTACCTTTCAGAGATAATATATTAATGAAATAGCCAAGTGTTGGTCCAAGATTAAAGAAAGCAAGTGCCTTTTGTCTGGATTTGTATTTCAAATAGATTTCCATGTGCTTAACTTTATTGATTCAAGAAGTAGGTATATGATTAGACAGACAGATACATGGAGGGTTTAGCTGATCTATATTCATGACACCACACAAAAGCAGTCTAACAGCATTTTAGCTTTAATCTCAGATATCTGACTCCAAATAAATTCCTTTTCTAAGCCAGAACATCAGTTTATGAAGCTGCAGCTGGAATAATGACGGGGAGGACAGCAGGACACCTTTGCTAGTGACAAACAGCCTAAATATCTTTTAATTGCAGGCTGTGGTGGGAAAATAAATGAGGCAGCTTTTTCTAGCCTCCTGCACTGGTGAAGGCACAGAAAAACCCTTGTGGACTCTCAGTGAAGGACTGAGACTGCAAAGCAGCTTTGACATTGCCTGAAGTGGGGCAGAACTCCAGTCCCAAGGGGCAGGGGCACAGCAGAGCTAGAGCCAGGCAAAGCTTCAGAGACAAAACACTACATTAATAAGAGCAACAACGAAAAATATTCTGACAAAAGGGTTCTGCCAAAGCATTTGATTAGTAGAAAGTTGATTTTTTGACTTGTGATATTTTCAAAATGAGTCTGCTGCTGTCTCTTTTCAAAGGTATACTCAGCACACACCAAGACAGACAACAACCTTTTTCATTTTGTTCAAAGCCATTAACTTTTCCCCAGCCCTTGGGAAAGAACCATTTTTCATTTTTGCTATGGAACTGCTGTAGAGAGAAAAAGTCATTGTTTGCATAGCACTGTGGATGTGACAGGCTTTGGAAGGGAAAGGGGCAGGAGCAGATCCGTGATCCTCTGGCATTCCCACACCCTGGAGATTCACCTGGGCAGCACGGGGAAAGGAAAACTAAACACACTAATTACATCCGGTGTTTCAAAACATCAAAAAATAAATTAGGGAGCTAACAAAGCTGCCTCATTCCCCCAGGCAATATGATAATCCCAGCTCAACCAGAAGTGTGAGACAATACACAAAACAAACTGCTGTCCCTTCTGAGTGTCTGTCAGCTCTGATAGCTCAGCATCTCCACAGGAAGGCAGAGCTGCTTGTCTCTCATTGAGAATCTGGCCCAAAATTATTCACTTCAGTTAAATATCCTCCATTTTTAATATTATCCATGTGTTTTAAAGGAAAGGGGAACCTAGTCAGATCACACAGTTTATATGTTAGTACAACATCCACTACAGGACATGATCTGAATTATCCTATCACTCACCCTGACTTGTCCTTGATCACACCTCCTTTAGAGACTGAGCACAGCAGAGAGCAAAAGTTTATACCGAATAAAGTTGCAGAAATCTCCAGCAGTGAGAGCCAGGATCAATCCTTTAGGGCTGAGGCTCCTGTGGGGAGGAGGAAGGGCTCCAGCTGGCACAGGCTGGGGCAGGCTGCTGCTGCAAGGGCTGCTTGATTTCACCTTTTCCTCTCAGATTTTGTGGAGACACTTGTTACTTCTGCCTTCGGCGTTCCTCCAACACATCCTGCTGGGCTGCCTTTCTATGCCGTTTATTTTCTAATGGATTCTTCAAGCACAAAATTAGCCCTCAGGGTGAGTCGAAGTAACTCAAAGGCAAATTAGAAGCCTAGAGGAATTAGGAGCCAAAAAGGCACTTGGAAATGAGCATTAAAAGATTTTCAAGCTTGTCTCAGACTCTCACACAACCATTGGAGTTGCAATAGCCCAGAGCAGATTGTTCTACACTTTTCTTCTGAAACTGAGGGATTTAATCTTATCTGTTTTCTTGCACCAGAAGCGTATAAAGCTTGCTAAGGGTCTGTTGTTTTCTGTAACTTCCATTTTACACTCCTGTCATACATCATCCTTACCTGCTTGCTCAGGGGTTTTTTCTGTTTTCCCTTTTTCTTTTATTCTTTTCTTTCCTTTTTTTCTTTTGAAGATAAACCCTTTGCTGGGGAGAAGTTCAGCCTGTGTTGATTAATTCAGCAGTTAAGTCTGCTTTTGTTTTCTTGTGAATTTTAAAGATGTAGACAGGATAGCCTTCCATCAATGATGTTATCAGGATATTTTTTTTTGTTCTAAAGCAAGCAGTAGCCCATTACTGATTTCCAACACAGAATCACCAGTCATTCCCATACAGTTTGGCTTTAGGGACTGAGTCCTTTGCTGCTTTTGTCTCTTACATAAAAGAAGAATCAGCCTCAGTAATCAGAGCTAAATCTCAACACCAGGAGGAAAAAAAACCACCCGACTCTGCTTCCCGGTGCCAAAACCCCCACATGCTTACTGCATAAAGAGAGCACTGTTAAAGACCCTCAGCCAATGCCTATTAAACAGAGATCTTTAAATCTGGTTAGAGGTTTGACCAGTTCTTTGATAATGATTATCAGAAAATCAACTTTTCACACTATTCAATTACCATGGAACTGCCCCTAAATTTTCCATAGGAAAATTCACTTTACATTTTCAGTAAAGTACATTTTCAGTACAATTTCTCATCTTTTACCTTTTACCATCTGAAAATGTTCAGGTACAAGTTGTCCCATCAGACAAGAGACATTTTTTCACCTGATCTTATAAATTTCCTTTTCTGATTATTGAAAGATGCTAAAAAAAGAACCCTGCAGGTTTGTATTTTTCTCAAATCTACGCTTTTCCATATTCAGATTAAAAGATTTACCTATAAATGACAGTTTTGCCATTTTTTAATTAAATTTGCATTACAAGATATACTTCCCCATGAAAGGTACACTTGCCCACTTCTGTGTATCACCCTGGTGCAAAATATTCTGTAGGAGATCCAGGTTCAATCTTATCTCTCAAACACATTTCAAAGGATCATCCTGCTGTGTGAAACACTAAAGTTCAGCAACAGGGCATAGGGAAGGGCACAGATCTGGCCCAGTGATGAGAGAAAGCACCAGCTGCTCATTGGGGTGGCTGTGGTTTTTAGTGAAGGCTCCTATTCTCTGAAAATTGGGAAAGAATTCCTGAATCATTGCTACATGGAGTATTCAGGAAAAGAAGGGATGACTGCTTCAAAATTAATGGATGGAGTTCCCAGTGTTAGTCAAAGGGACAATGTGAGCAGGACTTCCCACCACAAGTCAAAAGCTCAGTGGTTCCTGGCCAAGAAATTGTTGCTTTTCATCAAGGTTATCTAAGTTTTCCTCATGTCCTGGGGTATTATAAGTGGTTTTAATACATTCAATTGTCATACCAGGAGAACCAGGTTGGAATTCAAGCTACAAGGATGCAAGGCCAGGTGTGAAAGATTCCAGCAAGCCACTGGTCCAGTTCAGGACTCTGGCACAGGAGTTTCCTACATCTCCCATCCACTCAAGTATGCTGGAATTAGATCTAAGAAAACAAGTATTTGTTACTCCAGGGTATAAGAGTTTCCTACCAAATGAACTCACCTGGAAGACTGGGGAGTTTCAGAAAAAATTATTGAAAGTTCTGCAAGACAGAGCCAGAAAAAGCTGTTGCAAGTAATGGATTTTTTGCCCTTCTTCTGAATCTCTGGTTTCTAGACAATTTTGGCTGGAAGTTTTGATCTGGTACACAGATTGCACTACAAGAGTAATCAGAGACAAACAATTTCTAGCAGTTGGAACTTACCAAAGTGGCAAACTACTATTGTACAACTCCCATTTTCAGAAAATCTAAGTTGTATTAGCAGTACTGGAACAAAACCAAGCAGGCATGAAAGCATCAATTCATGTATTCTTCATGGATTTCTAGAGAGAAACTGAGCTGCACTGCAGGAATTAAATACAGACACACTCCCTGCCCTCTAAATAGCCAAAAACCTCTGTGGGCCTTTCTGTTGAGCTGCACTGCTAAAGGAAGCATCAATATTTCAGCCTCTCAGAATTACCAATTATTATCTAAAGAGCAGAAAAAGCAGAAATGCAATTTTACAACTGTTTCTATATAAGACACAAGGGAAGAGTAGAAGAAGAGTTTCTTTGGTAACTAATGACCAAAATAATTTGGGCTTCTATCTGCTGAATATAAGTTACAGATGCGACAGTTTCTGAAAAATACAGTCAAGTGAGTGAATTTTAAATATGATCAAATACCAAAGGAAATCACTGCAGAGAAACACAGCTGGGGGAAAAAAGAAAAAAGCCTAAACAAACAGAATATTTCTTTAAAGGATATTGAGTTCACCTCCTGCTCCCCTCAATAAAATGAATGAGATGACTTCTCATCCCAAAATGAGAACAAGCACAGTAGCCTGAAAATCTGCCACAGAAGATCTGTGACAATGCCCTTGCAATGTTTTGTACATGTAAGAAGAGCTTCCACTGCAATATTATGTCTATTGCAAAAGGTTCTGGTTGAAATTGCTTTCACGGTTTCAGGCAACGCAATTGATGCATCACCTCAGCTTAAAGACAAGCAGAGTTTTATTTGAATTTCATGGAATGACTGGATATGGAAAAGAAATGAAGAAATGACAAAGGTAACAGGAATAGAATAACACAGTCCCATAAATGCACAACCCAACCATCTTAAACTCGGTGTCAATATTGTAACAGAAATGAGTAGTCAAGTCATTAGCTTGTAAGATTGAGTCCCTTCTTTTTGGCTAAATGAATATTAAAGGAAAGAAAAAGATAAGGACTCAGCTCTATTGGTTCAGTACAGGACCTCTCAGGGCAGGAAAGACATTGAGATGTGGGTCTGTGTCCAGAGAAGGGAAACAGAGCTGGGGAAGGGTCTGCAGCAGAGAGGAGGAGCAGCTGAGGGAGCTGGAGGGGCTCAGCCTGGAGGAAAGGAGGCTCAGGGGGACCTTACCATTCTCTACAACCCCCTGAAAGGAGGCTGTAGCCAGGTGGGGGAATTGGTCTCTTCTTCCAAGGAAGAAGTGTTCAGAAAGGTGGAAATAGCTGCAAGTTGGACCAGGGAGGTCTAGATTAGATACTGGGAAAAAGTTTTTCACTGGCAGAGTGGTCAGACATTGCAACAGGCTGCCCAGGGAAGTTGTAGAGTCGCTGTACTTGGAATTGTTAAAAAAATGTCTGGAAGTGGCACAAGGGAATGTGGTTCAGTCGTGGACTTGGCAGTGCTGGCTCAACAGTTGGATTTGATGGTCTTAAAGGTCTTTTCAACCTCAACAATTCCATGGTTCCATGGCTCTATAGTTCTTTCAGAGAGAGGTGAAGGTTCCTTGAGGACATTTGCCCAGTCAAGAATTACACAAAGCACTGAGGAGTCAATGTGTGAGATACTGTGCATTGTCCAGTTAATCTTACAACAGTAGAACATTTGCTAGAAATTACAGGCCCCAGGATTTACCAGACTATTTTTCCTGTTTCTTTTTTTCCCCCTTTGTTTCTTTGGGAGTTTTGTGTGCATATATTCTATTTGTCTAAGAAATTTGGTTCTCTGTAACTAATGGTTATATCTCAAAAATTATGAAACTGCATATAAACAATCAAGGATGTCATCATGCTTAAATTACATAAATGCTTTACCTATTTCTATGTATGGGGAAAAATTCTGTTCTGCCTTGATTGATGTGTCATTACAAATTTTCAAAGAGGTTCACATAGATGATGTAACAGTTTGTGTCATGAGATCATTTAGGAATTAACCATGGATACAATAAACTTTGGGCACGTTAGGACAGTGTTAAAGGCCTAATTCAGAGTGGCTTTTCTTTGGTGACCTTGCTGACAACTTTTACAATTTTCCTACTAAATTTTGTATAAGCAGAGCATGATGGTACATATCTCCTAGGAGAACATCCATGTGCCCTTAATCCAAGGAGAAACAGAGAAACATCCAGTGAGTAGCTCTGATATTCTTCAAGTTCCTACTTGAATGACAAAACCTATCCCAACTTTTGCTCCCTTGTTCTCATGGGAGAGCAATTTCAAGAGGGAGCTACCAGTAACCTTGATGTAAACACCTAAATCCCATGTTTTATCCATATAAGACTGGCAAGATTTGGAGATTTTAATATCTTTCATGGAGCTATTGATAGCATTTTGGCTGGAACAGAGGCAGAAACTTCAATCTCAGTACAAAGCAGGACACACTGTTCTGAATTTCATTTAGTTATGTTAATCAGCTGAACAACTTGAGAGAAAAGTGTCATGAAGGGTAATCAAGGGAAGAGGTGATAAGGCTCATTTCCTTATCAGTTGGACAGAAAGTGGAACAGAAAGGGTTTATCAAGAAGAAAGGCTCAGAAAAAAGTAGTAATTCAAAATAAAAATGAAGCTGTTGTGTCTGTATTTCTAATATCCAGCAAAGTTATGCACTTTATCCCAAATCGCCTTCCTCAAAGGTATTTTATACATCTCCCTTGAGAACCCTGGCTCAGCGAGCCAGAGATAAAGGAGCAGTTTGCTTCTTCTCTGAAAGCCAGCTTTTCTGTCTTTTTCCAATTATCAGCAGAGAAGCATTTTGGTGCAAAGTCACTGTTTCACTCACATAACTCCAGGAGGGTATTTGGAGCACTAGAGAAAATACATCACACTGTAACATTTCTATGTGTGGAGCTCACTGGTTATTTGACTGTCAAGAACTTTTTTTTTTCTTTAGAGATATTTTGGCAGCTTTTCTATTTGTTGTTCTCACACCACCTTATTCTATCAGGCTTTTGATAATCAGTTTGGTAAGGTTCAGAAGAGCTGTTTAAAGGAGAGAAGGCAGAGGGTCAGCATGTGTTATTCTTCCAGTGCAGGAGGCAGTCACAGAGTGATTTTCTGTATCCCCTATGGGATAGTAGCATAAAACCCCTGGAGATTTTCTTTCTGAGTGCTTAAGAATGTTATATCTTTTATTCAAAGATGGAATTATTTCCATGGAGAAGCATCCTGCTGCATGGAAGTTGTCCTGAGGTGGCTGGGACAGGCTGTGTGCTTTTCCCCTCAGTGCAGATGCAGGTGCAGCAATATCTGACCCCATCATGAGCATGGAGGCTGTTTTGAGCAAAAGCTTCTTGTGTGGAAAAGTGTAGGCCTGTGAATTTTCTGTAAGGAATATAGATTGCTCTTTTTGCTGTTGAACATACCTACCAACTTTCCCTGGCATAGGAATATTCCTAAGGCAATTTGATGGAGGACTACGTAGTTAATGTGTTTGTGCTAAAAAGGCAGAGAAAAGACTTGCTACTTGTCAGACTGAAGAATTACTTGTCCTACTCCTTTTAATCACATTCTAACTGGGTATACACTTCCCTGCTATCCCCACTGAAAATTCACTCTGGAAATCCATCTGTGATTTGATGTTTTTCTACAAAACCCCATCAGCTATTCGAGTCCATTTGCTCCGGAGATTTCGTTATGTGAATATTTCAAAATCCATTTGCCAGTGAATAACAGAATGGCCAGTCCTTTCTTGGGGTCAAACTGAATGTTTGTTGCCTTTCTACTGACAGCTGAATGACAAATCAGTGCAAGCAGAACTATTTGAAATAATAAGAAACAGGCCTATTTCTATGCTAATATGTTTGAAACACTATGTTTCTCTGACAATATCATAATGTTGGACTTTATAAAATGTCTATACAATAATTGTTCTGTTGCTGTGCTAATAAACAAGGATTCATTATTCTAATTTTGTCCTTCATTCTCTGTAACCTTTGCAGAAAGCTAAAAAAAAAAAAAAAGCTCATAAATAACAGTGGTGCTAAATTAACACAGAGAACTAGACATATTTACATGGACATAGACTTCATATTGAAACAGTAATTACTGCAGGCAAATTTAGTTTTCCTTTTAATCAGATTTTACAGGTAATTAGCAGTTAACTAAGATTAATTACAATTCATTTTGTGTTAATGTCATCTTTTGGTTACAGAAAGTTTACACAGTATTTTATTTACCAGATGTAAAGTCTAATTCTTACACAGACATATCAAGGTTATGCAAACATTTTTTAACTCACCGCACACGTCTCAGTTGTGTTAGAAATAATGCTTTTGCAAGAGACACCCCGTGGGTCTCCAGAGAGGCACACAAAAAAACCAGGCACACTGGAACTCCTGGAAAGCTGCAAGGTGTTCCACCCAAGCAGACTGGCACATAATTGAGCTGTAACCAAAAGGGCAACCAGAACTGCTCACTGCATTCATGGTGAGACCACGCTCCTGTATCCCACCCCTGTATCCCACCCCTGTATCCTGTTCCACCCAAGCAGACTGGCACATAATTCAGCTGTAAATAGAAGGGTAACCAGAACTGTTAAACTCATTCCATTCATGGTGAGACCACACTCCTGTATCCTACTCCTGCAGCCGGATCTGTGCAGTTCTGCAGCCTCTCTCTCTCCCTTTCCCAGTGCCAGGTGCAGACTTTGGTCAGTCCTTCAGCTGCTGGTGAGCTGAACTGCACTGTGAGGATGTCCCACATGTTGTATCCAAGCATTCCAGTCCTCCCAGGGAAGCAGCACCCTGCACCCAAAGCCAATCACACTGGAGAAAAAGGATGTGTCCCAGGCAAGAGGTGCTGAAACACCTTACAGAGACACCAGGATTCAAAGCCAGCCTGAAGATTTCTGGCTGACTCTGGGGTAGATCATAGAAAACTTGAAGTAATAAAAATTTTGCTTTGCAAAAATTCAAGAGCCTGAGAAGGTTGATGTTCTTGACTTGGAACCAGGTGCATGCCAAAATGCTCTTGCCGTATTCCCAACTTCAATAAGTCTATCATTCTGGTTTGCTTTCCTCTGTCTTACTACAATCCATGTGCTGTAGCTACTCAGGAGTATCATACAGGAGATTCACTGCCTGAAGGGCAGATCCTCCCTGGATGAATGAACCTGATTCACCAAACTGACTCCTAAATTATTAGAGCCACTTTTTCCATCCCCTCTCAGGCCACTTTCTAGGGATGTGGGTAGTACCCTGTCAAATAATCGAGTTCACATTACAGAAGTTATTCTCCAGAGAACCAAAGCACCTCCTGACCTATCATTGTTCAGGAATGTGAAAATGAAGAGCAAAAGAAATGATTTTTAGGCTCATCACAATAATCAGCAATCAGAGGTGCCACTGGAGACTATGAAAACCCACATCTCCTGAATACCTGCTCAGAAAGTGAGCTGTAAAGGTCAGACAGAAAACTCAGGGGAGGCTTATGGGCTCCAGCATCTCAGAAGGTATTACACTTTAAAGATCCTACTTCCTGGGGCAGGACATTTGAAAATGGTATTTTGGGTATACCTCATATGTTTAGAACAGAGAAAAGTCTCTAAAATAAAAGACAGTAGCTGAAAGACAGAGACCATCAGAAACCAGTTGAAAGACAGAGACCACCAATGACCAGTTTCCAGGAGAGCCACAATGTCTCTGCACAAATGGAAAGGGTAGCCCAGAGCAAAAGTCTCTGCTGAGTGATCTCTGTGGAAGAGCAGATCCCCCTGTGGAGCGTCACAGGCCCAGTTTGGCCCAAACTTGACTCAGGTCCCACACTTAGGGCTTCTTTTCTGGCTGCCCCCAAACCTTTACAGGCATGGAAAACTCTGGGATGTGGGTGGCACCAAAACTCTGTGAGTCTGGGGACTCAGTGTCAGAGTCAGACTGAGGAGGTAAAGGGAGGGAAGTACTGAACTGATCCTTCCTCCTGTCACTTAGCTTGTGCTAATTTTGTGCTGCTGTCAAGTGAGAAAACACCCACTGATGGGTTTTAATACTCTTCTGTAAACAAAACAAAACAAAACAAAAAAAAGCTTAAATGTCATAATCTGATCTCAGACAAACAAAAACAAATGGACAGAAATCATCGTGCAAAATCACACAGACATCACACATCCTGTTCTTTTTTTCCATTGCCTTCTTCTTGTTGACCTGAGTGAAACAAAACCAAGAAAAACATAGAAGTAAATGAACCAAAACTGAAGAAGTAGGTATATACTGAACCATGACTGTTCACCAGATCTGACTGTGGAGCACACTGAACACTGCTTAGCCTGAATGAGGAAATAAATCTGACCAAGAGGTGAATAATGGGGAGTATTTCATCCAGCTCACTTGAGGCAGGAGAGCAGAAACACACACTCAAGATGTGCTCACTGCAAACCTTCCAGCTGCACTTACCAAAACCACAAAATGAATTTCTGAGTGTAAGATTAGAGTTCAAGGAAACTTTTCCTTCAAAACAGCATGGAAAACTATTCCATTATGTCAATTCCCTCCTGCTCAAGTGAGAAGTCCCTTGTGAACTTCTGCCCCAGATAAGAACTACTCAAGTGCCTGGAGACCTCTTTCTGACAGCAGGGAAACACGGCCCTTGAGTTGGCCATGCAGCAGTGGTAAGATAATTCTAGAGTCACAGCACAACTGAACAACAAAAACCCACTGCACCCTGTTTTTAATTTCTCAGATGAGTCATTTAGCAGTTAAATACTTCAACAATACCCTGCACTGGTAACCTGTTTTAATCTAGTGATTTCAAAACACATTTTTACTTGGTAAAGCTGAACCTACATCACCCCTGGGAACTAAAAACAACCTTGTAGAATTTTTTTAGGGGAAAAAGGGAAAGAATGTCCAGAGTGAACAAGTGATCTTACCAAGGCTGCTGTAATAATCAGCAATAAAATTGGAAACAGGAATAGGAACAGTGACAGAAACAATTTTCATACATTAATCCTGGAAGAGCACTTTTCCCTCTGCAACTGTGTTGCAGAGGTGATCACAATGATTGCCTGCAGCAGATTTCCTAACAGAAACAATAGTATTAAAAGTAATTATTTTAATATTTAAAGAATGAATTTAAATTAATGAAAATTAATTCTGCCTGCATACCAGATTCACCTCTGTATTTTCCTAATCAGGGCCCTCGAGCTCTTTTGTTTGTCAATCCTACATGTGGAGAATGACAGACAGAATGTCATCATCACTCTCTGGCACCACCTCCACGCTCTACTCTTTTACTAAACTGGAGAGTGACAGCTCTGGCAAGACACTGGTATCTGTTGGATATTAGGAGGATATTTTTCCTGTCCCCTTCAGTAATACAGCAGTGAACCAGGTGATACAGAAAAACTAAATCTACCCCTGCACTCCAGAAAGCTGCCAAGGCCCACAGAGGAGGACCTGTTGTTCTTATTTCTGCATAACTCAAGGACAGAGGTAGACATGACATAATATTTTTAATGCTCCCAGCTATTCAATTCCTTGAACCCAGCTCTGTAGGGTTCAAGGGCCTGCCCTTGCTGCTGAGCAGTAATTAGGCTACCACAAGGAGGCTTCAAAGAAAACACTTTTTAGCTGAAGTTGCTGCGTGTGTGAAACTAAAGTAATAAATTTGGCAAGATGAGGCTGGGGGTCATGGTGACACCTGAGTGTTTGCACAGCACCACGCACCAGCCCTGCAGTACACAGCATTAATATCAATGTTCCCTAAGGACAGCAAGTTCATTAAACTCAGTCAGGAAGCAAAGTGAACTCAGTAGACAGTGGAAAAAAACACAAGGCAAATTAAGTGAGACTCTATTCTTCATTCAAGTGTAAGAATTCTAGAAGCTTCCATGAGATTTCAATAAAAGTCCTGCTTCAACAAGCTAAGCAAAACATTTTCCAAGAGGAACTAAAAAACTGAGATAACTTTCAGTAGTTATACAAGATCTTCAAAAGGGCTGTAGTTTATGCAATATTTCAAATGCTAAGCAAGGACACAAAACCCAATTTACATCAAAGAAGTTCTTGATAAGTACTACATAAACTTTAAAATCAGCAAGAATTTAGAACAAATTACTTATATCTGTCTTCACTAAAAAACTTTTAATTCTTTTCTCTTTCAATGCTGTTCCATAACTACTGTTCTCTAAATTCTTTATTCTTTAAAATCCCTGAGGCTGTAGTTTATATTTCTCTAAGCATCATGCTGGAGCATACCAACAGCAGCTTTTATCTCTTCTTCAGGCTTCTTATCTTCTATCCAATCCAGAGTATCATTACTTTCCATTGCAGCACTCCATTTTTTTTTCCTCTGACTTAATTTCTGCTCTTCTGATGCAATATTTGCATTCTTTGCCAGTATCTCCTTGTGACAGAAATGCCTTCAAGAGCAGTCAAAAAAATTTAGTCACTTCTCCTTGATTCTGAGTCACTCACATCTATTCTGAATCACTGTGAAACACTGCATTAAGTGCTATACTTAGACTATATTGCAAATAAAATGGGATTTTAAATACATTTCAACCATCAACTCATGTCATGTATCAATATGAGAGATGAATCAGGAGACTGCAAATACACACCCATCTATAAGCTGAAACAAAATCCCAAACTTTCATGACATTTAGATGAATTGGAGAGCAGTTATCCTAGGTGATGGCAGGCATCTAAGTCTGAACTACATTTTCAGAAGATTTTGAGGAGTCTCATCCTATAACGTTAAAGGAAGAAGCTTTTGATAGGGTCTGACTCATTCAGTTACAGCTTGGCTCATGGATTCCCAAACTGTGGTGCATGGAATTGTATCCTCAGTCTTTGGACCACTGCTGGTCCACAACTTACACACAAAACAGCCCCCTCAAAAGGTAACACAGTTCCCACCTGGAATGAGAAGTCAAAGTTTTAACTGAACTATTTTCTTACGCTATTCTGCACAGGAAGATTCAGAATTCTTTTTAAAATATATAGCCTGTGAACAAGAAAGGGTGAAGACACATCTGGATGTCAAAGGGTGAATGCAATGATGGAAATGCAGAGATCATTCACAGAGGGGATGCTCTCATGGTGCTGGTGTACCTTGGTTTTCATTCATTAACCACATTAAAAATATCGAATTTCACAAGAAACAACTGAGAACTTGATTCCCTATATTTTGCAAGTTTCCAACATATTATAAGGCAGCAAAAAAATACCTACAGTGCTTTCTTAAGGCTCCTGTTGTCTGCAGGTAATTTCCTGAGCTGCCCTTTTTGTGTGGTGTAACCCTTAGTGCAGACAGAACATGAACATGGAATAAATTATCTCTTACAATGAGGTGCACATTATGAAAAGGATTCATATAACCCCTCTCAATTCAATATTTGCAAGCAGTACCAGTCCAATTTTCTTCAATCATTAATGAAAACATCAGTCTAGAATTTCCTTCTTCTGCAACAATACACAGCAGGAAACTATGCAGCATGACTAAAAGTGATTAATAAGATTTCCTTGAAATAGGGCACTGACAAAATTCCCCATCCACTTTCAAACTCCAGTGAAGTGAAATCAAACTGAACAAAACAACAAAGTGAGCCTTGGTTTCTATAGTGAGGATCAGAACAATGCTCTAGCTGAGTGGGTACCCTATTTCCAACTCACACTAACACTTTTAACCTCAGAGAGGTGCATTAGTGCTCCACAGACAAAAGGGAAGGAACCCAGAACAAGCAGGACTCTTGGATAGCAGCACATCTCAGAATAAAGAGCTGTGCCTTGGAGAGCAGGCAGGATTAGATAAGCAAAAAACCTGGCCCTGTATGGGGTAGTTTAAAACTCCCAAACTGAATGAATACATCAAATGATTTAGTAACATTATTTACTTCACTAAAAAGTAGATACTGCAGGCTCACCAAAGGAATATTTCAGTATATTTATATTCTTGGGAAAGGTTCATAATTTCAGTTCTGATTTTATGATGAAATTTAAGGTCTAATCTCAATTTAGAGAGGTGTATTTATTCATCTGCTTCCTGGGAAAGGGGGGGGCAATGTGTATTTATCTTTGTGTATTAAGGTTAAGAGTATTTTCATTTAAGGTTAAGAGGTGTCTCCTTGTTTGCCCTTAGTAAACTAGGATAAAATTTCATTCTTCATAATGCTGACTTGCTTGATCATTAAATAACCCATCAACAGATAGCAACACCAAATTCTTTTTTTACTGAGAGATGACATAGAGTAGTTATAACTATTTTTCAGAAGGGAAGAATAAAATGCCTGCACTTAACACTGAGAGCATCACTACTGAGTGAAGAAAAAAAAACAACTCTCTTATCTAAAATTTGCTGGGGGGAAGAAATAATCTTCAACAAAATTCTGTACACAGAGATGCAAAATATCATTCTCACATGCACCTAATCACAACTGGTTCAGAACTGCCAGCTCGATGAGTGCCCTGAGGACAATAACTGCTGCCTCTGAAATCCACTCTGCCATAGTAAGAGCTTCCCTCTTGAATCAAAACACATCTTGTAAAGCCACCTTACACCTGAAAAAAACTATTAACAAACAGTAAGCAGCCAGCAGAGTGTTTAAAATAGATGTCCCAAGCATATAGCAAAAAAATGAGGAGTTTAAATAATAATGTACACTATTAAGAGTTAAGATTATGCAGAAATCTTGTGTATAATATATAGGAAACAGGAAATTAGAGCTATTATTTCTATAGTGTTGGATGAAAAACACAAGCATAAATGTATGTACAAGCCCACACATAGACATATACATTATCCTTAACCCTTTCACACCCCAAGGCACTTGGATTTTATCTCCACACTTCAGTTATGCCCCTTTCTGAAAAGCAAATACTTAAAATGGTTGTTTCCTATTCCTGTCTCAGCTACTTGATACAGGTCCTTCTGCTGCATGATGGCTACAATAAATAGGCCATGAAAATATTAAGTTTTATTTAATTACTTGTATTATAACGTCTTTCAGTGATCATCTAAAATTTTCCATAAAGAAAGATCTTTGGAATAGATCAAGCAGCCTGGAATGCCTTTTAATAAAACAAGAGGCAGAACAACAGACTTTCTGTAGTTCTTCAAAATAAGAAATCGAAAGCTAGAATCCTTGATTTTCTTTTTTTTAATGCTAGTATAAATATACCTATATATAAAATACATGAAATTTATTCTGTGTTTATACAACCATTTGAAATGCTTCCTGCAGTGGATTGTTTCCCTTGGGTTTGAGACAGCAGGAGAACCTTGTACAAAAACATGCAAACTGTGATAGCCCAAGAGTGAGGCAGAATTCAAAGCCCCACTGTGAATTTTATGGTTCTCTCTTCAGCTCCTCATAAAGGGAGGAGAATCAAAGAAAACAAAATGTGTTTTCATGGATATTTCTAAAATTAGCATTGACAATTTCCCACTGAATGTCATTGTTTCTGTCGTTATTACATGGGTAATTTTTATTTTTAAAGGTATCTCTTCTACACTTAATAGATCTGCTTGCCTGAGTCACGTGTGCAGGATTTGCCCATAAATATGGCACAACCAGTAATATAAAGGCTGAAGAAGGCAGTAACTGCAATACCAACTTATAATTTTTTCATTGCACATACATAACTAATATGCTCATGGAACTAGAAAAAGAAAGGAGTGCAAAAAATATGGGTGAAAAGAGGGGCACAGAACAGCCTGGTATTGAATAAACACATTGGGTTACACCTTGGATCATATATGTTTGTAACACATCTTGAAAAATTAAGCTTCCTGGTGACATTTTAACAAAGTATCAAAGTTTTTTGGTCTCACCTGCATTTGGAGGCAATCACAAGCATTGCAACACATGTGGATTCTCCATAGTGCACATCACTGGGAGCCTCCCTCCCACCCTTGTCCTCTTGGGGAGAGCAGCTCAAGATAACCATTGCTATTGAACCAGCTCCATCTTCAACTGGAATATTTCATACTTGATACTAGCTTGCATTTATCTCATTGGTAGTTACTTGTTTCCCTTTCCCCTCAGTACCTCTTACTTCTGCCCATCTCTCCTGTAGGGTCCATGTTGGTTTTTGGACAACAGTCCCTTGAAGTCCATATCTTGCTTCCTGCAATTTTTATCCACATCAGCACAATACAGCCTAAATTGTTCCTGCCCTTCCAGTTGCACTTCAACAATCCATATTAATACACAATAATAAAACATCTGTGTGGGCTGGGAGTATTCTGTGTGCTTTGCAGAAGTCAGCACAGCATCAGAGCCTCCCCTGAACTGAGCCTGGCTCCAAACTCCAGTTTGGCAGCCTGGTGTGCTCAGCACATCCTGTGGGGATACAGGAATCCTGAAGGAGGATCAGTGCCATGTGCAGCTGCCTTTGCTCAGTCCCTGCCTGCAGAGATGTGAGGAAGCCACGTGGAGCTGTGTGGGCACAAAATTCTGCTGCAGACAGAAAGGTGTGGGGCCATGAACTCTGCTGAGGCTTGGTTATCCACCTGCTGGCTCTGGGCATCAGGGAAGCCCTGAATTTTCAAGATAAAAGGGAATGGCAGATTTCTGCACACTTATTTGAAGGCTCGTGTTAATCAGCCTTCTGCACAGGATAAACTTGAGGGCGTGGATGGTACAAGCAAGGCTGACATCTCACCAAATCTTTATGTATCAAGAGAAAAAGAATAACAAAAAAAAAGCTGTAATTTATTAAAATCAAACAAACAAAAAAACCCTCACAGAATCAAAGAACATCAAAGAGTTTATGATAGAAAAAAAAAACAAACAATCAAAAAATCTTAAGGAAGCTAGTCTGTTACAAAAAAAATCTTAAGAAATGTCTATTACAAGAGTGCAGGGAGATGAGCAGATGGATGGAGAAGGGATGCCGAAAATTATGGAAATTAGGAAAGCCAAACATTACAGCTATAAATCTCCAGTGGCTATATTCTGTGTGCAGGTTAATAAATTCCAAAGCTCTAAAATCATTTTCCTGCTCAGATTTTCACAGCAAACAAACCCATTACTTATGCTAATATACTTGTCCAACACACAAACCCCACACACACGTGCAATTCCAGCTGGAAGCCATTATTCTGCACTCCTTCAAGCAAACTACTATTTTTCAGGTAGAGGTTTACAAAGCTATAGAGTCTTTACTACATGAGTTTTCCCTTTGATGTATCTGAGACAGAAAAACCATCAGCTTCACACTTCAGTTGTGGTGGCATATGCTATTCCCTTGGGAATTACTACAGCCACCCAGGATTTACAGCCCACTCCCAAGCTGCAATATTCCTTCCACTAAGAACTATGAAATCTGAATTTCTTTGCTTGAGGAAACTTTGTGGGAAAAGTGCTAAAAACCAGAGGAATCCTGAGAAATGGGAGCCAAAATGAACAATTTCCAAGGCTTTTTTGCTCAGAAGCTCAAGCTTCACTTTCCAGACAGACTCTTCTTCAACATTAACTCAACAATTCCCTGGTTCTCTTATTCCCCAGAAAGTTCATGTTGCTGAAAAGGGAGTCTCAGATTTCGTCCAATACACACAAAAAGGGTCAGGAAGCTTTATAGCAGTGATCTGGACAGAGTTACAGCCCAAGTCAGAAAATTGGCCATGGAAAGGGAAACTGCTCTGTGCTCTGCCCAGCCAGCTGGCAGCTCGGCCAGGGCATGCAACTGCTGGCTTGGTGTTCCATCCATTCCCCCTTCAGAGGCATTAATCTGAGTTTCTTTGTTCCTGTTCACCCACTAATTTTCACATTTGGATTTAGTATGTTTTAAATCACTGCCTGTTCCACCAGGCTTGACTGAAATCAGCTGCTGGGTTCCAGTTATTGGCAGAGATGGACAGAAAGGTGAAGGCACTGACAGAGCATGGTTGAACATATCCTCCCAAATCAAGCCTAGAGGGGTTTCTTCAAGAAAAAGCTGTTGATATCAATATACAAAGACTGTATCCTACCAGAATGTATAGTTTTAGGCATAAGCTAATATTGCAAATCACTTTATTCCATTATTTTCATATTGCA
This sequence comes from Cisticola juncidis, assembly GCA_013400215.1. Lineage (NCBI taxonomy): Eukaryota > Metazoa > Chordata > Aves > Passeriformes > Cisticolidae > Cisticola > Cisticola juncidis. Next base: position 255,092 of record VXBR01006230.1, on the reverse strand, counting down.
AGCTGTCTGTATAAGTGATGCACATATCCTTTTTCTCATTCCTCAGCAGCCACTATAATTTTCTATATTTCCTGCTGCATTACCAAATAAAGAGCAATTTCAGATCTTTTGGTTTTAAAATTACACTGGAACTACCTTCATGATCCACTCTGGTTGCATGCTGTCTTAGATCTGGTTTCAGTGAAAGCAACTGAGAATTTCTGCTTTATAAATTACAGCAAGTACATAATTTCATAATCAGTTGGTTTATTCTTCCATAATTCTCTTGAACCAATAGATTTCAGATTCTGTGGTTCATATATGTGATGATAAAGACAGGAGAGGGGATCACTTTTGCATGCTAGAAACTCAGCTAGAGGAGGCAATCCTAGCTGTAACTCTTTCAAATAGAAGAGAAATATTCTATAAAATCCAAGCAACTTTCTTTCATGTCAGTGAAAGTTGAAATGATGTCTGTAAATATTTTGTGAAAAATATTTAGTCATTCATAAATGTACATAATTGTTATCTGAGATGAGGTAAAAGGAACTTACTATGAAACTGTTATGGGATACAAAAGACTCTGGAAGAATGACAGCTCATGTAAGATCTTTAAGCAGAGCTTTTGCTGGAACAGTTTTTCAGAAACTAAATACTGCAGATCTGCAGGATTGCGTGGAAGGCAAATAACATCAGCTGCTAGAGAGTATTGCAGGAAACCAGAAAGAAATTCAGAGTCACTAAAAAAAAAAGAGTATCACTAAAACAGTAGGATTCTGATCTCTAATCACAGATGTCATGTGTTATTTTAAATGTCATGTTCTGCCCTGCTTGGCTTCCCCTGCCACTCCAGAAAGATGCAGGTATTTAGTTCTCTGTCTGTGACATGAAAATGCCACTAGGCATTTACATTCAAATACCTGAATGCCATTCTTAATGCCAGGGAAAAGAAACCTCACATAATCCTATCTGGAGTCATTTGCAGACAATAAATGACTGTGAGGTAATGACTGCTTATGTGTAACTCGTTTTGGCCTAACTTCAATCTTTCAATGGCACCAGCTTCCAGCTCTTAGAAATAAGAAAGGTTTTTGGTTTTTTTTTAGCAGTTATCACAGCAATTCAGACTTCAGTCTGGTTCCTACTAGAACAGTCTCCCATAAATTTCTATTTATGTGTGCTTGTAGGCCCTCTTCTATAGTTCCTAGAAAAAAAATATAATTGATTTTCAGCAATTCAAGTATACTGTAGTTCCATTAAACAAATCATATAATTTAATAATGACTCTGAAGACTAATGATATCCCACTTACAAGCAGCAATGAAATTTCTCATTATCCTTGCCCTGGTACAGCAGGGTTGTTAAGAAAAACTCATGTTTAGTGCCTGAGGGTGTTTTCAGGTTCATTGGTCAAAGGGCTGAAGCAGTAATGATTGTTTCATTCCATTTCAAATAGAATATCTTTATCAGAAATAAAGCATTACTTCCAACACTGCACTTCAAAGAATGGGCTCAAGTCACTGCCAGACTATTCCTAAAGGAAATTCCAACATCCTGTTGTTAACTCCAGCAAATTCATGCTTGGTGTAACAATGGCTCCTCCTGTGCAATAATTTTAATCTGAAAACACCTCTCAGGGTTTGTGCAGTGCTGAGCAGCCATTTGCCTGTTTACAGGTATCAAATAAAAGCATTAAATACCACAGGTTTTTTTCTAATACTGGTAATAAAAATGAAATATGGCAGTGGAATGCAGCGAACTACTCATAATAATGCCACACAAAAAGTTGCAGAGTATTATTAAAAAAAGGCAGACTAGAAGCATAACTAGAAATGTGCTTATCAAGAAATATCTGTGATGTCTTTGATGTGTGTAAGCTAAAACACAAAGAGGTGTTTTCTTAGCCCTACACAGGGAAAGGCTCTTGAGTTCCACCAGAGAAAAAGCTTCCAAGGGGATTTTTTCCATGTGCCAGCAGAGGAATGTGTACAGAAACTGCATTTGCTTTTTCTCAGGAGCAGACATTGCCCCAGAGGACACAGAGAGGATGTCTCACCCAAATTCACCATCAAAAGGTGTTTGAGGAGGAGACCCCCCAAAGGCAATGCTGTTACTGCCAGATCAGACAGCAGAGATGCAGCAGTAGCAAATGTGCAATTTAAGGCTTATTGAATAACTTCTACAATTCAAGGGTACTTCCAGCAAAACTGAGCCCATAATTCTTTCCTAATACACATCTGTAAGCACATTGAAGGTATTTTCCAACATTGATGTGTCTGGCATCCTGAACTCAAGAGAGGAGCAAGGAGGGATGAAAGCTTGGAGTAATATTAAATCAGAGCTGTGCTGAAAGAAAGCTCAGAGAAATAGTAAAAAATTCCTGATTTTGACTGCCTTTGCACCCAAAAATTCGAGAATCCTTCCCTTTTATTGTCCACAGTATTTCTTCAGCATCATATCCTGAATAATTTGGATATCAGGTGAAAAAAGAAATCAAGCCTGTGGTTAAATTCTGGAAAACATAAGTCATCTAGAGCAAATTGCTAAGAAATAGAATTTTGCTGAACAATCATAGATATGCAAGAGTTCACAGCAGATAAATAACATGAGCTTTTAGGAAGCATTGTAAGTTCCTGGGAATGAAACCAAGAGTCACAAAAGAAATCAATAGAACTAAAAGGAAAACAGTGTTTCTAGTAGTAGGGCTTTGTGCCTCCAAATAACCCTTGCTTTGTAGGTACTTTTAAAATAATACTAACATTTCAGGAAGCTTTTTGAGAGCAATTCCTGGTTACACTGCATTCTCTTCTTATTTATAAATAGCAATCCCAGTTCTCAGAATTACAAATTTAGTTTGGTTTTGTGCTTTAAATGCTTTTGTCTTTCATTAGTGTTTTCTGTCATGATTTGAAGATAGAAATTGGAATATTAAACAGTTTTCTATTAATATGTCAGACCACATTTTGTTCACTTTAACAACATAATCCCAACAGTAGAGACATTTGCAATGGCCTGTGCAGGTGAACAGATGCTCTGCAAAAATTGGGGTGGTCCAGGTCCTCCAGTGGATCAACCTGCAGAAATGGAGCAGCTCCAAAGCTGCAGAAACATTCCTACAGCTCTCAGAATTATTTCCTATCAACTCCTCCCAAGAATTTCCCTGCCACAGCAGTGATGAATCCTGTTCCCATCCAGCTGAGGAGTAACTTCCAGTTCTAGAAAAACAGCTGAAGTCTTGGAGGCCATTCAATATGAAAATACAATAAATGCAGCTTTGTAGTGTTCACCATGGTTCCATTGTTGGTGAAACCTCATGTTCATATGTTTTCTTTCTCTTACAGAAATTTTCTGGGATCCAAATTTTTATTCTCTCTCTTGCTAAACCAGCTAAGCTGGAACAAGGCACTGAATTTTTCCTTCAGAGGTACAGACAAAAATGCCAGAGATTCCCACCAAACCACCGGGGATGAGCCCTAGCAATGGAGTTTGGTCTTGTCATTCAGCAGTGATCTTGCTCCTTGTAAGAAAAAGTTCTGAAATGGAGTGGATAAAGTGATATTTCCAGCTATGGAATAACAGAGGCTTCCATCCCTTACAGATGGGCATCCCTGAGTGCACACTTAAGAATGCATAAAACAGATAATATTAAAGATTTACTGATACATTCCTGTTGGCTAAGGGAACAAAGCCTTGTTATTCCTAAGACTAAATTGTATAAAATTTATATAAAACATTTAAAATCTCATCATCACATAGACTGCTGCTATTTTATTAGGATTGTTGGGATTTTTTAATAATAAACAATAAAAAAAATGAAACAATACAGAAATGGGATTTAAAACTGAGAATTTGGTAGTCATAAAACAGAGATGAGATACTAGGAAAGAAGGAATAATGAAATCACTTGGTTCAAATTCCCCTGAGAACTCTGTTGCCAGAATCACTGCGGGCAAAAAGCAGTGCAGAGCCTCTCTTTTGTGCCACCATCCAGCCAGGCTTGCTGAGCTGCAGGCTGAGCTTCCCTCCTGAATACAACAATGAGGGAAGAGAATCCACATACAAGTGCACTCTTCCTCCTTTTCAGAGTCCCACTGAAGAAAACACTGATTTTCAAAAAGTCCCACTCCTTAGGGATGAGCACATTATTCATTCCTAATCATTGATCCTCAGTATTGTCATGCTCTCAATGTATAACCCTGTACTTTAGGATCTTTATCAAAGTCTAGGAAGAAAGAGGCCTTTTCATTATCTTATTTCTATCTGTTTCACTGTTTGTGCTCATCAACAACATGAACTCCTGCTCTACACTTAGTTCCTCATTTCCTTGGAAACAGAAACCATTATAATGACCAGAGCCAACAGATATTACTACAATATAATAAATACAAGATAACTTAAAATAGGAATTAGATTTGTGACTAAGAGAAAATAAAAGGTGTTGGAAAGCCAATTGACTTAGAAAAATCAAATTAAAATTTGAACAATGATTTCACAGAAAGGACAGTATCTTCACGTACTCTTGCCACCTTTAGATGTGGTCATCTCTGAGGCAGAATTCAGCATGTCAGGCCCCTTCCAGCATGGCAAAGGAATATTCTCCTGTGATGAGTATCTCAGTTTGTACCCGGGTGCATCTGTGCTGCTGAGGGATTGTTATTGCTCTTTGATACCACAGCTCACCACGGCAGGTGGAACCCATGAAACAATGGAAAAAGACAGGGAGGTGGCCCAGTGGGTTTCCATGGGAGCTGACAGAGGTTTTTTAAAGCATTCCATTGGTTTGTGAGACTGGAAAGCTTCCTGTGGCTAAGACAAGTATTTCAATCCAATTCCTCCTCTGGCGGTGAGCAACACTTCGATTTGCTTTTGCTGCTTCTAAGGAAATAATGTGGCATTTTTTTTTTCCCTGTGAGATCACATAAATTGTAGCAGTTCAAATGGCTCTTTTTTTACTGCTAAGAAAATGTGCAGGATCAGGGAGTCTATGCCAAGGGTATGGGAGAAAATTATTATGGAGGTGGGAGGAATACACTGTACCATCAATTCAGTACACTCTGACTTCCAAAGTTCAAAAGGGACACAGTAAGTGCCATGGGAAAAGCTATGATAAAAAAATCTTTTTGCAGAAGAAGACAATTATTTGCTAATAATATAAGACATTGCTTATGTAAAAGAGACAGAAAAAGTCTTAAACAGGTAGGGAAAAAAAAAGCAAAATCTCAGTGTGCAAGCTGGAAGACTGTATCTGCAAAGGAGATGAGAAAGAAATTAATGCTGCTAAAATTACAGTTCTGACCCAACAGCTCTGGACACTGCTAGTGACTCCACTAAAGATCCTGTGCCTGACTTTGAGGAAGCCTCTCCTCTTCTTCAGTGAGCATAAAACAAATTCTACTCTCTGCAGGCCAGATTCTGCCTCCTCTCTGTGTAAAACAGGAATAAGAAAACTCAGTTTGTCAATTTACACTGCCAGATCTTCATGGCAGTGTCTGATAAGAGCCTGACACAATGAGGTTTTGATCTCTGATGCTCTCTGCAATATAAATAATACTAAACTTGACTCTGGGTCATTTAAATACCACTCAGAGCATGTCAGATAAAAGCTTCTGGAGGTTACCACAAGGTTTGTGATGTTCAGAACCGGGTCAATGGAATTCTGCATTCAAGGTTAATAAGAGAAATTGTGCCTACTCATGTTATGCACTGGCAAACAACAACAAACACTGCCAATACCTAATTTTAGCATCTCACATACAAGGTTGTTCTTAATAGAGAAAGCTAACAGCCCTTAGGAATGACAAGAACTTCACTTAGTTCAAGCATCAAACACTGCATTTTTTTTCTCAGTGTATTTTTCAGGCAACATAAATCCTTGCTTGTGACTTGAAAATATTCAACACTGGTTTATCTCTGCTCCCAGTAAAGCCATCCATAAAGTCCTGTTATCTCTACTGGCAACAGAGAAAGAGCTTTTGAAAATCTCACCTGTAATCAACAGTAAGACTAAACTAAAGCTACCCTAAAGTTAAGGTTCAAACATAGGCAGTAAGTTGGGCAACATCAAATTCAACCTCAAGGTTCATGAGCTGCAATGCAGCCCCTGTACATATTCTGTATTGTGCAGAAGTCTAATTATACATCCTACACACTTTCAGCTGCCTCAGACACTGCACCAAGGGGTTGGTGCTCCCACGTAATGAGCTCTCTTCAATATTTCATTTGATCCTCACTGCATTTGCAGCCCACAGTCCCAACCTGCTCCAGAGGCAGAGTTATCATTTTTCTCACAGAGGTTTCTATGGAGCTCATCACTACAATACATGAGTGTTTCAAATATTCATCACTTTCCTTCCACAGCACCTCTACATGGCAAAGGGAGGATGCTATCCCATCACACAGATGGGGAGCTGAGTCAGAGAGTGATTAAGGTCAAACATTTTGCTAATTTAGGGTGCTTAATTTCAGATGCCTGAGATCTGATTTTATTCAGAGCAATTATCATAACTTTATATAGTTGAGTATAGCTCCTATCTAGTTCAATTGTAGTTAGAAATGTCTAGCACTTCTGAAAGTCAGAAAAAAGAAAGTTTAGAATCCAGACTCTTATTTGACAACTGTATCCAGCTGAGCATTGGAAAAAAAAAAAAAAAAAGGCACAATGGGGAAGAGCTAAACTTGTAAAAAATTTGGCTAAGGGGATCACTCAGAATGATGTAGAAACTACAGCACAAAGGTGTGAGGGGCCCCATGACCACGTTTAACCTCCTCAGCTATCAGAACATCTTTCTTGGTCCTTATGCCTGATACCTTCAACAACTGAGCCTGAAGTCCTAGATAGTAACACACCAGTGTTAGACTCCAAAAACCACTCTTAATATCAAAGATTGCTCTTTTCAAAGTCCTTAAATAAGGCATTTTGGTTTCTTTCAAGCTTCCCAACATGTGTTTCAAAACTTATTTGCTTTTTTTCTTTGGACAGGAGAGGTTGGTTTTGGGTGGGTATTTCCAGTTAGATGTGCATGTCTGCTCTTATTGCTTGATAATATGAGGACATAATGAAAATAAAAGTAATATCTTGAGTAGCTCAATTAAGAGCTATCATAGGAAAATACTTCTAAAAAAACAGTTATTGGAGTTCATCAAGAGCCAGAATCATTTTCTTGCATGAAATACAGGGCTGTCCAGCCAGCCCTATGCCACTAACATTTCTAGAGCCAAAGGAAAGGGGAAAGACCACTTGGAGTATTTCAGGAAAGAAGCTATCTATAGCTTCAGATGCAGAATTTCCAGAAACAACAAGAAGCAGAGGGTGGTGATGATTTATTTTACTAGTCACTTTTCCTCATCCCCACATATATATATATTTAACACACTACATCTATCTTCAAGGGAAGGCTTCCTCTTCTCCAGCCTCCACACTTTCCCTAGGTCCTCTTGCCCTCATTAGTTGTAGCTTAGAGAAAATGCTGTCATTTTGCCATGCTATGAAAAGCAGAAAGAGAGAAATTTCAGGGATTTTCCTGAAAACCTCATCATATTTCTTTTTCTCAGGCCAGCAACCCCCCAAAGAACCATCTGTCTAGGGGGACAGCTAAAAGCAGCACTGTTCACCTGTCCCTCGTGCCATTCCTGTTTGCCCACTGAGGAATGACATACACTCTGCTGCTCAAGGGAAGGGAACAAGTTTGCAGATAATAAAATAACTCCTGTCACTGGCAGTGACAGCAGACACTGAATTTTCTGGGAGAAAAGCTGATTCAGTGAAGAAAGCACTGACAGCATGGGAGGCAAGGGTTAAGATGTGGGTCTGACACAGAGCTGGATCATCAATTTGTGCCTCTATCCTATCCCTGTGGATGGAGAAGCACAAATTAAAAGTGAATGCAGCCTCTTACAGCTGGGAAGACTAAGCAGGCAGTCAAAAGGGTCTGTTCAGGCTTCATGAGCTATGCCAGCATCCAGCCACGGGGTTAAATTCATTAACAGGAGTGAGGCACTGAGCTACAGGATGAGGCAATATCTGTGCATCCAACAGGCACTTGTGGGGCTCCTTTTACCCTGTCACTGCAAAGCACTGACCCAAGGCACTCGGATATTTTTTTGACACAAAGCAGCAGATATCATGAAATTCTTCTTCCTTCAGGAACAAATAACCAACCACTTCAAATTGAGAACCATCTGCAGGGGAAAGGCACTGTTTTCTACTGGAGGGATGAGGCATTTTTTGAGAGTGGTGCACCAGTCTGCTTTTATTTCCCTGGTCAGGTATTACTTAGGCCAGGAGAAATCCAGTGAAGGCTGGAAAATGCTGCATCTCCAAGGGGAGAGATAGTGCCTAACACCTCTCTGGAAGCATTTTCCATTTACTACAGTGATTTCTTGCTCTTGGGCTCAGGGTTCACTGAATGCTGCCAGGCACAAGGATTCATTTGGTGATTTTCATGGTGGGCTGTATGTGTGTACACACATGAGCATCTATAATCAGTGTGCACATATTCTCCTGATGGATATTGATATCCATGGTTGCTTACTAAAGCCTGGTTTAGGAGGAAATTCTTAAAATTACTCAAATCTCTAGAAGTGTCCATAAAGACCCGAAGACCCAAGTGTGCCTGATCTCATTTAAAAGAACCCAAAGGTGAGTAGTGGAATGAATGGATGAATAAATCATTGTTAACATTCTCAAAGTGCTCTAGCAATGTAGGACATGTCTACAAACTGCCTGAAGCCAGTGCTGACCCAAACTCTTTGTCCCCACAGCCCTGATCTTCAATTTGCGGGCTTGGAGCCTGAAATAGAGGACTAGCACAGCCCTGGGCAAGACACTCCATTCCTGTGTTAAGCTTCCCTTTCTGCCAAGTGTGGGTAATGCTGTTTACCTACATCGCTAAGATGTCAGAAAGAATATTTTTAAAAGCAATTCAAAGACATAAAGCATGAAGAATGTATTAGGTATTATTGGTTTTATCTGTGGAAAGAGCCATTTTAGCAGCACACACCTTTCTGCAAGGAAGATATATTTAAATAACATAACCCTATAATTAAAATTGATTCTCATTAATAATATAAACAGTTATTGTAGAACATCTCCTGTCCTGAGGTCTTTTAGAGTCTGTCATATTACAACTAAAAAAAAGAAAACAAACCATATTCTATAACTAAAATGACACTTCAGCTCCGTTATTAACTCTTGAATGCAAAGGAAAAGACAAAACTCAACAGGGCTATCTAATGCTCTAAATTCCGAGAAACTGCTGCCTTTTCCTTCTCAATACTGTCCAAAAGACCACCTCAGTCTCCTGAATTAAATGCCATCATTTGAACACACAGGAGTTCAAATGTGTTTGTTTCAAGTGTGCTATTTTTCAGATGTTTTCAAAAGAAAACAGAAGAAAAAAACAAATGACCAGTAATGACAGAAAGCTTTTAAGAAAATATCCTTTTTAAAAAGCAAGAAAACTGAGCCTTCAAAGCCCATGCATAAGCACCTGCACAATTGGCTGGGTTTTCAAGAGCACTGAGCTTTCAGTGGTCCCCGGTGAGACCAACAATAGCTTTTGGATGCTCAACAATTTATCACGACTCAACAATTTCTCCCCTGGGCATCATTTAGCAACAATGTGGTGTACAGAAAGTGGAGACAGTTGAGACTGACATGTTTGGTTGGACTTGGACAACTAACTCTGTTAGGCTCCCTGAAAACAGTAATTCCACTAATTTTGTTCCTGGATCTTACAGCAATAATAATAATTTTTTTAAAAAACAAACCAGACTTAATTTAAATGAACACTGCACACTAGGACTCAAATGCAAATGTTGTATCATGCTGGTAAAGGTTACATAAAGTAATGATTAATTAGTCTTTTTCCCTGCTCAGGTTTTAGTTGTCTGTCAACAAAAGGCAGTAGATGATTGCTTGGCTAAAATAGGCATTATTTCCAGCTCTCTAATATCCCTGAAAAGCAAGCAGCACTTCAATTTGCCAGCAAGAATTTATTGTGTAGAATTAAAATTCTGCAAGCAATCTCTTCTCATCTGTTACTTTCAACATCTCCCACAACTGTTGGATTTTCTTCCTGGATTTTCATGTTAAATGGTCATCTCCTGCCAAATCCCAGCTAGCTAAACAAGTCTCTGAAGCTTGTTGAGTAATTCTAGCTGTGTTTTATGCATGTAGGGTGCATTTCCCAAGAAACAGAATCACATCACTCAGCAGCATGACCAGGACAAAACTCAGGAAGATATTTGTCCCAAATGCTCTTAAAGAAAAGAAAAAAAGAAAAAAGAAAAAAGAAAAAAAAAAGAAAAGAAAAAAAAANAAAAAAAAAAAAAAAAAAAAAAAAAAAAGAAGAGGAGTTACCCCAGCTTATTAAAAATTAAACAATGTGGCCAGAGTGGGAAGCATTGCCCAAAGGACAAAAGGATAAGAGACCACCAACAGCAGCACCTGGTTCTGCAAAAGTCTCTCCTCCCTTAAGTCTGTCATTCTCCCAGGCAAGGGTCACAGGTGGGGTTTATTTATTTACTTATATTAAAGAAAGCTCCCAGTCTTCTCTTGTTCACTGAAGTGTCACAGGAGTGATTTTTTATCAGTCTTGAGGTAACAGCATGGCTTCCTACAAGTTTTTTGAGTATCCTCTCCTCCCTTACAGAACATGAAAGCAAAAGGATAATGTAATGATGGTTCCTACTTGTAAAGAGAATCAGCACAAATGGACAAGTGAGCTCCACACCTTTTTCAGACAGCTCTTCACTTTTGTATACTGCCAGCACAACAAGTCTTCAAGAATCCCTTAACTGAAGTTGACCTATTCTTGATTTAGTTGTACCATCCATGTTGATGAATACTATACAAAACGCAGCTCAATAGATTTTTGGCATGGCAGCCATGCACTAATCATAATTGAAGGCTTCTATGATTGAAAGAAACTCTACAGGAACTGTCAAGGCAATGAAAAGTAATGAAGTATAAACATCTGAGTGTCACCTCAATTCGGTCTCCTTGGAGCAACTGTCATCTCTTGTTTTAACAGCAGTTTTGGCAATAAAAATAAATAAAAGTTATGCATTACACCTGACAAGGAGCAAACCACATATAAAAATACAAACAGTATTTGGTGAGTAGCTTGAAACAAGAGAATTCCTGATTTTTCCTCTTTGAACAACATAAACCATTACTCAAGAAATGGGCCAAGGAAAAATAAAATAAAGGCTTAGTGGATATTGGAGTCTGTGTTTCTTGAAACCCACAGGCATTTGTGAGCAAAAATGTAAGCATCTGGTTAGAACTGAAGGAAAAATAATCTGGGAGATGGTTTGAAAAATGTGTACCAGCCTCCCTGATCAGTGACTCCACAGAGAAAGAGCACACTCATGTAGATTCATTAAAATCTCTCATTAACTTCTTCCCCAAACCTCTGCTACATCTATTCTGCTCTGTGGGATTCTGAGCAATTTGTGTATTACAGTAGACCTTGCTCTAGCAACTTATCAGAAGAAAGAATTGATTCTTTCGCCAACTTTCTTCATAGAGGGCAAAGAAAAATGACCAAAAAAAAGCTATTTGTGAAACAAAAGCAAAGAGAAATAAGCTCTACTTGCAGAGAGAGGACTAGAAGTACCATGAGCACAGACCATCCCAATAGGATTCATTTAGGATTATATTTTTAGCCTCAAGTACATACTTTATTTCTCATGTGTATTTTACATGGCCTGTTGAGCTCAATTACTTCATATCTTTGTGTACATAAAACAGTATTTCCAGAATGCTTTATTACAGAAATAGCAACCAGCCAAGCCCTCTTTACTCTCCCAGAGCAAGGTGGGAAAGAGATTTATGATGTTAATTGTGTGTGGGGGTGTAATTAACTCCAGCTGTATCAAAGTGGGGGCAAAAGTTTAAATTTTTAGATATTTTAAACCTTTGAGAATAAACCCAGAAGTTTATTGCACGTTTGGGCAGCAGAAACATTTTTAGAACAATGAAAAAACAATGATTTTTTTTTTATTTGGTAATTCCTCATCCCATTAAATCTGCTTGAAGCCTTCTTTGGTTTTACATTTTTATGTAGACACACACAAGTTCTTAGGTCAGATTCTCGGTTTATGGTCCAAACATACACAGTGTGGAACCACAGAATCATAGAATGGTTTGGGTTGGAAGGGACCTAGGACTAGACCATCCCATTCCAACCCCCTGCTGTGGGCAGGGACAATCCCACTATCCACAATTCCACTATCCCAGATTGCTCCAAGCCCCATCCAACCTGGCCTTGAGCACCTCCAGGGATGGGACAGTCACAGCTCCTCTGGGCAGCTTCTGTCAACACCTCACCACACTCACAGTACAGACTTTGTTTCTAATTTCCAACCTAACCCTGTTCTTTCAGTTTAAAGCCATTATCCCTTGTCCCATCACTGCACCTGTAGAAAGCCCCTCTCCAACTCTCTCATAGCCCCATTTAGACATTGGAAGGTTCTCTAAGATATCTCCAGAGCCTTCTTTTCTCCAGGGTTAACAACCCCAACCCTCTCAGCCTCTCTCCATGGGAGAGGTGCTCCAGCCCTCCAAACCTCCTTGTGGCCTTCTCTGTCCTTCTCCTATCAGGGACCCCAGGGCTGAACACAGTGCTCCAGTGGGAACCTCTGGGCTTCACCAGAGCAGAGGGAAAGGGGGGAATCACCTCTCTCCACCTGTTGGCCACGTTTCTTGTGATGCTGATTCCTTAAGGTTTAGCTTTCATGATTTTCAGACTCTGTGCTGCCTAAAGGTGCAGTTCTGACCTTCATATCAAGTGTCAGTGAGCTCTCTTCACAGAGCAGGAAGACAAAACAAACCCTTTCCTGCTGAGGACCAAGGACAACTTTCAGGCCCAAAAGCATAAACAATGGTGGACTGAAGGGAAGAACATGAAGGATGAACCTCACAACATGAATTGGACAATTAAATCCCAATATACAAATGAACCAAAACTTATAAAAGTGCGAGACCTCGTGACCAGTCAAACATTTTTGTGACCATTCTAAGTGCACCTTGGGCATAGCCCTGGTCAGGCCCTGTCCTGCCCAAGGTGTACCCTTAAAGACCTTTCAATAAATCTCTACTTTATTCTCCAGCTCTGTGCAGTCTCTGTTCCAGGTCAGCCTTCCCAAGGCATCAGTGCAGCCCAGGATGTGGTTGGGTTTCTGGGCTGCCAGCTCACATTGCTGGGTCATGTTGAGCTTCTCACCAACCAACACCCCCAGGTTCTTTTCCTCAGGGCTGCTCTCAAAGTCCCTGCCCCCCTTTCAATTCTGACCCACAAGATTTTAGCCAGCTCCCCACCCATCCCCAGGCAGAGCTTCATGGAGATTTCAAAGGTTTCTCCAACATATTTTCAGTTGGATGATTTAATGGGAATACCCTTGCACAAATGAACTGCTTTTTATTTACAGAAAAAGAGCTATGCATCATAGTTTCAAACAGCTGTAATTTACAGCTGAGAGATCACTGAAGACTTAAAACCTGGGCTTAGCCTGTGACAGTGGCTGTGTGCTATTGATCACCAGAGTCTCTCTGGAATTCACAACAGGATGCTGAAGAGGAAAAAAAAAAAAAAAAAAAAGAAAAAATGCTCCCCTTTGAGATGACAGACAAGATGACAATTTATTAACTGATAACACTGGTTTACTACCCAGATGCTAAGAGCATTATAACTGACTGGAGAAGGGCTAAAATTTATTGGAGATTGCAGGAATTTTAGGAACCTACAGGAATTCATAGGAAGCACGCTATCTAGAATGGAGGTTTGGCAGGGAACCTATGTGGTCCCCAAGTTCATTCCAGTTACCTCCCACCTCAAGGTCAGGAGAATCACTGTGGTGGTTCCACACTGTGGTTCCACTGTGTGGAAATACCACAGTATTTCCTCACAAGCAAGAAGATGGGAGCCAATGAGTGATAAAATAAATCTTCTGAAACAAATAATGAGGAAACCAGACCCAGAGCCTTATTCCAGTACATACAAGGCCTAATTTATATTGTGGTCCTAACCCTGACGTCCATTCTCAGACAGAGCTCCATCAGATTTCCACACCTCTGAGAACCTAAGAGAAATCTGAAGAGGCACTTCTCTCCACCATGATAGAACAGTACACAGAACTATTCATAATATCAGCCATTTCTATAATAAAAGCCACTTGAAAACAGAATGTGCCAGCTGAAATAAGTCTGTTAGTTACAAGTTTGTTGCTCTTGTAGACTAAAACCTCAATTTTCTTCGAAAGGGTTTTCAAGATAGTGAAAGGCAGTATAGGGACCAGCTCATGGCTTGATGAAATCAGCAGATTTATTCTCAGTGTAGACACTCATGCAGAACATCTCACATTTCAGATACATACACTTTCCAGAATTCTTTGAAGTTCTGTTTTACACAGGGATGTTCTGTCATCAAACAGCCCAGTATCAACACTGAATTCCTTAACACATTTGAGCAAAAGGTGCCTCATACACAACAACTCAGTCCTGTAATCTCCCAGAAGGGCTTTGGACAGCCCAGTTGGTGAACAAGGCACAAAACCAAAAGAAGACATAATTTACTTATTTACTTATTTATATATTTACTTATTATCACCCTCAAAGGTGGGAAGGCAACATTTCTCAAGCAGAAGAATAGTAACTGAGGTTAGCTGGCCCTGTCAAGAGATACTGATTTGGACAAGTGGGGACTGAACAGCCCTCAAAAACCAAAGTCAAAGCATTTCCCAATCAATATAATCTTCCTAATGCACAAACTTTATGTGCTAAAAACTTTCCAGGGCTGTTTCAATCAATTTCTCCTTGGATTTTTCTGTCTCATATTTTTACAACTGCTCTTTATCTGGCTTGTTTAACTTTGGAATAAAACTTCTAATTATACCAGGACTTGCAATGGCAAAGTCAACCACCAATCTAATCCACATAAAACCACGTGTTGCACCTTTTGAAGAAAACACCATGGAAAATAAATCAATTTAATGCAACTGCACCCTCCAATGATTAAGCTTACAAAGATTAATCTCAAATCCTTGTTAGATTCAATGGATCAGCATTCTCAGCAATGTTTGTAAATTAACTTTTAAATCACAGATATTGGGACATGAAAATTAGAAAAAGGAAGGCTGTTAGTGTATTAGATTCAACTAAACTGTGATGTGCCAGGGATTCTTGGCAAGAAGTAAAGTTTAGAAACAAATTTCTTGCTTTGAGGACTGGTCAATTCTTATTACACTCACTGCTATGACATCTGCAGAATCTCAGATTTAGGTAATTAAAAAAAGAAGTTTCATGATGCTTCCCACCTTGAGCAATTGCTCCTTTTTCTCTAACACCACCATATCTCAGAATAATAACAAGCAGGAAGTTTTTCTGTACTATATCCTCCAGTCTATATCATCTGCTTTTCCATGTGCAATCCCACGCCTGTTCTCTCTCTCATTTAATATGGGCTAAATTGCAACATGTTTTTTCCTGTCCATCCTTGAGTTTCGTTCTATTAGTAGGCACAAAGTGCTGCAAATGCATTTGAAAATAACCTCTTTGCTCCTGGCCATGAAAACAAAAACAGGAAAGTGTGAGGCTCTCAGCACACTTAAGTGCAGTACCATTTGTTAATTCCTACAACCACATTAAGATTAAGTATCAGACCCCTTTAAACCCAACACAAAAAGAGTTGAGAGGTTGGTCACAGTGTGTGATTAAGCTAAATTAATGACCCAAAATGCATTCCACATAATATGCTATTATATGTTTATTACAGCATCTCTGACAGTCTAAATTAACAATAAATTAAAGTCTAAGTTGTGATTTCACTTTTGACAATATCTTACTACAACTAAGTCTTAAATATCTGCATGTAACTATTTGGCTGCAGACATAACTGAAGGTAATGGAGTCAAAAACTGCAGACTAATTGCTTCAGATGAAGCCTTATTATCTCTCCAATTTCAAGCTCAGCAGCAGTTAAGCAGCAATGGAAACTACTTTAGCCAAAGCATTGTGAAACTTTATGTAAAATTTACTTTTATTTTGTATGTCTTATGATGTTATAAACAATAAAAGGAACAGCCATTTATTTTCAGACCAAAAAAGGATGTTAAGCTGAAGGGTTAAAAAAAAAAGAGACAATTCAGCCTCCAGATCTGCTTGGTTTTGCTATTTCATTCAAACTCATCCTCTTCCCCTTTCTAACAGCTTTTTGCACGTTCTTTGAATTTGTGAGCTCAGCTTAACTCTTCATGAGTTCACTTCAGTCTCTCTCATCCTCCTTCACCATGAGACTCACTCATGCTCAGCTTGGACTTGTGTGTTTATAGAGGTGCAATGAGAGCACAAGGGATATTTTTTTGGCACCCTGGATGGGTGGTGGATGCCCACCAAGGGGTGAAAGGGGCACACCAAGTTTGAGGGAGCAGCAGAGAGATGATGTCTGGATGTTCCTGCTCCCTTGGCGACTCACCAGGATCCCACCACTGACTCTTCTCCATCCCAGCACACATCAGCTCTAACAAAACTGCTCTGTCCTCTGCCCACGATCATCTGCATTTCAGCTGTTTTTTAAGGTGGTTGTGTGAGGCAGGGAAATGCCTTTCAGCAGGGCTCCTCACTCACCAGCAAAGCAAGGAGGCTGCCTCACCCTTTCACCAGTTCCTCCTTGGCTCCTCCAAGGCCATTAGAGGCACAGCCACAGTGCTGGCACTGCAGGGCTGTTTGACAAGACAAGATCCCAAAGCAGAGCCCCTGTTATGCCTCTCTGAGCAGATGCTGTTCAGCAGTCTGGGACAAAATCCTGTTCAGAGAAATTATGGCCCATCTGCACTTTTCACCTGCAGTTTCTTTCACAAAATTGTATCTCATAATAGTAATAGCCCTACATTGCTTGCCACTGACCATTTGTCATGCAGACAGCACACAGGCTGT
The DNA here is from genome assembly GCA_013400215.1 of Cisticola juncidis. Classification (NCBI taxonomy): domain Eukaryota; kingdom Metazoa; phylum Chordata; class Aves; order Passeriformes; family Cisticolidae; genus Cisticola; species Cisticola juncidis. The sequence goes on along the minus strand of VXBR01006230.1, from coordinate 238,177 downwards.
CTCTCAACAAAAAGCTTCAGTCCAGCAGCAGTAAGGGCAGAGGCAATCAGAACTGGGGGTACAAGGGAAAATGAGAGAAGCAGAGCCCTTTCCCTGAGCAAGAGGGGGACCTTAACCATTTTCTTCCTCTTGTTGTTTTGGGAATCTTTTTCCCTGGCAAAGAGAGCTGCTGCTTTTCCCCCACCATACCTCCCATACAGAAAAGCAGGCCATGTCTCTGGTTACTGTGTTATTCAGGTATTTATTGTGAAGGCAGGGTGTTTCTGAAGGGGAACGGGGTGTCTGAGAGCTGGCCAAAATAAACCTCTCTTTGCTGCTTTGCTCAAGGCAGGCAGGTGAAGAGGTGCCTGAAGCTCCTTCCTCCACAAGCATCTTTCACCAATCCTAATTTTGCTGTAATTCCCATAACTAGTCCAGAGAGTTAATAGTCACTCTCTATCCCACTCACCATCTCCTCTCTCATGGATCACAGAAAAGTTAGGGTTGGAAGGGACTTCTAAAAATCAGCATTTTCCTAAATTTTATATAGTAAAGGATTTTATACAGTGAAGGATTTTCACTAGTGGAGGTGGGAAGAAGCTATGTCCTCTCCACTACCATCACACTTAAGAGCTTCCAACAACTTCCACAACTTTTTTCAGGGTTTTCTCTCTACAAGTATCAGACCCTGGGCTTCAGCCTTGACTCACCCCCTTATCCTGACTTTCAGGAAGATGCTCTGCATCAGCCTGCCCAGCACCAAACTTCAGCTTCTGCCCTCCATTTCTGAAAGGTTTTGGTTTAACCTATGACCATGCATATCCTTGCCTCATCATACCCCCATTTACATTTCCATTTAACCTCTCTGGCTCCTAATTATACTGCAGTACTTCTACTGAAAAAGCTATTAATTACTCCTTCTTAGAAAAGGTCTTTTTATTATGCAATGGAGAGCTGAAGGATACATCTCCATCCTACCTTAAAGTGTAAAATTGCATCAAGTTCCCAAAATGTAAGAATCAGATACAGTCCTTGGACTCTGTGCATTATCACTCTCTCATTTGCAAGTTTGCTTATAACTGTCTCAAGTCCTGACAGCATTTACTTTTATCTTGATATTTTTCTGCTGAAATTCTTATTCATATCTAAACCTTCAGAATGAGTTTTAACTTTCAGGTTTTCTCCTGTGACCCTTTCCCTACATTCTCCAAACATCAAGGAGTGCATCTCTCTACTATCTCAGGCCCTTGTGCAGCCTGAGTTGCTGCAATATCTCAGAACTCCATATTTCATGTACTTGTCTTCAGGAGACTCCCTGATATTTTTTTTCCTCCAATTTTAGGCAATATGGACTAACTCAGCAGAAGAGAAACTGCTGACTGCCACTGAGGACCCAGCACTCTTTCTCAGAGCCATAGTGGATGTCTGCACATAAGGACTAAGTTCCATAATCCACCTCTGAATTGTCATTCAAAGGCAACCAATAATCCCACTCAAAATTTGCCATTAAATCAGAAGTTCATATTCACTTGTCTTTCCATTCTCGACCACCTTCACTGATTTCAAATACATATCCCTTTCAATCATTAACAAAGGTTTCAAACTTGCTGAATGCACTCCTCTCACAGTTAGTTCTTCACAACTTCACATCTTCACTTTAAAGGAGCGTGCACAGTTTGTCTGGTCCATTGCTGCTGGCACTCTCCTTTCTCTGATTCTATTTCATTTACTTAAAGCCCACTTAAGAATCAGAGTGGGCAGAACAGAAAGGTGAAATAAAAGATGAAAGGGGGAAGAAAATGGACAAAGATCAAAAAATGTGAATGTAAAGTGTACAGAATATATGTTAAAAATAGACATTACTGTACTTTACATAATTTTAAAAGTTCTGCCTTCTCTCACATGATCCAAAGTGACCATGATTCACCAAAACTTAATACCTGATCAAGATCACAAAGCAGCAGCATTAAAGGGATAAGAACTGAAAGCAGGTACAACTATTGTTCATGAAATGCCTGTAGCAACACACACCACTGCTAATGGACCACAACTGGAATGACACATCAAATTCTGTAGGAGTCTTGTGGCATTCCAGCACACCCTCATGACCCCAGATCACTGGTGAACTTCAGAGACAGATTATTCTGCCCTGATCCAACAGCAGAAGAAAAGATTTAATGGGAAGGAATGCAACACACATCACTTCTGCCAGGAATGGAGGCAGCAGCAGTACCAAGGACAGTGGCAGAGCACATCCCTCTTGGTCAAGGTATAAAGAGCATGTAAAGTTTACACAATCTCAAGCAGCATCCTGTAAAAATGTACCAACTTTAGAAGCTCTGGCCTTCCAGAGTCCTTCCAGAAGCACTTCCATTTCAGTACCAGATACTGAAAAGGCTTTTCTGCAGTGTCTTCTTTTTGAGACTCCAGTTTTACACCAAACATGCTCCTTTCCACCCTGCCTCCCCCTCCCCATTGCTTAGCTGACTGCATTCCTGGTGGCAAATTAACAGCTAGAAAAGACTGCCAGTTTGATGCAATTTCATGTCCTTGAATACAGTCTTCTCTGGAGCACTATTACAGAAATTTAATCTCTTGAGGAATAGATCAGATAACATTAAGAAAATGAACAAATATTCTCTATGATTCCTGGAGAAAGCCTGTGTTGGGTCTATAAGACATGTAATTTAAAGAGTTGTTATCAAGGAAAAAAAGTATTCTTTCATATCAAGAACTTTATTTTAAAAAAGCTATGCCCTCAAACAGCAAATACTAAACAGTTCTATCAAAACTAAATAAACCTATTGTTTTCTATGCAAATCAGAGCTTTCTCCTTTTCCCCTTCTCTTTGGCAGACACCTTCCTAAAGTGGGCATTGCCCCTGATTTCTGCACAGCTGTAATAACCTGAGCCAGAGTATTGCAATGAGCATGAGGGGTTCTGACAAGCAGGGCTTCACCTTTGGGATGAGACAGTTCTCAGCTCCAGCCAGGAACGTAGGAGCTCTGCTGTCACAAGTCACTGAGGTAACACCCTAAATTAGCTCATCTCCCAGGAGACTCACTCCCACCTGCTCAGCAGCTCCAGGCCAGGCTCCCTGCAGCCCAGTGCTGGATCTGGGCACCTCAGAGGAATTTCATGGTGCCATTCCATGCCTCTGCATGGATTCTGTGCCACTGGGATGCTGCAGTGGGGAGTCTGACTGTGCCAGATAATGGCTCTGTGAATCAGAGCTTTCTTGTGAATTCACAGCTCAATCTGCTTACAAACATTCAGCAACAATGTGGAACTTCAAACCTTGCTAAAAGAGAGAGGATTCAGCAGTGGCTCTTTGTGATCTAGCACACAACAGAAATATATCAGCAAATAAAAGGGCAAAAGTCCCTTCCCTGTTTCAGGAGATAAAATTCACAACTTATGATTCATGGCTGAATCTGCTGTACACCACTGCCTGTTCACAATGTGAAGGGACCCTGCACTCTTTGGACATAATTTGGTTTTCTTGTGTGCTGTAGGGAGGCTTTGTTGTCACAGAGAATCAGGATCATTGCATTCTCTCATGCAAATCATGTAGAACCAACCAAGACATTTGGTACCCAGGGGCAGTGATTTTCTGGACAGCTGCCAAGTGAGCAGGGAAGATCTGGAATGATTTTAAGTCACACCTCAGAGGAAAAAAAAAAATATGTATATATGAATATCTTTGGATACAGAAAGACAGCTCACATGAAGTTACATTTGTTTTGCTTCTAGTCCTTTTGTTCATTTCAGAAGTGAGTTACTGACCCAACCTCTCAGTTGTACACATCTACCATGCTCTCACTCACATTTTATGGCAGACTCAGAGTACAGAAACTGGCTTCATTTCAGATGATGCTTAGAGAGAAGATGCTGAACAGCTACTAAAGAACTTACATGCCAGTCTGGAATTTGTTTGAAATAATCCCCCAATCAAAAATATGTGTTTGGGACCTCAGTATCATCTCTCTGACTCTCACAGGGTGGGTCCACATTACTTTCTAATGTGAGCGCACCTGTATTTTTTAAATTTAATCTACTCAGGGAATGAAGTAACAGCACAGGACCCAGCTCACAATGACAGAGAATATTTATGACCTTGCAGGAAGGCAGCAAGGCACACAGGGATTGACATCCCCTGGTACAGGAATCCCAGAATTACCTGAATTCAAACAGCACAGGGGGGATGCCTGCATAATGCAGCTGAAGTGCACTCTTATTTTCTTATTTGGATAAAGTTACATAAGTAGAGGCACATTTCAGCACAGTATATTAGATACTCAACTGTACTCACTCTTCAAGGTACTACAGGCTATTTCTGTGGAGTGGAGTGGCAGGAGAACATTAGCAGCATGAAATAGTAATCTTTCCATCATTTTATTCCTGAGTCTGCCCTAGGTTTTCCAAGTAAAATGTGTTCTCTTTCCACTTGACACCACACCTTTTATTTGGAATTCCAGCTGTTCTGTAAAATTCAGGATTGATTAACTTAATGACAGCTAATAGGCAGAACTGTTCTATTGATCTGATTCCACTCCTCCATGGAGCCCATTTCAATAAGGCAGCCCTCAAGCTATTTTGTCTCCTCACTTATTTTTTGGTCTTTTACATGGAGTTCCAGGCAGTTATTAACAACCTTGTCGAGGACACGAGCACATTTCAGAACAGGATCTTGCTCCCTATAAGCCCATGACAGTTTTTCTCTACACAGCAAAAGAAATGAGAACAATCCTTATCCTCAGTGTTCAAATACCCAATTAACCAATCAAGCCTTTAAATATGTTTTATAAAAATTGTTCTTTGAGAATCTGTGATCCTGTTATACTTGATATGCTGACTCACTTTTTAAAATATTTAAAAGCCTCATTTTAGCATTATGCCTGTTATCACATTTTCATTAAAAAATCAGCCTCCTTATCTTTATATATGACTGCAGAGCTATTTGCATTCCCAAAGGCCATTAAAAGTAGCAAGAATTGGGCTAAACTAAGATAACAAATTTACAGGCTTATGTTAAAACGCAGAGATCTCCAGCCTGTGTAAATAACTAAAATGCTGTCAGAGTACTTGACCCGCTGTTGCTATTTTCTTCCCCTTTTTAATGGAAAAGTGTTTTAATGGCACATCCACACATCCAGCTAACAAACCCCGAGGGGGAGAACAAGATTCTCTGTTCCTCTGGAGCAGATCCTGAATTATCAGTGGCTGCAGAGCACTGGGTGTAGCAGACAGCCAGCTGTGTTGATGGTGCACTGCACGGTGCCCAACTCCAACCTCAGAACAAGAAACCACAGCTGCAGCAGGAGCAGCCAGGAGCACAGAGGGGACCACATCCAGCTCACATCTTGATCAAGCAATCACAGCTTGACAGTAACAGACAGCACTGCTTATCACTTACAGAATGTTTTCTGTACGTGATGTCCAAAAGACTCAGAGTTCAGACCCACGGGACAGATAAGGAAGGAGATAAATGATTGGAATTCTGAGCGGTTTAACTGGCGTGGAGGTGAGCAGCATTGCTTATCAGAAAGAAATTGTATAGAAACATTTTTAATTACCTAAGGAAGAAAGGGATTGCCTGCTTTCAGCAGCTAAAGCAGTGCTTTGCTTATCTCCACATCTCAATCATTTTCTAATTATTATCATTTTTGTAAATCTCAAGACAGAACATGACTTCATTTGCATATAGACACATGAGTCTAAAGTAGATTTTTAAATTTACGCCCGCAAAGCTTCTGCAGATGTTTTCAAACTTTCCCCACCCTGCTCCTGCAGTATTTTTTCATGGCCAGCTTCTGTTTGGGTTAGTATGGTAGGACACAGCACAGATTTAAGCCAACTGTGACACTTGCTTGCCTCTGGATCCAGGGAATGTCACAGCAAGGAACACAGAAAAGGGATGGTCAAAATCTCTTACGACAGCAGCAGCTGCTACTGAAAAATACTCAGTCCTCTACAGCCAGACCAGCACTTTGCCTTCAGTTTTTCTCCAAGCTACATTTTTCAGTTTCTTGATCACTTTTAAGCAAGGAAAAAAATCTCAGTAATTCTTGATATGCATAAGCCTGGAAATAGAATTTCTGCTAGAAATAGAATTTGAATAGAGCCTTTTTTCGGTTAGGAACAGTTTTAGATAAAATAAGGGTTTAGATCTGCTTTTGGTGTTGGAAGATAAAAGTGCTCTCAAATCAATAGACAGAGATTGGATTCAACCCCCCGCTGTCAAGCCATTTTACTAATAATGTATTGTGAAAACAATAAAAGAAATGATGGGAGTGAGCAAATTTGCTCACAGACTCAGACATTAATATTCATCAATATGATTGATATTTATATATTCTTGATATTTCTATTTCATGCTCACACTAGGGCAGAGCTGAGAGAGCACGTACTTCCAGAATATTTAAGTGTACCATATGGGTATAATTGCAATTCAGCCAGTTATAGAATATACTCAATCAAGATTCTGCATATACCAAAGACCTATTTTGAGCATTTTGCACTTCATGGAGGAAGACCAAGTAGCAAAGGAATGGCATGCCAACAGCAAAATGGCATTAGGCAGGTAACACTACTTGGAACAAAACCACCTCTGCTTTATAAAAAAGGCAGCATATACTTCTTGACTTACACAGCTTTAAGAAGGAGGAAGGGACAGCCCCTATAGCCCTTTTTGTTCAGAAAAAGCACTTAAAAACCCCTGCCTCCCAGAAATACAGATACACTCATTTTAACCTGCAGCAAACAGTGACAAAAATATATATTCCAAAAACATTGAAAAAAACAAGTCCAACACCTGCAGGGTTAGATGAAGGCAAAGTTTCTTAACCCCAAATATCAAAGTTGTTTTCTTCTTGTTTTCTCTGAACCATTGAGCCTGCCTGTTTTGGTCATTGATATAATGTCACCCTGAAAATGCAGATTATATGATCCTATTTGTGATGCTTAGTGTCTTCCCTAAAATACTGTATCAAGAAAAAAAAAAAGAAAAACAATATGTGAGGCTCTCAACCTATAACGCCAGGAAGAACTATTTTAAGAATTAATTTGTGCCCTGAGAGATCTGTTTAAATTATCCTCCTGTGCTGTCCTAACCAAAGATTAAAGTGGAGAACTTCCAGTGTCTTAAGGAGATGAGGAAAAACTGGAGAACTGGGGCTCCACTGCGGTGCCCCAGGCACGGCCCGAGCTCGGGGAGGGGGAGGTGGGGATGAGGAGAAGGAGATGTTGGTCTGCCAGTGCCCCCTGAGCCCAGGAACCTTCACCAGCCCCAGCTGGAGCTCCCAGATAGCAACCAGACTTTCCCTTATGCCACCACTTTCTTAACTCTGCCCATCCTTTACGACTGAGGATACATTTCTTTTCTTTCTTTTTTTTTTTTTTTTTTTTCTGCCACCCGCTGCTTTTTAGACAGGGAAAGTTTTGACTTCATTCCATCCTTGTAAGTGCAGGCAGAGAAGAATATCCTCCAAAATACAGGTTTGGCAGAGAAAATGAAGTCTTTAACTTTCTGCCTCTACAGAAGCACACGAAGCACCCAGCAAGAGAAATAAATTAATTGAGTTCAGATATGCTGTGAGCACAGCAATTTCCCCCAAAGCCAGTAGCAGTTTTACCTACTTGCTGCTTTTTGCCCTCCCTGCCATCCCTGCTTGTTCATGCACATGCTGTACCCTCAAATGCCCCTCCAAGACAATGCCAGGCAGGAAAAATTCACCGAAAGTGCATGACAAAAGTCAGAAGCTGAATGCCACTTGTACAATTTTATATCTATCTGCAGAAGGGCTTTTAAATACCCTTGCCCCGTTTCTCTAGCGAGAAAGGGCCTCCATCCCAACATACTCCCCCCTCCCAGCACACATGTAAGGAACAAGTTACAGAACAAACCTCTATAGCCTTCAGCAAGAGGTACAGGCTGTTAAAAATAGCACAATTTCAGCTTCCCCCCCAAGTCTCCACACACACCGAGAAAGCAGACCTTGAATCCAGCCACACAGCACTTTCCTCCTGCCACTGGCTGTGACTCAGTTGACAATTTTAAGAACACAAACCAAAAAGATTTTTTTAAAACAAAATCATAATAATCATACAAGAAACACAAAGCTACACACCGCAAACCTTTATCTCCTTGAAATTGAGGAAAATAAGCATTACCTGGTCTTGCTGTTGGGCTTGTTTCCCTGATGCATTTTGCTCCTTGGCTGTAGTCATGCTCACCTATTTGTGCCCACTGCAGTGGCAAACAGGATTTTACTCTGTGTGTGTGTGTGTGTAAGCTTGTCTGTGTGTTCAGACATACACGCACACACACACACACACAAAGACTAAAGGGATACGGATGAGTAACTAGTCCATCACTTAATCACCAGCTGAGAAATTTCCCACCCCCACAAAAAAAGAAATAAATAAAAATGCAATGTAAAAAAGCACTAGTCTGGCTGTCTTCCCCCTTGAGCCTCTAAAATAAAAGCAGAAGCAGGAGCAGAGAGAAGGATGCTGTGGGGGCTTCTTCAATTAGCAACAGCCTCTGCAATCGTCACAGAAACAATGATAACTGCTTGGCAACCAGCAACTGGCAGCTCGGAGCCGGAGGCAGCGATGTGGTCCTCGCTCCCTCCCCACCTCCACGGCGGCCGCCCGCGCCTTGCGCATGCACCGGGGCTGCCTTGGCGCTGGCTGTGCTGCTGGCTGGGCTGTGCACGGCCGGCACCCAGCCATCCCCCTCCCCGAGCGGCGGGGCCGTGCCCCATCCCAAATCCTGCATCCCGCATCCCTGAGAGGCTACTGCCCCATCCCGCATCCTGCATTTCGCATCTCGTATCCTGCATCCCGCCGGGGCCGCTGCCCCATCCCCAATCCTGCATCCCGTATCCTTTAGAGGCCGCTGCCCCATCCTGCATCCCGCATCCCCTGCGAGGCCGCTGCCCCATCGCTCATTCCCCTGGGCCGCTGCCCCATCCCACTTCCCGCATCCTGCATCCTCCCTGGGCCGCTGCCCTATCCCGCATCCCCGTGGGTTCGCTGCCCCATCCCGTATCCCCGTGCCCGCTGCCCCATCGCTCATCCCCGGGCCGCCGCCGCGCACTCGCGCCTTTCTGGCGGGCTCGCTCCTGTCTCTCCCAACTCGCNCCCCATCCCAAATCCTGCATCCCGCATCCCTGAGAGGCTACTGCCCCATCCCGCATCCTGCATCTCGCATCTCGTATCCTGCATCCCGCCGGGGCCGCTGCCCCATCCCAAATTCTGCATCCCGCATCCTTAGAGGCCGCTGCCCCATCCTGCATCCTCCATCCCGCATCCCCCGGCGCGGCTGCCCCATCCCGCATCCTCCATCCCCTGTGAGGCCGCTGCCCNTCCGAGGCAGCGCCGGGCTCCGAGGCAGAGCCGTGTCAAGGGCAGGCGCTGCCCCACTGCCAGCGCGGCTCTGCCAAAGCGGGTTCGCAGCCACGGGGCGCGGGCAGCCCCGAAGCTCTCCGAGGCGCTGCCCCTTCCATGCCGAAAGGTGGAACGCGCCCCCCGCACCCCCTGCGTGTCCCCTCTGTGCCCGCCGAGCCCGCCCGCCGCGGGGCTGCCATGCGGGTCACGTTGCAGGGTGACACGGAGCACGCGTCCCCGCTCCTGCTGCGGCTCGTTCTGCAGCCTCTGCCAGGGCAGAGATCCCTCCGATCGGGGGCTGTCAGGGGAGCCTGCCCGGCCCTCGCCCAGCCCCTGTCACCGCGGGGACAGGCTGTGCTGGCACTGGGCACGGAGCGAGGGGCGCTCCGCAAGGGCCCCGCATGACTGCACAGACCTGGAGCAGCACGGGGCTGTTCAGTCTGTGCTTGGGGCTGGTGCGAGCCCCCACTCACCCCAACTCCAGGTGACAGGAAAATGCCACCTTGGTGCTTCTCCGAGCCTCAACCCCTACCCAGGACGGAGCCCGGGGCTGTCCTCAGGGCTGTGTAAAGCTAAATGTTCTCTCAGTCCCGTGGGATTGGGATCTCTGCCGAGTCTGCTAGGAAAGGCAACATCAGTGTTTATCTGACAGGGAAGTGGTTATGCCTCTTTTGATCCTCAATTTTACAGCACAGATTTGTTATACAGGGTCACATTCACCAACACCACTGCAGACAATGTCCCCTTACACCTGGGATCATTTTGATCCTTGGTTCAGGAACAGACCTACAGCAGGCCAAGTTTTCCTAAAGGTATCTGCAAGCCACCACGCAGGGTCTCTAAGTGTTTCTGCACAGGAGTTCATAGGAATCATGATGTAAAACAGCTGCAACATGGAATTATGCTGGTAGTAAACTGGACAACCTTGCCTTTTCCCAGGTGCCACAATCCAGGCACGAAAGGTTTAAAAAAAAAAAAAAGAAAAAAAAAAGAAAAAAAAAGTGAATAGCACCTCTCTAACAAGAAACAATTATTTGCATTCAAATCTAACAGCCTGTGTTTATCCTCTGACACAGTCCTAGCTTACATTGCAATTCCATCTCTTTAGTCCCCATAGTTTAAGTCACAATATTTCCTAAATGTTTATAGTGAGGTTATTGTTCACACATTTTTCCCCAGCCATCAGAACAGAATTGTTTTCAAGGTTTTATACAAATGGATCAGTTTGAATTTTCCAATTGCCTTGGTCTACTTTTCTACCTGTTGTGAGTGGTAATGAAGGCTTGCTTTACTCCACACTTCTGCAATTTTTCTTTCCAAGAGGAAATTCAAATGAAACAAAACTGTATTTAGAATTGGTGTATTGGTTTGGGGTTTTTGGTTTTTTGTGGGGGTATTTTCGTTTGTTTGTTTGGGTTTTTTTAAACTCTCCTACCAAACATGCTGGAAATTTCTGCAAAACAGATCCCTTTTTAAAACATGAACCATTCACTGTGTCCCTGACCCCTCAGTGTCTCTGCTGGCAACCCCTAAACTTAATTGCACTCCATGCCCTCCCCGTGCACATTCAATTCTTTCACAGTTAACAACTTTAGACACAGTTTTCACTGTTTTTCTGGAAATGGCCTCTCTCCCTTACAGTGTAGATTTTTTTTTCTCACTAAGCTTGTTGTTGGACACATAAGAAGTTAATTGTGCCAATTAGTCCAGCAGTTAGCTGTGCAAATGCACGTGGCTGAGCCTCATTACATGGATGCATTAGGAGGCTGCTGTTGTGACTGCATCTCCCAGTGCCTGGCACAGCTACCCCAGAACTTCTGAAATGCCTTGATCTCTCTGCCTGGCAGTACCTCCCTGTCATCCCTGACCAGGGCAGGGTGTCCCATCCCCTCAGATGACAGCTGCTGACTGCCTGAGGATGTGGCAGCAGGGGCAGTGGCATCCTCAAGCTCTCTGTCACCCTCCTGCCTTGATCAAAGGGGTTCTGATGTTGCCAAACACCTCCTGGGGAGACACTGGAGGAGGGAGCAGTGGCCACTGCCACTCAGAAATGCTCTTTAGTCACAGGCAAAGAATCATCTCCTCAACCATTAGCAGGGCTGAGGCTGTCCCTCCCAACCTCTGAGCTATGTTAGGGTACCAAGGCTATTGCTTGTCTGAGTCATCACTGATTAGAGATTAATCCACCCCTACCAAAGGACCAGAATCTGTATCTGCCAAACCCAGCAGGCAGAAGGAGGGGTCCCACACAGTCCCATTTGGGGCATGGCAGGAGGCACTGGCAGTCAAGGACCCTGGGACCACCTTCCCATCCATCCCTCTCCACAGAATCCCAGCTGATCACAAGGACACAGGGAGCAGCCTGTTCCTTCCTCCAGGGTCAAACACACAGCAGGCTGTTCAACCTCTACTACCCATTACTGAAACATGTCTGTCCCCACTCCCTGCCCATGCCACGTGAAGGTGTCAATCTCCAGACCCACTCCCTGCCCACACAAACTGCATCCCTGTCATGGGCATCCTCCATCAATCCCTGCAGTCCACACTGTGCCACCACTGGGACAGCTCAGGAGCCCACAATGGGCACAGACAGCTCTCCTCTTTAACCAAGATGCTCTTTCAAAATGCCAGCTACAACCATGTGAATGCCATCCCCACACTTGTCAGCAGTAACCTCCTCAGGCCCCATGGCAGGACAGACAGACAGACAGACAGACAGACAGACAGCTGTCCCCTCAGGAGAGGAACCAGCGACAGGTGAGAGGAGCTGTTCCAGCCTCTCAACTCGTCTTCACTCAGAGTGCTTGTTTCAACAAAATCATGCAGCACTGCAGTAATACAGATAATTTTTAATTACCTTGTAACAAATTAGTCACACATGTCCTGCAGCATTTTCTGTTAGAAGGAAAGTGCTTCATTCTCCTGAGACTGGCAGGAACAAGCTTGTGGTGTGGGATCATTCTTAAAACTCTCCTTGGAGTTCACAAAGTCACCACAAAGCTTCTTCCTGCTCAAAGATTGTTGAAAACCTTGAACACTGCAAAGAGGAATTAATGTTCCAGTGGCTCTGGAGGACAAGGTGGAACAAAAGCTCAAACTGTCATCACCACAAAAACTTGTGAACTCCTAGAAACTAAAGCACAGCAACCTTTCTTTATGATGAAGCATTACAGCAATGCATGATAGCAAAAGGAGGAGTTTGTTGCTGCTCCCAAACACTTTTAAGCAGACCAGGGTACAAGGCCACCCTTGATTCTGCCCTTCCATGAGGTGTCTGGATACAGAGCAGCTCCTTTATGGGAAGCAGCTCTCAGGAATCAGTGCAGAGAATTCCTATTCCTTGTGTGCTGCAAAGGAGACCCAGGAGCAGCCTGTGCTCACAGTGAGCCCTCCAGCTGCACACATCTGTTCCAGGGAGCCCAGGCTGAGAGCAGTGATCAGCCTGCAGCAGCAGCAGGGACAGTTATTGGATGCAGAACCCTCCTGTTCCATTGAAACCTGGGGGTTCAGCTGCACCACGCTGGGTTATTCATTCCCCTTTCATTGCTACTTCAAGGAAGTGAAAACCAGTGGGCAAAGTGGGTAGAAATTAATTCTGCTTGATTAACCATACATTTGAACAGTCTGCTAATGTACTCCCTTCTCCAGATAACTACCAGATCCCATGGAGAGCTACAGATCTGAAATTTTTGGTGGGTCTAAGCCATTAGTACCATTAGTGTGTTACCTCCAGCAGAACACACCACATGATGTATTTTTGTACATCCAGCCCCTCTGAGTTTCACACTTGCTGACAGTTCCCACTGATCGCTGATTTGCTCTTGGTTCAGGAAGGACACAAGGCCCAGGAAAGCACATGGCAAGAGGAAAATCTACTCAGAGATATGTTACAAAGGAAAAGGTGTAAAGGCTACAGGTTTTTAGAACAGTTTTATAGGCAGTAGATGTTTTAAAGACAACTCAGGAAGACAGAGACTCTGCCAGCACAGACATCCACTATAGAAAGGTGAGATAAGCCTTTAAAAATGTTGCAGCCATGGATTTTAGCATTCATTGAAATGTTGATCAAAACTTGCTCACAGGATGCAAGGGGAACAATGCTCAGTGTGTATGGGTGCTGCTTTCCAAGGTGTAGAGGCAGTGGCATGGGGACACAAGGCTGGCAGCTCCTGCAGCAATGGTCTGAGAAGGTCTCCCTGAACAGTTCTCTCCAAAGACCAGCAGTTCACCCCAGAAAAGGCAAATCCACTCAACCTCCAATACTGATAAAATACCTCCAGTTTTCATAGAGAATTTCAAAGAGGAACAAGAGAGAAGGGTCTGTAAAAATCAAGATGTCCATGGTCCCAAGATGTGCCAGGGCATGCTGGTGACCCATTACCCCTCCTCAGTCCCAGTGCCAACATCTCATCCACACAAAAAGCCATGGCACAGCCCCTCTCCTTCTGGACCTGCATGGCTCAGATGCAGGGTCAGAGGGGGCTGTGTCCTCCTCTGAAGATCCCTCTGGAGGTCAAGGCCTCCTCATACAGAAGATGCCAAAGAACAGAAAGCTGTAAACCCATGAGGGCTGCATGGTTAAAAACTCTTTTTACAGGAGTTTATGCTTTAGATGCTTCAGAAACAGGCAGACATTCTGGCTGTTCATTCTAGAGATTTCTGTTCTGTGCTCATCTGAATGTGCTTTGGAGAGGGAGAATTTAATTTTGTTTTGTTCAGAAAGCACAGTTTGTGCCCAGCCCCTCTCCAAGAAGGTGACACTAACATCACATTATTGCACAGCAACATCCCCAGTTGGAATTTGGAATTGGAAACACTTAGTGGGAGGTCAGCTGTCATCAGCCCTACTCCTACAAAGGCTGCAGAGCATCTCTATTGCCTACACACCATCCCCAGCACTGCTTCTCTTAATAGTTCCTATTAGAAGACCAAAAAAACACATTAGTCTCGTTCCAAGTTAATCCCTAGCTTTGGCAAGATTTCTCAGTTTGTCAACGGGCATCCCAAAATTAATTTTATTATAAATCTTTGGCCTTTAAGGATATGCACTAATTAACTTTATCTTGCATTGGCCATGCTACTGTTGCCCCTCTCTGGTTATCTCCAACATGTTGGTTCTACCAAGGGTTAGTCATGGGAAAGTCTCTATGTCCAGAGGGATTTTCAGGGGCTCCACTGAGGACCTCTCTGTCTTGGGGATCCACTCAGGAGGATGATTTTCCAGATTTCAGAGGTTCTGTGAAAGTACTAGAGGCAATAATAGATTATGAATATAGTTACAGTTAAAAATGCATCTCACTTCCATAACGCATAACCAAAATCATTAAGAAAGCAATCTGGTGTGCTATTTTCATTTAACAGATCAAATCCAGTTTATTCAGTCAATGCCATTAATTAGTCATTTGCATGAATATCTGCTCCTGCAGGGGATACACTTCAAAAATGTTCCCACAAGCACAAGAACTCCTATCTGAGACAGCAGGTATGTGGCAGCAGGGGACACAGAGACAATGGGCACTGCAAGAACGACTTGTGTGTCTGCATAATAGTCCCATGCTGTTGTTACTATTTGGCCATTACCAAAGCCTCACTAAGATCCTTTTTTTTTTGATCTTGAGCAGGAGAAGGTGGTTTAAAATTGTTAAAATAGGTTGATTTGCAGCACTGTATTCTGCTGCTTCCCATTTCTCGCTGCCGCTCTGAGTTCCAGGACCCCACAGCTCATGGTAAACAAATAAGACAACATGGGCATGCCAGCTGTGAAGAAGTCTGCTCTTTCATGCACAGCTAGAGCTGTTTTCCATAGCACTTTCCTGCCTGAATTGGAACGTGACTCTGGGGAGCACAGCAGGAACCTGTGCCCTTCTCACTTCTGGATTCTGCACCCACTCTGGTTTGCCTACCCGAAAGATCAAGGCTGTGTACTGACAGACTTTGCCATTGAAGCAGTTCCTGTTCAAAAAACATTACTTTTAATCCACTGTGGGGTTATTTTTTATGTCAGTGTATATATTTTAAAACATCATCCCAGTCCCAACGGCAGGGGATGAGCAGTGCCACAATTGTTTGACGCTGTGGTATCTCTGCAAGGAGTACAGACCCTGTTGCTGGCTTTTCTCTGCTCCTCTGCCTGCTCCTGCTGGTGTAACCTTGGCAGCTGCAATGCAACAGATGCCTCTTTCTCACTTGTTTTTCCATGTGAGAGAGACTTCTGAGGCCACAACTTCAGTGCCAGCTGTGAATGGTCTCCAAATTGCTTTTTCAAAGTTTGCCTCCTCACAGTCTGGCTTAGTGTTCCTGCTCCCTGTACTCTTAGGGATCAATATTCACTGACATTTCCCCTCCACACCTCCTGGTTATTTCTAGGTAGCAGCTGAATTCCTTCCTTATTGACTCAGTATGTGTTCTTTTTAACTGTTGTTTTAGGAGAGGAAGAATTTATTTCTTGGCTCCTTATCCCTCCCTCCCTCCTTTCCTTTATTTCTTCCTTCCTCTCTTCCTCCCTTCCTTCCTTTTACTGAATAGCCATAACATATATTTTGCAACTGAACTATCCATGTCAGAAAATGTAAAAGACATCACCAGGGATGAGAAAATCCCCTCCCCCAAATCAGTCAAACAGAGAATCCCCATCTTCACAACAGCTGCAAACATATTAGGCTGTTTAGCAGCCTACTGCTTGGAAAAAGAGAGCAACATCTTCATTTTTAGCTCCAAAGTGATTTATAGGATGAATAAATGATCTGCATATAAGATGATGACTGGTTTAAATGTAAATGTTGTGAAAGACTTCTTATGTAAGCACATGCATTGCCTGAGAGATCCTCGTACATAAAAGCTGCAGCTGGAGCAAGTGGCTTTTTAAGCATTTGTTTTATGAAGTACACTTTTCATCCCAATGGTTGTTATTTTTCATTTACTTTTATATTGGCTTTAACAAAGAGAAAAAAAAGTAAAAAATACTCGAACTCACAACATGAGCCATACACTTTTAATAGTGAGGCTATGCAAAATAATGACACTGTTAAATGGATGCATAAAACACACATTCATCAAAGATGTCTCATACTTGAAAGTCACACCATGACGACTTCTGAGGTGTCACAGGTGATGAAGGCATAAAGACCAAACAACCTGAGTTTCTGAACATAAAACCTGACATGTGGATCCTGCAGGATGGGCAGGCTGAGCCCAGCTTTGGGCATTTGGAGAGGATCTCCTTGGGATTGCCATCACCTGTAGCAGAGGGTGTGACCACTGAACGCCATATTAGCCTCATAACTTCTCAAATATTCCCAAACAATACCAGGAGGTGCAAAGAAGTCACCTCTGGTGAGACACCACTGGTGTTTTCTCTGGTGTTCACTGCCTCCCCAACAGGCTCACGGGAGCTGGATGGGTTGTGGTGATCACTGCCTTCATTTTCTGGTGGGGCTGGTGATGGCTGGGAGGATTTGTATGCTGGTGTGTTTTTATCAAGTATTTCTAGACCTCTTGGGATTAAATCTGTTGTGGTAGGCATATGTTGTTGCATTCCTGCTAGCTCTGTGGTAGATCAGCTTTTCCACCAACCTAAAATAACCTCCTCAAGAGTCTGAACAATGAAAACACTGCCAACACTTGTCTTCTCTAAAGGAGGCACCAAGGGACCCAAAGCCCTTCCTGTCTGCATCGTGTCTTTATTTTGGGAGAGAGGCAAACCCACAATGTTTTCAGATTCCTCTTCTCAAGTCTGAGGGTGGAAGAAGGAGGCAGGAAACAACACTTGGGCAAAACTCCACTGAGTAGATAAAACAATGTAGAATGTAGTAGATAAAGCAATGCACAGATTCACCTCACTCAGTTTCCCTGTCTGTGCCTCAGTACCCACCCTGCATCCCCCTTGCTGGACTGCAGGTCTTGCACAGTTCATGTACTTATCCCAGAGGACAGACAAAATGTTGCTGGTATGTGGAATGCCCTCTAGTGGAAATGCAATTTATGGAAAATGGGCCAACTGGAAAGGCCTACTCAGAACCCCTGACACAGAGGTAAAAGTGTGTGTTTACCAAAATAAATAAAGAAGGTGAACAGAATTGGTTTATTACTACTGTAACCTCAAGAGTTGCTTCTGTTGTGATGAAGAAAACAGAAACCAGAACAATGCCTTGCTCTAATTTTTTTTAACTGACCAGCAGTTTTGATGTGCCATTTGTATCACCTTAGAGAGCTTTCATTTTCAGAAGCATGCCAGTTCTGTCTCATTGTTTTAATTGCTTCTGAGAGGTACTCTTCAGCTCTGAGGATACTGCACCAAATCTCATTCCCAACTCAGTCATAGTCAGATGACACAGTAAAGAAAGTGGAAACCTTACAGCACGATGTACAAACACATACAATACAAACCTAAATAGAATAAATAATTCAAATAATGTGGTGGTGAAGTCCTGTTCTCATGTATTTATTTGATCTACCTGCAACCCAAGAAAATTAATGCAGAAGAGATCCATAACATCTATATATCCTCTGCATCTTACAGGAGAACAGCAGGGGTCTGAGCATAGCAAGAGACTTCTAAAAGGGGATAAAATATCCTTTATTAAGCATTGATTATGTTCACTAATTACAGAGACTTAGCAGGTATGCAGCAATGCCACCTTGGGCACTCGGGTGGAGCTGGAGCAAGGGCAGATCCACAGCCCTGACTGCTGCAGGCAGAGGGGTGTGAAACCCTCCCAGCTCTGCTGGAAATGACAAAGGGGACTCAGCCTTGCCCACACTGTCCCTGCTGGAAACAGGGACACTTTCAGAATGCTGTGACTGTCAGTGGCACAAGATAGCAGCAGCAGTGATGGGATGTCCAAAATGTACAGGGAGCATAAAGAATCTCTTGCCAAGGCTGCTCCCTGTGCCCTCCCATCCGAGATTTTCACTCCCTTGAGCTCTGACAGCCAAGCTGAGGCACAGGGAATGGCTCAGGATGTTTGAGAGGTGCTGAAGGGGCCCAGGAGTGCTGAGCAACATCCACTGAGGGGCTGAGGACTTCTGTTTAACACACTGTGAGTCAGGATTACTTTGAGATGGCCCAACACAGTTTACAGAGCTTCACTCTTTATGAATATTAATAAATATGGTACAGCCTCCCAAAACATTGCACAGGTACTCTGACTTATTTAATCATGAGTTCCCACACTCAACCCCAAACAGCAATGTATTCTTTCTACCTTTCTACAACATTCACTGGTGAACTTCTCTCCAACACAGTTTTCTCTACATTATTGTTTGATTTGGTATCTCTGCCCTTTTGATTTTACCATATCCTGAAGACAGCAAAATAGAAACAATGGCACAAACATTTCAAAGTAGCTTACATCTGTGAGCCTCTGAATTCTTGCATTAAAAAAAAAAAAAANAAACAAACAAACAAACAAAAAAAAAAAAAAAACCACACAAAAAAACCCACACAAAAACACACACACACAAAAAACCCCCAACCAACCAACCAAAAAAAAAAAACAACCAAAACCACCCAAACTGTGATTTCATCTAGTTTAGAAAATAGCACAAAGAGGGGAATTTGAGATATTTTGAGACTAACAGAAAGTTCCATAACATTTTTACACAAAGCTATGAAGGAATGTGGACTTTTCACCCTGAATACAAGACCCTTAGGAAATCACACAAGTATGCAATGTGAGCTGGAGCATGAGAGAGTCAACCAGAGTGAGCCATTTTCTTGCCACAGATAATTAATATGTCTCATTTATATACCTCTCAAATTTCATGTAAGTGCACATATGAAACATGCCCATCATATATACACACATGAAAATCAGATACAGGTGGTCCATGTGACTGCCTGAATATGCTGTAATTCAACACCAAAGCCCAGAAAGAGACAAAAACTGAGCCCACTCCTCTTCCAGGTTATCCCACCCTGGTTCCAAGAGGAGATGAGAAGCACTCAGCTCTCCCACCAAGGTGGGCAGTAGGAGATCCCTGCCATGTGCTCAGACCAGGCTTTGCTGCACACAGCGTGTTCTGCAAAGCCCTGGGTCAGTGCCCAGCTCTACCTGTGACATATCTGCAATGTTTTATGTTTGGAAAGCTCACAAAGTTTCACATTCATACATGAACTTAAGCTAGAATAATGTTGCATCACCCATCACTGCATTCTCAGTTGAGCAAATCAGAATTTTTGAAACAAGAAGGGACAGATTTCATCAGTCCTGAGAACACTATCAGCCTTTTATTGCAAATATTATCCAAAGACAGCTTTTTGGACATATTTTCCAGGGATAATAAGGCAGCTTAGGGCTTATATTTATTAATGGAATCAGCAGTCTTTTCATTTCTATTGTTCATCTCTGTAGATCAAGACTTCTACTGGTGTGGGAAGTAACTGCAGGATGGGATGTTTAGAGACTTAATCTGCAAGAGCCTGGAATAATGGAAAGAGAAGTTGGCCAGCAGGAAAAGAAAGTTAAAAAAAAATCCATTTGCCTTATGGAACAATCCAGATCACCAAGTCAACTAAATCTCACCTTAGATTGCAGTTTGGTGACACCAGAATAAGCAGTAGCTGCTCTGAAAGGATTCATAAGAGCAGAAAACGTAAGGAGTTGATGGGCAATGTATCTGATCTCAGCATGAAAGGGAAGTTGTTGTACAAAGCTTTGACATCGTTCTTCAGAAGTGCTTGGACTGATCACTTTGCTCCTTCTAGCAGTCAAAGAAAAGTCAAAGTACATGGGAAAATTCTAACCAACAGATCAGGCTTTTAATGATGTCCAGAAATGAAGTCAAGAGACAAGCTTTCCAAAACAGATAAATCTATTTTCAACATTTCCCCCCCTCCATAGATGCCAGAGACAGGCTGCATGTGATTAAAAGCTACAAAAATAGCAGTTACAGCCTTGCAAGGATGCTTTCAATTTCTTTCAACTGATTTCACTTAGATAATATTGGCAGCAGAATGCCATAGACCTGATTAAACAGTTCATTTTAACCATTAAGTACCAGCCTGAGATTGTTGGTTCATCTATGTGGTAGTGGTAGAAGGCAAATAAATATTCACTTATAGTCCATCCAGCACTACATTTTAATGCTTTCTTATCAAGTGGCCCATTAGGATGGCATGAATTGTAATACAATAAACCCTTTTGTACTGTTAAATAAACTCTGCAGTCTCACACTCCTTGATACAGATCCATTCTCCAGAAACACAGAGGATTCAGACATCTCCCTTAAGAGAAACCTGTTCTGAAGATTTAGTTTTCTCCCCAGTCACAATATGCTTTGTTAACAGAAGTTTGCACAAACACAGATGGTAGAAGAAGCCCTTATGATGCAGGCAGGTCTTTGCTGAAAGGGCTCACACTGACTTGTGGAACATGGATACCAGAACATCTCTTCATTTTGACTTTCCTTCCATGAGGAAAAGGGGGAGTTAATTTGTTTGGGATTAATCTTTTTTTGGGATATAGAAACGTAAGTATATTCATCAGATTTTGCACTGTAAATGAGGTTTAAATTTCTATAATCAGAGATAATTAATTACATAGAAGTCTGATGGAG
Organism: Cisticola juncidis; assembly: GCA_013400215.1. Lineage (NCBI taxonomy): Eukaryota > Metazoa > Chordata > Aves > Passeriformes > Cisticolidae > Cisticola > Cisticola juncidis. Next base: position 217,249 of record VXBR01006230.1, on the reverse strand, counting down.
CTTCCACCCTGGCAAAATCCTGTGCACCTTCTTCTCCTCCCAGGCACTGAAGCTCCTTGAAGTTACTCTGGCTCTGTGAAGTGGCTCTAAGTGGCTGCAAGTGCAAGGCACATCAATTTTGAAGCCTCCTTACAGAGTCAGAGAAGTGCAGTGCTGACACAGTAAAAAAGAACACCCATTTTTTGTGTGCTGGAGTCAAAACCAAAAAATCACCTATTCACAGAATAGTCCTGTAGTATAGCTGCATACAATCAATACAGCCACCATATAAGACCATTGTAATGAAAGTAAACGAAAAAGAACCTCTTTCTTTTGATACAGTATTTGTATTACAAGAGCTGCACAGCTGGGGGTTCTCTGTGCTTTGGGCTGGAGGAGTTTTCAGCAAAACAGACCCTGCAGAAAATACTTTACAGTCTCAATAAGGATATTCTGCCTGCCACCTGCACAGCACACTGCTGCCTGTTCCTGAAGAGACTATTTTCACTATCAGTGACTTTCTCTCTCCACATAAGACAGATATTTCTTTTTCCAGTACTCACTTCTGAGGCATCCTGTTAGAAGACTCTTTCTGTGTGTGCAGCATTGCATCTCTGTTCCCTTGCTGCATACAGAAAGATTGAGTGGTTCACATTCTGTAGCTTTTGTGATGTTACACCTCAGTTTGGGTTGGGCAAGGATTTAAAATGTGCAGTTCCCTGCACAGGTAAGCCTCATTGGCAGGTGAGATTTGATGGAACTTCCACCAAACTCAGTGTTCTGTTTCCAGTTTCAGTGCTGGGCTTGGACACCAAGACTACAACCTTACTTGGGACTGAGACCTGGGATTTACCCTGCAGCTCAGAATTTCCAAAATGTGCAACTTTGTGCTAAGTATCAAGAGGTAATTCAAAGTGCAGGGCTTATTTCCTTTCACACAATGCACATCTAAAGAGCCATTCATGAATAAGAGTCCTGATCCTACCCAGTGGGATGTGGTGGTGTATTTATAGTCCAGAATCCATTACAGTGAATACTGCACTATTTACACTCCTCTGCCATAAATCTAATACTGTTGTTTTGGCTGTCCTGCTTAATGTACTCCAGGAATGCTCTTCAAGCCAGTATCAATTATATTTGCAAGTAAACTAATGCTTTGGGTTAAACAAAGTGAAAACATTCTTCCTCTGAGAAATTTAGTACTTTGTATCTGCATCTATTCCAAGTGAATCTTGTGTTTTATTCAATTAAGCACCACAGATGACAACAACGATCCAGAAAACATTAAATGAAAACATCGATTCTGCAATAATAACGTTGGATGAGCCATGAACTGCTACCAATAACACAATCATGACACATCAAACTCAATTACAACTTCAAAATAGTCTTTTTATTTCACAGTAATTATTTAATGTTATTTTCAGCTTGACTCTTTTGTCACTGGCATTTGCACCAAGCTGTCTCTAATTTAAAAGCTGGTATTTTGTGACCTCAGTCTAAGTACCTGGCACATAAACTATCAGGTGGCACAAATAGTAAAGAATGTGTTCTTATCCTATTCCTCTTCGACATTACTGTTTTCAAGATTAGATTGTGCAGGCACATCAAGCCAGAACCTTTCCATCAAACCCAGACATTCATTTTCCTTTGTCTTTTGCCACCCAACAGGCCCCTGATGATGGTCTGGACTGGCCAGGCTTGAACCTTACTGGACTTAGAAGAGTTTGCAAAAGGAAGGTCTTTCTGCATTAAAAAACAACAACAACAACAACAAAAATCCCCAAAAAATGAAAACCCAGATCCAGAGGTTTGCAAATGAAATACAGGAATAAAGAATTTCCTAATCTAAACCCTTCTGCCATCATGAATTTTGATACAACAGAAACTTTTTGCTGTATAGTGTCTCATAATGAGTGAGTTTATCAAACATCCATCCCAGACTCAGTATGATGGTTTAAAAGCAAATACCAATCCTCATTATATCCACAGCACAGCCCTTAAAATGTCACTTTTGCCTTACAGATCAGGAGTATTTGCAGCAACCTTCTTTATAATTATGTTTATTATCAGCATCAATTCCCATTTCTCCAGGCACCTCAGAGGAACAGCAGATGCCTTTCAACATTTACAAGGCAAACTGGCAATAATTGCTTTCCCCACTCTGGAAACTCCATCATTGCTGGGGTGATGGGAGGCACAGCAAACCCTAATGATGCATTAGTCAGATACTCAGGAAGAGCACCAGCCTGGCTTTTCCAGGATTCCCTTCAGCTATCGATCTCTTAGGACTAAAATACATTTGCAAAGAGGGGAAGTATTTATGATAAAGGACAGTGCAGACAAACATGTCTGAAGAGGTTGGTAGAAGGTACAACTAAATCTTCAGTAAAGACTGATGTGTGGAGACTTCTTTAAAGTCCTCACACAGTGAGGCAAATGAGAAGCCCAAATGCCACTAAAAAGAAGAAAAAAATCAATTTCTGGCCTTCTTGAAGAAAGGGGAAAGCTAGACTTCATTAACACAAAGTGCAAAACCCAGCAGAGAGATAAAGAGGCCTGAAAATACATTTCCTTTTAAAATGCCAGTACTCTTTTTCTTTATTTCAAACACTGATAAATATTTTTGGTTTTTAGTATGGATTATTACTTCTTGCACATTCAGGTCTGACAGTACAGCAGCTCGTTCACCTAAACATTTAGCAGACTTGACAATATTTAGTTCTAATAACTTCCAAGCCTGAGAAAGCACAGGAACACCATCATTTCACGCATCAGATCTGTTTAAGAACAGATCCAAAGTACTGCTCACAAGCCGTAACAGAAACAATATTGTCCCAGCAGTAAAACCACTGAATGGAAAAATCATGGAGATATTACCCATTTTCTAGTCCCATGAAAAAAAAAATATTATAGCTAGTGAAGAGGATTTTGGTCATGCTGATTTAGCTAGTGAAACTCTAAAGGAAAAATGGAAGTTTAATACAGGGTAATGAAATTATACTTTTTACATTTTCTTCTCAGCTTGAAGAAGACCCCCTGGTAAAAAGTGAATTTTAACTGGTTTCCAATATGTAAAATTCTAAGGCTTTTTGTGTTTTTGTAGTTAGTTGTGCTGTTGCTATCTGTGATAGAGTGATACGCAATGGCCTGAATGCATCAGTCTGGCAAATGTTGTAATAAAATTACAGCCTACAAGTGCAGCCACCTTAAATGTGAGGCCATTTCGGAATGAAGGATATATTTGCAGCAGCAAGCAAGATCAAAACCACAAAACACATCACACTGGACCAAGCTAATGATCAGTTTAACAAAGCTTGTATTATGACAACCGGAATCAGCCAGATTAAAATGCAAAGATACTTTCACAAACCTGATAAAGGCACAAATTTCATTATTAGTATTCCTTCCAAAAGCTCTTTTTATATATTTCTAATCTTTATGCTGATAATTGTGAATGGTTTTTGTTCATGTAAACACTAGAGCACACAGAAGACCTGACTAGAAATACAAGTGGGTGAATTCAATGTGTAGAAAACATAATTAATTCCAGAAATTGTAAAAACCAGGAAGGATGCTCTGCTTCCAGTTTAGCTTTTATTTTCATTAATGATACTTAAATTTTAATTTAAGTCGTGGAGTTTGACTATCTCTCCTAAAAGGTGCCACTGCTAATCAAAACAACAGCAGTATTCTTAATTTTGATATGTTTCCATATTTTTTCCAAACCTGTGAGAATTCATCTCTCATCTCCTTTTGTGGCAACAAGTTCCACGGGTGAAAATAAAGTCTGTGTATTTAATTTGAACTCAAATATTAGAAATGTCAGACTTATCACTTGTTCAGAAGCTTTTGTTTTCTCTTCCCTGATCATGCCTTGCAGCAGGACTTCAAGAGACACAGGGAAATATCAGGGGGAGTAGGTAAGGACAATTATTCAACAGGAGTCTGGGTGGGAAATCTCATTGCTCTGGGTTCTGCTACCCTGGTTTATTCCTCTCTGTAGCTTCTTGTTTATCTGTTCATCAGTGACCATGAGCATTTTCATATGAGGAAGGGGAAAAGATGTCCTGATATTCTGTTTAGTCCCATTCCCTTCCTTTATCCTCTTCTAGTGAACAACAGACTGAGAGAAAAGGGCTCCAAAACTGAGGATTCCTGGCAAGACCTTTGATGTCCTCCTTGTGGTCTCCTTTCCAAAACTAAATAACAGCACTGCTTAAGAATTCTCCAATGAGTAAGATTTGCTCAAGCCTCTAAAGACACTCCCTAGGCATCTCTGAGCCCAGCCCTGCATGCAACATTCCCAGTGAAACTACAGTGCTTACTTATATAATTATGTTTATATAATTACATTATAATTACCCTCTGTATTATCCTCTGTCCCATTTTTCATGCGTTTCAACATCTTGTTTGCATTTTGTTAATTCCCCTTTTTTTTTTCCTGAGTCCTGCTAAGCTCCTGGCCTCAGTGATGTATTGTGGTGATGTAGCTCCAGAGGTGCACTGTCATCCAAGCAATTACTGTTGTCCATTATCAACTAATTTCCATTGTCTGTAGGAAAACTCAAGGTCACACTCTTGCACTGCAGCTTTGGGCTGATCACCCAAAAGAATATACCACTAATAATTACTATTTAAATGCTACAACAGATGAATAGCAAACACATTAACAGTGGTTCAGCTATGAAGATTATGCTGGAGGAGGAGATTACCACAAGGCTGGATCCCTGAAGGTGCTGAGTGCTTAAAGTTCCTATTTGCATTCCTGCTGGGTCAGTGCAAGAAGGTTGTCTGGCAGGGTGGAATGCAGCATAGGAGATGTGCCCCCTTTACACCACTGGCCACATCCCTCTTTGAATAAAAATCTCACCTGCAAGAGACCTGCTATTGCTTTTTCCATCTGCAAAAGAAGATGGGACATCCCTAGAAACAAATGCACCCCTGGAATGAAGAGAAAAGTGGGGAGGAAAAAAGAAGTTTCCCCTTTGCATATCTACTGCCTCACAGGGACACACAGGCTCAGTTTAATACTGACCTATATCACTTTGAAAGGTGAAGAGACAAGGAAAACATCTCACACAGGAGAGGGATGGACAGCTGCCCACTTGTGTTGCTTTGGGAGCTCCCATCTCCAGCCAGGAGTAGGAATTCTCCGTGGGGAAGGAGCCCAGCACAGAGGGCTGTTAAAACTATCACGCTGCATTCTTCATCTTGTAACAAGTATTTGCTGACATCCCCTTCAGCTGTGCTGGAAACAGTCGAGTTGGCCATCATTAATACTTTATGAGGCCAATCATCACCCCTGACAGAGCTGAGCTCCTCGGAATCAGAATCGTGCCTGAGGGGCAGCCCCTGCCAGCAGTGGACACCAAGTTTTGTACAGTTCAAAGACTTGCACAGCCTGGAATGGCTTGTGGTGGTTCTGTCCCTCACTGTACCTGTACTTTGGCACAAGGAAGCACAAGATTTTCCCCCTTTTTCCTCTACATTTTAAGTCTAAAGCTCAAAACAAGAAAAATGTTGCACGAGGATGTCTAACTTGATGCAAATAGATTATTGAACAATGTATGTTTGCTCTTTGGGTCTCTGTTATCCCTCTGCAGTGTTACCAACAGTATTTGTTCTCCCTGAGCTAATTTTTAGTCACTTTAAGGAGATAATGTGCATTTATTAAGCAAATCAATATTTCTCATGCTGTCCTTTCAGAAAAGTCAGATAAATTATGGACTTTGCTTGACATTTGTCTTCTGGCACAATAATGTGCTTCAGAAAGTCAAGTGAATTTATAAGCCAAGAACTCCCTTTTCCTAAGTCCAAGCAAAATACCCTCTATCAGTCATATTCTTACCAAAGTGTTGCTTTGGCACTGGATTTTCCATGAGCATTGCTTATATATAACAACCACATTAGCCACACTGCCCACCCCCACCTTGGAGATGGATCAAAAAAAAATCTGGCAAAGCTTTCAATTCCACTTTTACTTCCATCTCAGTTCTCAGATGTAACTCATCCAGATCCCGTGCCTTGGCAATTTTTAACAGTTCTAATTGCCTAACTATCTGCTCTGGCATAATCATAAAACCTTTCAGCATTTCGTGTTGCCCCCAGGAAAATGTATTCTGGTCTCTGATATGACCTTCAGCTTTTTCTCCAAATACTAATGGCACAGAACCCATGGAGGCTTTTTGCAATGACAATCTCATCTGTCATTCCCTGCTCATGTCTCTTAATGCCCTCATCGACCTCAGCATTCCTACATGATTTTTGTGATATTTAAGGGCATTGCTGCTGTTTATCCATAAGCCAGTTACTGTCTAGCAGGCCCACTTTAATTTTTCAATACCTTTTTCCATTTTCTATGCAGTTTTTTTAAAGGAAAGCCATAATTAAACATTCTCTCAATCTCTTTATACACATGCACACAAATATGCATTTGGGAATAGGTTTTAGATGCACACTAATTTAGATAGGTAACTTTATTTACACCTCCAGCACATTGGGACACTCACAAAAGGAAGAGAAGAAATAATTGTATTAAAAAAAAATCAAGATTTTGCATCCAAATCTTTGAGGGTTTGATACATCTGATCCTTAAATACATCTCTGTTTGCAGAAAGGACTCGGGGGCTCAAACACTGCAGGGAACTGCTCAGCAGAGACTTTTAGGGCCAGACCCTCATTCCTGTTCAGCTTCTTCTCGTGCTACTCTTGTCAGGGAAGGCAAAATAAATTAAAGTAAGAATAAGGATGAAACCCCTTTTGCTCTGTGCTGTCTTTCCCAAAAATTCAGCTTTTCCCTGGTATTTTCCCCTACCTACTACACACTTTTCTAAGTACAGGCTGAACCATTCACCACACGTGGTCAGTTCAAATGCCTTATGGTTGGTGACGATTTCCCCATTCTAGAATGCATTTTCTCATACTTATTCCCTTTTGCCATGTTAGTACCTCTGTTTTCTCTGCTGAAACCTACACCCATAGGCTGTTCTGTGCCTTAGGGTAATCAGCCACTCCAGGGTATTTTAATTCTGTCTCATTAACCACTCCTCCTTCATCTTCACCCCAGGTTCTGTGTATATTCAAACATCTCCTTGGTAGTAAAACACACAGACCAGTAGCAGTCAAACAGAGAGGAAAGATTTCTGTGTCCCACATGTGCCTGAGCAGTTCCTTGAACAGTCCAATCAGGCATTCAGCTTTTTGGGAGCAATATCACACAGAACCACAGGATCATACAATGATCCTTGCATGGAAGTGACCATAAAGATCATCTGGTTCCAGCTCCCTTGCCATGGGCAAGGACACCTTCCACTAGACCAGGTTGTTCAAAGCCCCACTCAACGTGGCCTTGAACACTTTCAGAGATGCGAATTTCCTCTTCATATCTAATCTAAATCTACCCTCCTTCAGCATAAAGCCATCCCCCCTTGTCCTGTGCCCCTTTAAAAGGTCCCTCTGCAGCTCTCTTACAGGCCCCCTTTAGGTACATGGCATTCAAGTCTGCTTTTCTCATAAAATGCTCTCAAGTAGGCCAAGTCTATTTAAGCATATTCCCTTCCTCCCCTCCACCCAAACACATTAATTTGTGTTAGGCAGAGATGAAGTTAACTTCATTATCTGTGAGTGTTTGTAATCTCTATGTCCCTTTGTAGTCTTTTTCTTCTCTGCCTATTACTCACAGATCCTCCCTATACAGAACCACACACAAATTCATTAACAGACTGTTTACTCCCTCTTCAGGATCATTAAATGGAGATGCTAAATGAGACCTGACCTAACACAGCTGCACTAAACATCTCCTTGTAAACAGAGACTTTGCCATTTATCAAAAACTTTGCAGTAATTTTCAGTCCACACAAAGCTGTTTATACCGAGGCAATTTCTAAAAGTTTTCAAATTCAGACTTGACCCATTATTTTACCCTGACAGAAGTAAGTAAAGAAAGGCCCTTAACTCAAACAAGAGTTCTTCAAGACATTAAACTGGTATCTGAGTAAGCTCTCTCCAGATCATTATGAAAGCCTGAATACATCTATGGAGTCATGAAATAAAACTGGAAATGTGTGGTTCTCTTCAGTTGGAGACACTGTGTGCAGGGCACCAGCCACAGTCAGCCCTGGCTGCTCAAGGACGTACATCAACTGGAAAGAGTCCAGAAGAGGCTCACAATTTTCCAAAAACCATATCTGAGGAAAAAGTTGAAAGAATTCAGATGGTTTAATTTAGAGAGGCAGATGCTGAGGAGATGTAACATCTCTCAGGGATGGTGTGGGTATAATTAAACTCGCCTTCGGACACAAGGCTGAACCAGATGACCTTTAGATCCTTTCCATTCCTATTTTCTCTGATGCGCTGATTGCGTGGGTCGCCTGCCCAGATTCCTCTCACAGACATCAGCCACCACAGCCAGAAACCCTGCAGCCCTGAGCCTTGTATTCCACACCCCAAATGCATCCACAGCTGCTCCAGGACTGCATCTCCCCTCAGACCCCATGGCTGAGGCATTGGGTGCTCAGTGTCCTGCCAAATCTTCATTTCAAGGGTGGTAAATCCAAGGTTAGAAAATCCAGCAAGGGCTGTAATAAAGGTGAACACAGGAACCTCTGCACCTCAGGACAATGAGGTCGTGGGGAAAGCCTCCTGTGGTGCATCAGAGAAGATCTCAGCTCTGGATGCTCCCCTGGGATACCCACACCATGGAAGGAAGACACCCACCAGCTAGAAATACACTTTTTGGAAAATAAATCTAGGTGCTGTAAAGACAGGGAAGCTGCTGGCAGTGCTGCTGTCTATCACATCATTCAGTCTGCCCTTCCCTGTAGCAGGAAATCCCTCAAGTCCTGCTGCAGTTATCTTATTGGCATTTTTCACACTTCTAACCACCCTCTTGGCCTTTCTAATGAAGAGATACTCAGCACAATTTATTACAAGAGATCACTTGTGTCAAAGCACTTGTCTCTAGTCCTTATTTCTGAGAGTACTTAAAGAAAAATATTTTACCTCTATTTTTCTCTTCCTTAACAAACAAGGACATGAATCATTTCCCATTAATCACTTAACTGTCACACTTGGTCTCCACACACCCTTCCTAGCCACTCCCAAAATGCTGGTGAGGGAACATGTATCTTCCTACATCCATGCCCATCTCCAAAACAGCTGCTTTTTATGCTCTCCTTCATTTGTGAATTTGCAGTCTATTTACAAATATAAATACTTTAACTGTAATAAGGCAAACATGTTTTTTTTCATGCCCGTAGACTGCAGATTAAATCTGCTGCTTAATTAATTTGCACTCAGAGTGCCTGTCTCTCCTTCCCTCTGACCAAAGCTTCTGCTCTGGTTTGTGCTCCCTGCTGCACTCATCACATCTTCCTCTGTTTCCCTGGCATTTTTTGTTGCTCCTTTTTCCATAGCCTGCATACAGCTGGACAAAACCTCTCACACTTAGAAGCAATTGTCAGCTCAGGCATTTGGAAGGAGGGATATTTGGTTTTAATCAGGCACTTTGGGTAACTTTACACATCTCTCATTTGATCATCAAAAGGGAAAAGCTACCTGTGTTTTCTTTAAAAAAGCACTGTTTGACAGGTAGTTGTGTAACACAGCCCAGAGGGCAAATGAAACTCTTGGTGAAACACACAGAATCTTTTCTTTGATCACGGAGGTCCATGTAAACATTTTTCCTCTGTTCCCTCTGCTCATTTACCTACAACCCACGCTCTCACCCTGCACCCTTCAGCTCCTCTCAGCTCTCCTGCTGCCCTGGCTCTGTGCAGAACCTCATCCTGCCCCTGTCCCTAGGCCAGGCAAGCCCGCCCACATTTCAAAGGCAAAGCTGCAATTATTGCCAGTTTCCCATTCTCCCCAGCAGTTTGGTTCCTGCTGACCCAGACAGCCCCGAGCCTCCCCCGCTTTGCTGGGAAGGCGGACAGGCTCCTAAGGCACCAGGGGAGTCGAATTCCCTGTAAAAACACATCCCTTACAACTCCCTGCTGGCTGCTAATGACAGAACAGCTCCCTCCAGCTCCGAGAGACAGAGGAGAGGAGGATATATGAAAAGCTGATTGTGTCAAGCCTCAAACAGAGCAATGTTTCTTGTTGTCTCCTTTCCCACCTGCAGCCAGGCATTACCGGCTCTGAGCTGGTGGAGCATCAGTAAAGGAGGTTACATTAGCAATTACCACTGTGAGAAGAGACCCACATATAGGAAAACACCAGCATTGAATAATTGCAGACATAAGGCAATGGATGCAGGAGTGCCCTGTGCCAATTTTGCAAGGAGAAGGCAAGGCAGATACTCCCCTTTGCTTGAAAAAAACCTGGATTAAAAAAATAAGGAAAATTTATTTTTTTAATTTTTTTTCTACCCAATAATACGCAAAATAATGCTTATTCTTATCCTAAAACATTGTTCCCTGCTGGAGAAGCAGGATCCTGGACCTGCCACACCACAGTGCTGCCATCATGTTAAGGTCCATGGAGAGCAGGATGAGCTCCCACAAATCATGGGCCGGACATTGCCCAGACAGAATTCCCATGGCTGCAAAAGCAGATGCTCAACCTCTGCCAGAGCCTCACACAGGGCTTATGAGCTACCCAGGGCTCACATCTTGTACCACAGGAAACACCGGGAAAGAAATCACATTTGGTATTCAAAAGTAAGGCTAAGACCACTGCGGAGATTTTGGCAACTGCCATTATCTCATATATATGTGTGTGTGTGTGTATATATATATGTATATATGCATTTATGTGTGTGTGTGTACACATTTATAAATATCCATATATATACATACACACAGTATGTGAAACTTTCAGTAGTTCTGTAAAGTTATGCTCCAGAATGTTTGTACATCTATGTACAGCAGCTGGATGTGCCATCTGTACAAATTTCTGTTGCATCCATGGCTACAGCCTGGCTGTCCTCTACACCAGGTATTACTTTAATTAAATGCCAATACTCAGAAAGGGCTGAGCAAGTGTCTGAACAAGCAGGCAGCAAAAGCAAGCAATGAGGTAGAGAATGGATTATCCAGATCCCAACACACAGCAGACTATATACTAGATTTTATTTTTCCAGAGTAAAAATACTGCACTTCATAAAATTACTTGAGTTACAGGGAATGAAACAGATGAAAGAACCAGACCCCACCTTGAATATAGCTGGGTAATATCTTAGATGAAATCAATTTGCACAGACTGTGAAAAATGAAGAATGGGATTATAATGGATTATTTTAGTACAAGCTTTTCATGTTTTGTGTAAATGTTTTTGGTATTGTTGTTCCTCAAGAGAGATGTTTAATGACAACTGCTGAAAATCTATAAAATGCAGTACTTAGGAGCACCATGGAGCTGCCTTGAAGTTGTGAGTGAAACTGCATGCAGAGGATAAATATATGTTCAGCAGCAGGAGAACTACCAACAGAAAAAACAGTATTAAAGTATTTCTATTCTAACACTTTAACACTTCAAGTCCCAGGTGAAATCTTACTTTATCAAGCACAAAATTCATGTAATACCTAACCCAAAGCAAAATAACTTCTGGAGCAGAAAAAAAATGCTGGCATATTATCAAAATGTTGATTGTCTACCAGAGTATTACAGAGAGAAGTACTCAGCCCTGTGAATACTGGAAAACATCATTACCACTCTGAAAATTTAATTTCCCTCTACATCTGTCCAGCATCTTTTTCTTCAACCATCCACGAGCATCACAGTTTTGCCCAGTGCACTGAAAAGTACATGTGTCAGGTCGTATCTCTGACTCTGTCAGGGTTTTCTAGGACTTCTGGTTTTTTGTATTACTGCATTTGCATTTTTAATATTCCTAGTAAAGAATTGTTACTCCTATTCCCATATATTTGCTTGAAAGCTCCTAATTGCAAAATTATAATAATCTGGAGGGATGGGGTTTTACATTCTCCATTCCAAGGGAAACTCCAGTTTTTCCTGACAGATACCTGTCTTTCCAAACCAAGACACTGTTCAACACATAAAATTGCAATAATGCAGCACTCGCTCTTTTTTGTAACCTCAGCTTGAGTGCTCTTAATTTAAAATCTCATCAGCATAATCTTCCCTCTTTTAAAGAGAGGAAACCAGTGCCCAGTGATGACTTACAGTCCTTAGAAGATGTTTGTTTAGTTCTGGCTACACTTGCACTGTATAAATCTCATAGACCAATTGGGTTATTCACTCTACTGAGCTGTGACAGGTAATAACACAAATACTGCTTCGGGTCCTAATGACACTCTGCTGTGGATTCTAAGAAAATGCTTGTCTTATTAGATGGCAAGAGTGGTTTCTTGAGTCTGGATTCTATATAAAAACTAACACATGAACAGAGCAAAGAAAAATGTTATTTATAATACTAAATACCATACCATTCCCCAAAGTGACAAGATCAATATTGCAACTTGGCACTTGCTACTATGACAGATGGTGCTATTAAAATACTGAGCATATCTTTTCTACAGGAAAAAAAAATAATAAGCCAGGAGATTATATATTGTCCTCATCCAATTTGCATTTTAGGTTACTAAAAATTGGGTAAAAAAAAGTAGAAAACACTTACATGTTCCTCTTTCAAATATAACAAAACAGTAAAAAGGACTATTATATTCTTTTTGAAAGAGAGAAGTGAGGGATGCTTGCAGCAGTGTAAAGACTATCAGAAAAGGGTTTCCATTATGTTCCCGACTGTATTTTGCATTAATTTCACATGGGCATTTTCATTTTTAACACAAGTACAGGAACAGATAAGACTGGGAATATTACTGATGTCTTTGTGAACGGCTCAGTCAGGTCTGCTGGGAGCCTTTTGTGAAACACACCTGAGACAAGCACGGGTAAGTGTCAGTTGTTTCCCCATTCCCCAGACATTTCAAATGAAGATTAGTTTAGGTACTTACAAAGGGTCAGCATAGCAGAACTCATTGTGCTGCTGAAGAACCTCCCAGCTGAAATCCTCTAAGGCTGAAAACCATCTGCACCAACTTTTGCAATCAAGATTACTCATTGATAGGAAGTTCTCTATTTTTATTTCTACCTATTAAGATTTCCAATTTGTTTTAATTACATCCCCTCATCCCCATCTCTAGTGTTTAATTCTCTGTTGTGAATTTCTCAGAGTTGCAACAATTGGCTTTGCTCTAGTTATTGGTTTATCTACTGATTTAGATACTGATGCTTAGGCAAAGAGGAGGCATTGGATGTTGAATCAGGATTTTTTTTATTAACTACAGCTCTGCAGAAGACTTTCTGTGTAGACCTAGACCTGACCTTTCTTCTCCTGTACTCTTTTAAACTGGTTACTTTGTTCAAGCAAGTTCTGTTCATTATCTTCTTTTCATTACATTCTTTTCATTCTTGAGGAACTCTGGCTAACTAGGTGATTCAGAAATACCTTTTTCTTTTTTATTAATGAGAAGTGGCTGGATAAAGAATTTCCAGCGTGAAGAAAAAAACCCACTCCTTTCTATTGGAAACTGTTTATCTTCTGCCAGGTGCCTCTGTGTGTTGAATAGGTGAGCACCTTGACCAACTGGACAATTTCATTTATTATCTACAGAATACATGGAAATCTCTCTAAATTTCTCTCCACAGTGAGCCCACTCAGTTAAACTCTGGATTCATCATAAAAGAATTTCTGTGTGTTTCCATGCTCCCTCAGTAGTGCTGGAGAGGTTTGGGTAGTGACACAAAAGTTTAGGGATGGCTGCTGATGGTTGTTCTCCTGGTTCCCCTATAGGATGAATTAGATAGGGAAGATGTTTTTTAAGGCCTGAAAACTAGGCAATGGCTGATTTTCATGTGGGTCAGGAATTGTAATCTCTGGGCTAAAAGGAGAAGGGTCTAGTCCTAATCCATACAGAATTTTTAATGAGAATGTCATCTAAAGGATCCTTCTAATGAAGCAGAATCTAATAAATTATAAAGAGTGCCAATAATGAAATATAAAGTTCAGTATAAAGCATATAGTCACAAAAGAGTGCAACAGAAAAGTTCAGTGTTGGAGCTGCTAAATGTATCATATCAGAATCTGTGTTCAAAAACAGGGGTAGAAAATGAAAGAATGGTGAACTTCCCTAGGTAACCCTTCCCTAGGGATACAAAGAGGTGTTGGTTAAAAAGAACTAATTCTATTTAATGTAAAGCACAGTGAGCCTGACTGTTTTAATTTGTCTTTTTAGTGATGTTTAATCCAGGCTGCAAACACACTCTGGAATTAAGAGCACAGAGCTGTATTCCAGCTGCTCCAATGGAAGGACAAACTGACAACTGTTGTGTTTAACAGAGGTGCAAATCTGAATCCATTAAATTAAAAAAAAACCAAATCAAAACAAAACCTCAAACCAACCAACCAAAAGCCACTCACAATTCCACTGTATCCATGTGTTAAGGCCCTGATGAAGTGGAAAAATTGTGGTTACCTGTTACCTTAAATGCACCAGGGAATTTTTTGAGCCAATTAAGAAGGCTTGATTTACCCACCAGACAAAAAAATAGTTATGCACACCTTTGTTAATGAAAATAAATATCAACTAAGCAACTGGTAGAAGAGATTTGGCAAGTGGGAAAAGGAAGCCAAAAGGTGCTTTGGAAGAATCAGGTCAGATGATTAATCCTACAAAGAGCAGAGCTATGTATTTATGGGGATCAGATAAATGTGTTTTAGTTGTTGGCAGGCAGGGCTAAGAAAGAATAGTCCAACAAGAACAAATAGCCTGAGAGAAAAATTAACCCCAGCACTGCTAAATACAATGTATACATCCTAAAGGTTAAATTTTGGGAAAATAATGGCAATTTTAAATCAGAAACCAGTCCATGTCTAGAAATTTCCATTTCTGCTGAACTGAAAAGAAAAAAAAAATAGAAAGAGACAAGGCTTTTGACGCCAAGAATAGAACGTAGAATGAGAATAAATAAAATCAGGGAAGGAAGAATGAGAGAATTACATAATTCCAGCATCACACAATCACTGCCTCTGTAATTAGTGCTGACTGAGTCAACAAGTTTAAGCAGCCACATTCTGAACAGTTTGATCATGAAGTCAAATTCTACTAGAAGCAGCAGAAATATCTGTACTGAGATAACCCCCTCTTGTATCTAGGTAAACAGAGGACAACCAAACAGCCCTGGAGCAGAGAGGTGGAATTTGAGAGCCCTTCAGTCACTGCCCAGGAGAGGAAGGCCCTGCAGGACCAGCAGTAATTCCCTTCCTCTTTGAGAGCTGTCAGACTCCAGGGGATGGGACATCTCTTCATAGGCACAACATCTGCTCCTCTCTACAGACCTGACAGTCCTCCAGGAACTACAGCAAGGTGATCATTACCTACTGCCCTGATGATTTAAGATAATTTTTGATATTCTCTTGATTTTTCCTTTTAGGGAGTTTCTAAATAACATAGAAAATCACAGTAAATTATAACCAATCATTTTTTTTCCTCCTCAGGGCACCATTGAGGGAAAAATGTTACAAAATCATCTAAAAAGGCATAGTTTGTAAGAACCCAGGACAGGCCAGAAAACTACCAGAGAACTTTCTCCAAATATTATTAAGCAGCAGGATGCATGAGGTCAGGCCAGAAAAACCTTCAGGCAAAGAGAGGTAAGTAATAAAGTCACCTCCTCACGTGCACTTCTACTTTCTGGGTCTATTGCAAGCCTCCTACTAAAAATGGGCTGTAACAGAGGTAAAGATGAATTAACCACGACTATGAAGGTGAGAAATAAACCAGATCCCCAGCAGAAGGATGCCCACAGGAAGGTTTGTTAGCAGCAATCCTGTGGTGTAAAAGTGGCAATCAAAGAGAATGAGAAGGTAAATGATTCAGTCCAAGTGTAGAGAAACGAAATTAATTTCTTTTCATTTCTCTGCCTCTTCAGAAGGTGAATGGGAAATATCCATTCCAAGGTGACACTTTAGAGGTAATGAAGTCAAAGTACTCACAAAGACAGATGTATCAAGAAAAAGAGGTGAAAGAACAGTTCAATAAATTAAAATGCAATATATCACTCAGGCTGGTTGGTATCACTCCAAGACTGTAGAAGAAATGAAGGTGAGTGACAACATAAATGTATATTTTAGTATTAAACCATTTGAATCACAGCTCCAGAGGGGGAGGAGGTGCCTAAAGCAATGTCTGTTTATTAAAAAGGATGCCAGAGAGTGAGATAGGGATGGGAGCTTTGCATTACCTTGTCTTGCCTCAGTAACAGGGAAGGGCAGAGGGGACACTGAATGAGAAAAGAGAGCGCAGGTAAAAGCACTTCAGTGCTTACTATAAAGAATGGGCAGATATGGGCAAACCCACAAACCACTGGCATTTGCCAGAACAATTGAGCCAAATAAAATGAGAAGGGGCAGCTGAGGTCAAGCCATTAATCATGTTACTCCTTCTCTAGAAAGACACAACAAAAAAAGCTGAAAGGTAACAGCAGATTCCCAAAAAGTCACTCCAGAGTCCTCGGGGTGGTATTTGAGTAATAACCCAGGGATGGAGGGGAAGGGGCTTCTGTCACACTTTGGGAAAGACAGCATAATATCACATGTGCAGTTATTTTGGCAGCCTGCAGGGTGATGGCAAAGAGTCCTCAAACCAGAGAGTGGCTCCAGCTTCATCTGGCCAAAGGAATACACTCACACCTGAGCCCTGCACAAGATCTGTGGCTTCCTGGTCAAGAGCTACCCATCAATATATCCCACAGAAAGCCTGAGGAACCTAGGTCAACAATTATACTCTAAATGTGCCTTTTTGTCCCCTCCTATGGCTATAAAGGGAGCCTGGAGTGGCCAGGTCAAATACACACCCAGATATGAATTTTTCTGGCATTTGTACATCAAAAAGACTTATCCTGTAGAGCCTTACTCCATGCCTTTATGGCACCACTCTTGGTTTCCCCCACTGAAAATGTGTCTCAAACATGCAGGGGATGTGCCAAACCCACAGACCAGATCTACAACCAAACAGGGTCCTGCCTGCAGCACACCAGGGATGGCAGGTGAGGATTAGGAGCCAGTGTCTTCAGAAGTACCGCATACAAAAAACGTAAATTGAATCTTCTCAAGCTCCTGAGTGCAGAATCATCTGCCAATTGCAGACATTTACCCTCCTCACCTCCTTAGAGAAAAGCAGCAGTGGGTTTTGCAGGGAAGGAGGATGAAAGCGCCAGACTGCTGGAGTGTTTTCCTAGAGAGTTATTATCTGTTCAGCCAAGGATGAAGCTCCAGGGAGGACACCAAAACCTTCTAACCTACTTTTTTCTCCAGTCAAACGTTAAAATGCAGCAGCTGTTTCCCCATGGAAGGCAGTGCTGTGAATATGGCTGGATTTTCATTCCACATTGAATCTTCCTGAGGCCACAATCTCCCACAGAAGGGGAAGAGTATGAATTCACTCAGGTGGGTCAGTGTATCTCAGGAATTACCAAGTTTCCAGGCAAGCTGAATAACAAGTTCTGTGCATGTTGTTTATTTGAAGAGGAAAATGTAAACTTTAAAAATCTGTCAAAAATATTGTACCCATTTATTCCTGCTTTCATCAGAAAGATGACTTTTTTCTGTCCTATTTCTTTAAGATGAGCACAAATCTGATCAAAAGAATAGATAGCAATGACCTCAGTGTGTCTGATGATGCTATTTTACATGGCTTTGGGGCAGGCAGAGGGAACCACACTGCCCCAGTGACAGGTTTAGCTACCAGATCACCCTGCAGCCCACAAGACACATTCTACATTGTAAAAGCCCAGAGCAGATGGTACAATCATAGAATTCATTTCACATCTTGCTGGAGTTCCAGATGTGTAAATTTATCAGCTTCTTCCCCCTCGATTCTCATTCTCTCTCTTTAGGATTCTAACTAAGAAGATAATAAGACTAACTAAGAAGATAATAAGACTTTTATTTTTTTGGAAGCAACTCCTTATGTAGTTTCTCTCCTAAATTTCTCAGCAAAAAAAAAAATCTTTGCACTCCCTTGATTTCTGGCTGCCAGATCTTTCAGGTCAGGTAAACAGCTTGAAGGGGTCAGGCCGAAAACCACAGTTTAATTTAAATTACAATCCAGAACCCCTGTAACTTTAGGGGTGAAGTTCACCAGTTACTGTGGTGCCATTTGCAAATTTGGTCCATTATTTCAGGAACCCAACCCCAGAACTGGGGAACCACAGAGATGAAACCCTCAGCTGTGACTCGAGGATGTGCAGCCATAAAAACCTCTCAGCTCTTCTGGTCCTCCCCCTCCAGTCCCCAAAACCCCCTGTGCTGGGCAGATCCTAGAAAGCTCCGGGATCCTGACAGATTTCCACAAGAATCCCCCTTTGTGAGCCTGGAGGCCCCAGCATAAGCTGCTGACTTGATGGGGGGAAAGGGCTACCCCAGGACCCTGGAATGTCAAAAGCATCACCTGGGACAGGCCTGCCCATTCTCTTTGAGGTGTGCTACTTGCATTATTTAATTGCATATAATTTAATTATATCACCCCAGCAGGCTGGGCTTGGGAGGTTTAGGTGATAATTTCTCCTATTCAAGGCAGCTTGGAACACTTGCTTTGCTAATGCTGGGAATTACTGGGCTATTTGCTTTGCTCCTAGGGAATTCTCTGCCTGACTTCCACACAAATAATGTCAGTCCCATTTGCTATCCTCAGGTCTTAAGAATTTATGTGTAGGCACCAAAAACCAGAGGGATAAATTTTAGAGATTTCCTGACAATTTTAAACTGCCATAAAGCCTGACTCACAGAAATGTATTTACAAAATCTCCTCTTAATCTAATGCAATAGTACACAAATGTATGCAGAAACCCAAGAATATGCAAAAAACTAGAATAGTCTGATGATTGGAGTCAAACTCAGTTTTTCCTGTGCACACAGAGTTTAGTCATACCAAGCATTATATAAGGTGAGTACATTTCTAGACAAACCTCTACAGTTATGATATGGTTATATCTTGTGTTCTATGATTTTTTTATACTGTGTGCACAATTTCTCAGTGTACCTTTTCTGACACTGGAAAGATTTCAGTGCTTTGACATTTGACATTTCTCTGTCACCTCTCTTTCAAAGATCCCAAGGCACTATAAACCAACAAGTGTGTCTCATAGCACCACCAAAATCTCCATGTAATTATTTTCATTTCAGCCACTGGAGAAGCTAACAAGAGACATGTCTAAATGAAGTAGCAGCAGAACCTGGAATAGAAATTTGGAGATCTAGCTCTGATCTAACCATTAAAAATTTTGGCTCCTACATGGACTCAATAACCTTTGCAGAAAGAAAAATGAAAAAAAGAGCCTGCTATATAAGGAATCATATTTTCTCATTAGTTCTCTGCTGGTCATTCAGAGAAAGCAGACTCCAGTGGATGGGGTGGTGAGCTTAGGAGATCCAGTCTCCTTCTTGACCTTCCACCTTTATTCCAAGAAAGCCACAGTCTCTGTGGTTTCTTTCCTGAGGAATAAAGGCCCTGCCTTATTGAGCCAGCTGGAATTAACCCATTGCTTCAGTTGGTGCATTGCTGCAGAGTATTAAGCATTATTGAAAGTCTGCATGCTAGGATGAAGTTAAAATTAGCCTTTGCTTCAGCTGAAGTTAACTCGATTTATGAGCAACTACTTGAAGCTTTCCCTCTGCAGAGCTTTTCCTCAGAGCTCTGCAGCTCTGCACTTAAGCTTAAGTTAAATGATTGTATCCCAACAGCTCTTTTGAGCAGGATAATTGGCAATTACTTATTTTTGACATATGCAGGAAATCTAGTAAAGCATAATTCAAATTCTGTTAGCAGTGATGAACTCCTTTTGCAGAACAGTGCATTACAGTGCTCATCTCCACTGCCAATATCCCTGGCAGTTTTAATTCAAATCTCAGTATTATGTGCAGCACATTGTTTCTTATCTGCAAGGTCCATGCTAGAGAAATTCTTTTGTTGTGTAACCTTGAATCCTTTTCCTAAACTTTTTGAAACTCCTGCAACTCTTGTCTGGTTGAAAAGAAAGAAGAACTGATTGGATCTTGTTCCTCTTTATTTCCATGGCTGAAGCTTTCTGCATAAAGTGTATTAATTATCTCTTGCTCTTGTTAAAAACAAATATATTTAGGCATGTAAATAGCCAAACAGCAGCTCATCTTATTAAGACATTTTTAATGAGATTATGAACAAAACTGCCCACAGACATGCCTGGTGGAACTCTACCTAGAAACCAGAGTAATAGGCTCATTACAAAAAGATTAGACATTAGATATGCTGCTCCCTCAGTGTGAGTGCAGATTATCTGAGTGCATTTAGAAAAAAATAATTTAACCAGTGGTAAATTACACCTTAGGCCATAGGATACAACATGTGTGCAGCACATCATTGTATTTCAGCTGCATCCAGAACCTGATGAATTATCTCAAATATCAAATCATGCAGTGACTGATTAAAAACTCATTACTGGGTATTTTACTTTCATAAAAGTGAAGTTTTAAAGCTTTAAGTGAAGTTTAAGACTGTGCAACAGAGGGAATCCTGGATAATTTTTTACCAATGTTTGGTAAAAACATGTTTGTTTAATTTGGGCCTATTTCCAGGCAGTAGAAACATTCTTAGTTTGGTTTCTTTCTGAAGAAATTAAGAAAAATTTGGAAAGAAAATATTGGAAGTCACACTGGAAAGATGTAGATTTTTCTACTTGTTCAACTCTGCCTTAAAAACTTCCATCTATATTCAAATAACAATTCTAGGGAGAAGCTAGCACACACTCAAAAAAAATTTCCACCCAACTCCATCTGAAGACAAATAAGACTAAGTAGGGAAGACCTTGTCCTCAATGCCATGTAGAGAGAATTTCACTCTTCAGTAATATTAAGGCAACTTTTAGAAGTACGTGCAGCACAAGGTAATATATACTTTATTTTTAAATAGAGCACCACATTTCTAACATTAGTGTTTATTGAGAATTTCTGAACAATTTAATTATGTGGTGTGTGAAGTTATTGATCTGGTAGTTTAAACACTTTTTAAAAAATTAACTCCATTATAAGCTACTGAGTTTTGTAATGATGTCATTCTTAGAGCTTACCATTATCAGTGCAATAAAGGAGAAGCCATTTCTAATTAGATTTTCTTAATGTGATACTGTTCGTTATGGATTGATTTTTCTCTTTCCCTCTGCTATTTCTAAATGAGTTAGGTGAAGTTTCATTTTTTTGCAAGTGGAGGTTAATTTTCACTGGCAAAGAAGCAGAGAAATTGTACAAAAGGTTTATGAAAACCTCCTTAGGCGACTTTGTCAGATCACCTCGGTGTTGTGTTCCAGCATCATTAGCATTCAAGCCTCGAGCTCCAGCTCTAATGGATGCTGAAAGATTTGCAATATTACCCAAACTTGTGAAGAGGCTCAAACTTTTTTTTCTGTAATGGACACAGACTGCACTATAGCAAAGTGCTGCAACCCAGCTGTGGGGCTGGGGAGGAGATTCACAAAAATAAACTGGCAGCTATGCTGGAGGGATTTGTAGCAGGGATTTTAGTGCAGGTGAGCACAGATGGATGAAGGACCTCTCACTGAGGGACCTGTGTGAGGTTATGTTGGGAAGACATCCAGTGTGGGCACCCTGTCTCCACAAACTTGGTTCTCCTCTTAGTTATTCTCAACTCAGCCTAGGAACAGAGAAACCTCACTAGGGTTGAGGACTCCATTTGGCCATAACTTTCTAATTTCAGATTAATTCTTCAAGTTGCACAGCTGCTCAGCCCCCACTGGCTTTGGGGATGAAAAGTTCCAAATGCTGTGCACGTTTTGAGATGAGACAGCCAACAAACACGTGAGCTGCTATGGCCACAGCATGGGGATAATGTCAGTTCATAGCCCAAACTGGTGTGAGCAGCACAATTCCAGCAGCACCTGGACTGAGCCATCTTCCCTCATGCCACTTACACAAATGCCTCATCAATTCAAAGGTTAAAACTGAGGCAAATAAAAAAGAGCGCTCTTTCCATTCAGATAAGTGCTCTTGGACACAATGCACAGAAATCAAGAAGAGTTAAGCAAAGACTCAAGGTCTTTTCTGCCATGATCTGAGACAAAAGTCAGTTTACCCAACACTCTCCCTTACACAACTGGTAAATGCTGTCCTTTGCCTTCTAACTCTTGTGTATCTCTAAATCAATGACACTATGACTTCCTTTACTTAGCTTGCTGAGATCAAATTAGTTCCATAAAACCACCTATATCCTATTTTTTTAGAAAAGTGTAGTGAAAGGCTTTGCAGACAGTTTTGTTACCAATTTTCCTCTCAGCAAGAGAACATCTTTCCTGCTGTCACCAGGCACATGTGCCACACATGGTAGGAACTAGGAACCAAAGAGCTGCTGCATCCTGGAGAGGCATCATCTATCTACCAGTCTAAAACAAAGGCAAAGTCTTGAAGTTCAGATTGCTGCTGGATTTTTTCCTGCATTATTTAAACCATTTGATCATTTGAAAATATTCCTTTTGGATATCATGAGCTCAGAGCCATGCAGAGCAGCATGTTCTAAGGCAGACTTTAATGAAACCATAGGGATTATTGAACACATGATAAAACAGAAACAATCCCATGTCTGAAGAGCAGAGGAAAAAGAAACAGAAAGCAAAAAGAAGGGGAAAATCACATTACCATCACAGATTGATCCATTCCATTTAGCCAAGTCAATGTGCTGGAGCCCTCTGCCCTGCCCAGAGTTCAAAGAGCACTGGAAGAGCAGTATTGATAAACCTGCAGCAGCAGCTGGAGTGCAAACACATCCTGGTGGCATCTTGGCACGCATGGAAATGAAGAAGGGTTAAATAAAAAGGCAGCCACTCTGGGCTAGAGGAGTTGCTAGGAGATGGTGTCCTGCCTTGACATCATTCATCAGCCTGTGACAAAGTGTTCCAACAGCACAATAATCTTATGAGTCACAGGTCTGTGTGCCTCCACTTAGGGTGGAGAAAACAGCTCTCACCTGAGGGTGAAGCACTCTCCAGGCCTTTTATGTGTTTTCTTGGATTAATTCTTGTTTTTAAAATAAGTAAGTTACTGTGGTTTTGCACAGGTCTTAGTGAATTCTGCAAAGCCCAGCAAGGTTATAGAGGTCATCTTTACTTATACAGTGAGAGCAGCACTGGTGCAGCACTCGTGGAGGTCTGGAGGACACTGCTCCAGCAGGAATGAGGCTTGGGTCAAACCCATTGGCAGAACTTCTGGTCCAAAGATCCTGAAGTCAAGAGGAACAAAGGGATTCCAGGCAACAGAAGCCAGAAGCCATGAAAAATGAGTAACATATGGATTATTAATAGCAGTGCCTGCACTGTGTAAAGCAAGCCACCCTTTGAGAGTGCTGGCAGAGTGAACAAGGTTGTGCTGGGCAGAAGATGGGAGGATGTGCTACACACTGGGTTAGTCCTGTTAATTTTGTGATTCTCACTGACATATTAAAATAAAGTCAAACTGAATGGCTGCAGGTTGTACTGCTCCTGCTGATGCTGCCAGGAAAAACGACTCCTGTGAAGAAACACCAAGGGAGGGGCTTAAAGAAACCAAATCACAATATTTGTGACCATTTATGCTAAAAGAGGAAATGTGTCTTTAAGGAATACATGACAAATCTGGGTGTTTCCTCTCAGTCCTGCTTTGCCACATTTGACAAATCACTTCTCTCATGGCTTTGTCATTTGTCCCTAAGGCAAGGATATTGATGTTTCCTCTCACATTTTTTCGTCTTTTTAGATTACAAATTCTGCAAGGACAGAACATTTATTTATCTTTATCATTAATGTAGTATGCCAGTGTTTTAAAAGCATTAATGGATTGTACCTTCACTGCACCTCTCATGCTAAACACTAATAAAGGTAATCTCCTTTTGGGAGATGGAGTGTTGAAACACAGCCCAAGCTGACTGATGTACCCAAGGTCACACAAGAAGATTCCAGCTGAGCCAAGGCTTTGGCCCCAAGTTTTTTTTCCCTACACTTTTATCAACAAAACAGACAAAATATGTATGGAAGAGCCTGGAAGAGGTTATTTTTTTTCTGACTGTCCTTCCAAAAAAACTAAATAAACTCTCCCTAGGCCATTCCTGAAAGATGTTCCTCCAGGGTCTCCTATTACACCTTAAGTAGTGAACATTCCACACTATTGATAATTGTTTCTATTCCCCTTTTGCCTAACATTGCCATTATTTCCTGATGTCTGATGAAATCACCCATTACTGAAGCTGTAATTTCTTGACATAATCACAACAAATACATGATTTATAGCACTTCTTTCCAACACTTAATTGAGGCCTCCTTACGGTGTCATTTTTTTTCTCACACATTGCACAAGGATCTAAACTAAATTCTACACAACTCATGAATTTTCTACTGCTGTAACCTGTCCTGTCATCCTTTCAGCTGTGCACCTCCAGGAGCTGTTGAGTCTGGCTATCCTCCAGGCTGGATAAATTCCCTCAGGCTCTCTTCACACAGCCCCTTACCCAGCCCTTGCCCACCCCTAAACTTACTGCAATTTATTGATGTCTCTATTTTTCTAGGGATCTCCAAATTGGACACACCATCTCCAATGGATTTTCAGAAGTGGTGGACAATGGAGAAAGACTAAATATAAAGAGCAGAGAAATTGTTCAGAAAGTAAAGGCAATGTTGCCTATTTTATCTATTTGTGCTCCACAGTAGCTGGGAATTTATTTTGTGATAGAAATGACCAGATTTGCTCTTGAATCAAAAGAGAAAACTATATTTGATTCTGCCAAGAAGAGACTATCAAGCTCAAGAGCTGGTCCTCCCATGAAACATTATAACTCCAATTATAAAGATGTATTTTGGTTTTCACTTTGAAATATATAAATGCACTCCCTGCCCTCTGCACACCAAAACCAGAACTCAGAGTGCCACAGATCTTTTTCTAAATCATGTCTTTAAATAGTATTAGGCCACCACGATATCAGTCTAGTTTTGCTGATGAATGTTTAATGGGTTTGGCTCATGATTACGCCTCCAGTGCCAGAATAAGTCAATAGGATTAGGCCCATTATGTCTCTCACATCTCTGTTCTGCACAGTTCAACTTCAAGAAAATATATTTAAAGGGTATTTACCTGTCTCTGAGGGGTGGTGTAAGGATAAATTCAGCAGTATTCCCACAGCAGACTGAAAATATATCTGAAATTTTGGAAGCCACCTAGCGGATTTTGATGTACCATTCCCATTAATGTCAGTGGGAAGAGTATATCTCAGAAATCTCAGCTGTAAAGCACTGCAGTACATGAAGAATAATGGCAAACACAAAATTTAAGTAGGGAGCATAAGAAGTTATACCTAAATCAGTGTTCCAGATAGAGTTTTTATTTCTTATTTTTATGTCCTTATACGGGCTGAAGGAAATGAAATCAGTAAAATGTGAGTCATCTTTTCTAATTACCCTGTTAAAATAAAAACTAATCAAGTTATTTTTGGAGATTAAATGTAATGATTGCCTCATTGATATTATCTCTTTTCCTTAGGATGACCACACTTACTTCATGTTTTTATTAAATTAAGGGATTCTAGAACCAATTGCACAAATTGACCTAATCTCCTTAGCAATGATTCCACACACTATATTTGGGAGATCCTTCAATTTGTAGCTTGACAGGAAAGAACTTCTGAAGATATTGGATTTGCTCTTTTTTGTGAAGCCTGGCTGCTGTTTTGAAACAACTTGAGGAGTTGAAACTCTTGCTTTCTGTAAAATAATTTCCCAGCAAGGACAGCAGAAAAGAAAGAAGCAGCAAATGGGAGGAACCAACAAACCAAACACCAAAAAACAACCAAGCAGAAAATCCATGTTGGCTTCAATGTGGGTATGTGTACAGCACACAGAAAGGCAGTGAGCAGGCTCTGCTGATGGATTCCAGGGGTCAAGTACACAGTCCCCTTACTCCCTGAAATGACAGGAATTTCCAGGAAATTATTTTCAAACCCTGGGAAGTTGTGCAACATATGAGCCTGCAGCTCTTGCCATATAATTCCTTCCCCAGGAAAAGAACCTCTGAGGTAACATCAGATTGCAAGTGATGTGAAAGGAAAATTCTCATTTAGGAGTATTTCATTCTAAATCTTCTCTAGTGTGGAAAGACCACTTGAGTCACAAGGTAATGGAGAAACAGGTTTCTAAGGTAGACTTTAAGCAGTAATCTTTCATAGATTCTACTGCACTGGAAATATTTTGTAGACTCACAAGCATAAAGATTAATTAGGAAACAAGGCTCCCATTACCTTGCAGATTAATTGAATAATGATATGTTTTAATAGATGCTTATATCTTAATTCACAAAAGTTTACGAAGATTTGGATTCCCTCCAAAGTTGCTCATCCCTCCACACACTTAATTTCAGGGAGTTTAATAATTACACTCTGATAACCTGAAAACCAATAGTTCCCCTGGAACCTCAGGAAAGTGCTGAAATGATAACACAAAAATGAAAAAAAGAGAAGAAAGAGAGAAAGAGAGAGAGAAAGAAAGAAAGAGAGAAAGAGAGAAAGAAAGAAAGAAAAAGAAAGAAAGAAAGAAAGAAAGAAAGAAAGAAAGAAAGAAAGAAAGAAAGAAAGAAAGAAAGAAAGAAAGAAAGAAAGAAAGAAAGAAAGAAAGAAAGAAAGAAAGAAAGAAAGAAAGAAAGAAAGAAAGAAAGAAAGTTTTTTCTGGTGAATACAGCTCCTCTGAATGAATCTGTTTAAATCAACTGAACTATCAGAAGCAATAAAAATCTGTGACAAAAGAAAAGATAATGCAGTGGTGAAGAACATTTTCAGCCCATCACTGAGAAACCATGGGCAAATTAAAAAAAATTAATGGAAGTTTATTTTCAAGTAATAACCATTAATCTTAACTCACTAAATGTTAAAACACTCCCTTTTTAAACTACTTGAAAGCTTAATTCAGATGTGAGTGTAAGCAGGGTTCCTTAAGAATGGTGTAATGCTGTCATTGAGAGGCTTTTGGTTTACATCAGAATAGGAGGTATGTGAATCCACACAAGAGGAATGGGAAAACTTCAGCAAAAGATTAACAAATGAACCTGAATAGTTCAAAAATAAGAATAAGAATTCTGGTGGTCTGAAGGAACGTGGGAAAATGTGCACTGCAAATCGTCTTTGACTTTTAGTTGTATTTCAGATTGTTACGATTTTCAAAAACTAAGGAAAAGCAGATCTGAGTTAATTAAGATGAGCTAATTTAAATACAGATGCTAAAAATGTTCATTAACAGTAATTACTTTTTATTTGTGAAACTTAAGGCCAGATTCAGCTGAGGCTGAAGAACCCACAAGACTGCTCATACAGCACTAAGAGTAAATTATTGGTGGTGTGAAATTGGTTTAGTGGACTATATTTTGTGGTTTTTTTCTTTAGTTCCCTTTCTGAAACATTATACATTGATAATTGCCAAAAGCAAGATACAAACCCAATAGATGAACACCTTTTTGACAAGAACCATCAAACCAGGCACTAAGTGGGACTCAGGCTGGACTTAGAACACAGATTTGGCTCAAGCTGAACACAACATTGCAAATGACTATTGATGACTATTTTCCCCTGTGATTGAGTTGCTAGGTATGAAATGGGTCACCCATCTACTCCATCACTCCTCAACAATAATGTAAAGGTAGCCTGGAGTGCTGGCACCAAAAGCAGTGAGGAAATGTTACATATGGTAGGGGAAGAGTGTGACCTAAGGATCCAAATGGCTGTGAATATGTCCAAGACACCAGGCTAGAATAACAATTATAATTTCTACATAAAAGGTAATCTTGCTAATTTAGAAGATGGCTCCTGCTCCTGCCTCTGTTGTTAATTCAGGTACTTTGTGTCTGGTACTTGCTTTCTAGGGTTACTCTTTTATTGCTGTCTTGGCTGAAACACCTTTTTCCAGTGAAAAATCTCCTCAGTGTACCTGAGGGACAAGGATCTGCTAGAGCAGGCACATTTTGATAATGGGAACTCTCAGTAAGATGAATGATGCTGTGGTCCCAAAGTGTTCAAATCCACTAAAGTCCACTTGAGATACCCGGGGCAGAGTTAGCACTGACGAGTCTGTAGGAAACTGCAGTGGGTTTTAAGTCATTCAGCAGCTCCTTTGAATGCTTTGAGGGGACAGGAACATCCACTCAGGCTGTGCAAACCATGAGTTGGAGAGCCATCCTACCTCCAGATGTCCAGCAGAGAGGAGATATAAATCTTATTAAAATTTTTGAGAGACTGACAAAGTCTATCATTACGACCCTGCTCATGGGAAGTGACCATGATTAATGCCAACATGGTGTCCACTGTTTCCAAGGATATAAGTGAACAATCCAAAGGGATTAGTCCTGCCTCACAACCACAGTGCAGGCATCCCTGAGGAGTTCCTACAGTGCAGATGGTCCCAGAGCATGAGTGAATACCCTTAGCTCAATTAGTAATTGATGACAGGCACTTAAAACTCCAGACTGTGTTAAAGCTGCTCGTTAATTATTATCATAGCAATGCCTGGGTGGGGAAAGGTGTGAGGGAGCTGCTTACTCAAAGGATCTGGCAAGAGGTGACTGGAACCAGCTATTCTCCCACCTCCACATCGTGTAGAACCCTCTGTGTTTGCAGAGCCCTCTCTTGGCTCATTTATACCCTGAACAACCAGTCTTTGGGTGAAAAAACAATGGAGGTCCCTCTTTCCTCTTTTCCTTTTTCCTTTCTTTTCTTGGAGTTAGGTCGTCAGGTTACAACTTGGCCACACATACACAAGCACTCAAAACCTTTACTAATTATTCTGTTTGGATGATAAATACAAAATCTGTTTGCATTTAAAAATTTAAGAAACTCACAAATGGACTCTGGGTATTATATTGAAGCTTCCATGTCAGATATTTAGGTTTTCAGTGCTCTAAGGGATTGGCCAAGCCTGCCAGTTCTGCATCAACATACACAGCAAGAGTTCAGTGGCAGCTCAGTGATAGTTCCACAGTATCAATTATCTTCAGATTTGTGAAGCAAAGCAGAGTAAAGATGATGAAGCAGAGTATACCAGCCCTTAATGCAGAACTACAGAATGTATAATTTAGCATTTATTTTATTGCCAGCATTTTCTATATAATGTGTTAGCGCACAAAATAGCCTATCAAATGCATTAGCAAACAAAAGCTATATAAAGATTCCTATAATCAAAAGGCAGCTTATGAATAATTCACATTTCCATGCATTAGGAGTCATCCAGATAAAACACATAAAGTGCACTTAGCTTGTCCCAATGAAAACCTATAAATTATATGAATAACTATATATATATCATGTATATAATATCAACATAATATTTCAGTTACCTTAAAGGATAAAGTTGCTTTCTTGGATGACTTTGAAGACAATTTGCAAGCTTGCTCAATTTATGCTGACAGTAATTGCTGTACAGCTGCCTGATTTAGACAGAGGGGGAAAATGGAAGCACTGTGCAAGTTACAAGAGAAGAAAAGCTGCTGGGCTACCTTTTGTGGGATCATTTGTACTCACTGACAGGACTGCTGCCAGCTGTTCAATTACCTGTCCAGAATACTCCAGAATACACAGTGTTTTGTTGGGAACTTGGACAGAAAAAAATCCTATTTTTGACCCACTTAGTACTTAGCAGTAGGGAAAGTAAACACACATTTATTAGATTAACATGGAAGTTTTGGGGAGTATTTCAAAACTATGATGACAGAAGAAATTACATGTTTTGTGCCCAGAAATATAAAAGTTATAAAGAAAATTTTGGAGTTCTCTGATTCTAAACAATTTTGGGTTGATTATCAATAATAAAATAACATCAAAATACATCTGCAAGTCTGCAAATACACAAATACAGTTTTGTGTGTTTGCAGAATCACCTGTGCACATTCCATTTTTTGCTTCCACACTGAAACCCACCCCTGCATTAGCACTGGATAAATTAAGATTGAACAGCCATAATTCATGACATTGCTTCTGTGGGTTTCAAATTTTGCCAAGAAACCTTCAAGCAAGCCCCAAGTTGCAGCAGAAGATGATGACAGACACATCAGTGCAAATGGAGGGAAAATAAATGGACAGTTGTGGTTACATCATTTAACCTTACAACAGAGGTCACACAACCTGTGGAATACTTAGGCCTCCCCTACATCTATTTTTTTGTAGGATTCGGCTCTTGGGATGAGTGTGAATCACAGCTCAAGTTGTAAAAAGGGTCAGAAATTTGGTATTTATGCTCAGCTGTATACTGAGGCAGCACACATCAAAGGCTGAGGACTCTGGCACAGGCACACATCCTCTCAGACACAGGCAGGGCTGCAGGGCATTAACAGGCTTTTAGGTAATCAGGAAATATTGCCATTATCTTCAGCTCACTTTCTTCTTTGGGATTGCAGCTGACTAATTACCACGAAATAATTTAGGAACAATTAAGGCATTTCTCAATGCTTGTTGTTTGAGAGCAAGTTCCTTGATGCAGTAATGAGCAAAGGCACCCACTAATCACCCATTAACTGGCAGGGTGCTTTAACATCATTTTGTCTTGCTCTAGAAAGGGTTGTGTGCTGCTTAATTTGGTGCTTTGGTAGACCCAAGGGTTGAAGGCTGCTAAAAATGGGATCCAAATCTCTATTTAATTAGAATGTCACATGATACGGCCTCATTGCCTTTTGACTGTGAATATTAGAGATTTATGCCTTCTCTTTCATCTTGTGATCTCTTGGGAGGGTTATTTGTCCTGTAGAATGAGTATAACAAGCTGCAAAACTGAGATGCCACATACAGAATTTATACAAATGATTTTCACACTGAATATCCAAGAAAGATTTGCTATGCAAAGTCTGAGTTCTTTCCTGGATGTAATTTTGCTGTGCTTTACCAAGGGGAGCACAACAGGGACTAATTCTGCCCTCTGTGCCCTCAGAGACAAGACATTTGTAATTTAGAGAAGCAGATCTGTTACCAAAGCCTGGAAAACCAGGCATAGGGAAGTTTTCTTGTCCTCTCTTCATGTTACCACAGAATGCAGAAGGCACAGAGCAAGATAGCAAACATTTTGTGCATCTCCAGCTTGACCTCATCTTTCAGTTGCTCTCTGCTCAGAAAAGTTTTACTCTACCTTTTTCTTTGCCACTCTCCAGCTCTCTGTACAGAGAATCTGTCACAGACATCCCTGAATACTTTATGAATTGTTACCTGCATCCCCTCTCACTGCTCTTGCTTCTGGCTGTGGTTGCAAACTCAGATGAGACCCTGCAGAACATCAAAATGTCCTCAGAAACACTGGGAAAGTTTCACAGAACTCCTCACTGGCTTCTTATTTTTAATCTGATTTTTTAAACCTAGGTTTCCTATGATTTTTTGACATGACTATGTTGTATGTGTGTCTGTCCTGTTAAATTTTGGACTTGTGGCTACTCAAAAAGAATTGACAAAATAAAGTTCAACAAATCTATCAAAATCCCCACAAGTTTTGTTGTGCAAGTGGGCAGCCTGGTAGGGAAGGCAGATGAAAGTAAACATCTGTGGAAAATGAAGCAATAGAGGACAAAACCAATCATATTAGGAGGCACTGGAGAATTCACCCCAAAGACCATGGCAGAGAGGATTCAGAAAAGTCTCTAACTACAGAACTACTGCCTGTAAAGAAAGAAAATTGTTTTTTATAAGGTTACTCAGATACACAAAACTTTGTGGGGAAGATCCTTAATCCTCTGTTGCAAATAAAGTATGCACTTAACCTTTACAGAAGACATCTCAGTTGCCTTTACTTTTTTCTTTGTCAGTGAATCTACCTTTTAGATAGCAGATGAATTTTATAAATTACATAACCAGAGAGTAAATGCTTGGTGCTTATTATAGAGTGGAGAAAACAAGACATAACTGGAGTGACTCTGAAATATTTCAGTGAGATAGTCAGCTGAGGGCTTTTGGCTTTTTGAAAAGTGCAGGATTTGAATGATTGTGGAATACTGTAGGTCTCTAAAAGTAAAAACCACATATATATCACAGAATAACAGTAAAATCTATTGCTATATATCTGGTCAGTGTAGAAGCCTTCTAGCAAGTATTTATAGATAATTAGAAGGTATTGGTAGGTATGAATACTGTGGGTAAATCAAACATAAAATTATACTGAATCCTAGAGGATTTTTTTTTTTAATCTATATTTCTTTCTGTTAGTCCTGCTATTATTGACTTGACACACATAGGCTGGGGCTAATTTACACCTCTGCTGGTGACCCTAATGAAATAACAGTGGGGCAGATGCTGTATTCCTTCAATACCCTAAATTTTTTATGGGGATCCCTCCAGCCACTGAGTCCCGAAATTCTGATTTCATTCATGTTTATGTAGAAAAATATCTCTATTGCAAAGAGTAATTCAGCAGAGGAATTACAAAATCCCTTGAGATTATCATAACCTTTTATCATAGCCTCACCCAACAAGACAAAACGAGAACATCAGGCAAGTCAAATTTGGCTCTGAGGCAGAGATTTTTCAAGGGTGTTTCAGTGTCATTGATCCATGCACAAATCTAATCCTGATCACTGCTGTGTCTAAACCTTCCTCCCCCCTTCAGTGGATATTATTTTCCCAGCTTGCTTGTGCAGTGTGGAAGTGTTATTTCAGCAAAGGGACCCGTAGCCCATTGGTCTGGGGACATGGTTTGAGATGACAAAATTGTGCAAGAGGTTGGTGACAACTGCAATGCAACCCCAAACCAAACACTTGGGAGCAGCTCGAACCAGCAGTGACCAGTTTTTCTTGATTAGATTTTGCAGCAGCAAGACCAGACAGAATTGCAAATACAAAGGCATCTGTCAGGAAAATGAAGTCTCAGTATGGATTTCAGAGAGTCTGTAGCTGGAACAGGAGTTTTAAAATATTTATAGGACATTCACAATTCACAAGTTATAGGACATTCAGCCAATCAGGTTGTCAAAATCTCTGAACAGATATTGGAGGGTGCCTTCTGTTTTAGAAATACACAGCAGTTGCTCTATGGTAACAATTGATAATAAGGATACTGAGGAAAAAAAACCTAACAACCATAAAAACAAGGAAGCAAACAAAAAACCCAACAAAAAAAACCCCACATCAAAAGACAATAGAAAAAAAAAAAGCCTCACACCATAAAAGGTTATTTTGTCCCTGCAGAAAAAAATGACTACCACAAGTGCTTACTTACTCTAAGAGTAGCTCTATCCAAGAGTTATTTTACTCCCTGCTCAGGTGTCATTTCACCTTAGCTGCCTGCCACCATCTTTTCATTTTGATCACATTTTCTGAAATCTGGCTTGTGACTGTGATGGAGAACAGCTTTGATACAGCCTGACACAAACCCCAGTAATGAGACTGAGCTTGCACAGCCTTGGGAAATGCAGCCTTAGGTCTCAAGCACAGTTCTGGGGCTTTGAATGGGACCACTGCAAGTGCCTTGTGCCTACTGAGATGGGAGTAGGAAGGTGCTGGTCCCTTGGCCAAAGGCATTGCAGAAGCCCAACTCTACTGTGAGAACTTTTGCAGATCCAAAACAAGAGGGTTTCTCTCCCTTCACTGAAAAACAGAGGAAACCTTCACCTTAGTCAACTTCTCTTTCCATGTTCCCTATGAAATTTGCCACACCCATGCAACCCAACAGCACTACTCATATATCTAATCTCTGCTCACTGCAAAACTTCTCTTTGCACCCCTGGGTTATGAAGCTTTTTATTCCCTCAGCCTGTGCCAGCCCAGCAGCTGAGCTGGTCACCCCAGCTCTGTGTCCTGTGTCCCTTTTTCAGTGCCAGGGTGGTATTTTGCATCTGACAGGAGCTCCTGGGTGCCATGGCATGAGCTGAACACTGGACTGGGGCTGGGGAAATGCTGAGCACAAGGAGGGAGCAGCACACAGCCCTGGCTCGTGTGACACATCCTCACTGAGCTGAGCAGGTGGGATCCTGTATGGGCTTCTCGAGGACAGGTGGTTTTCACACTTCAATCATTCCCTCACAACGTGCAGATTTTTCACTTCAAAGATTTGGCAGTGTTGAAAAAGGGTTTTTCAACCTACACTGAGTTCATTTAAGTTAAGAGAGGTTCATCTTCCCCAGGTTTGTAGTGCTGGAATGGCTTTGCTGCTACAGTGTTCAAAGTTCCCTCTAAACACCTTTTGGTGAAGCAGCACAGCTCTCCCCCCTGAGGAGGACTCTGCACTTGTACATCCACAGCCAAGTGTAGTGTGACTGCAGGGTTTTC
Source organism: Cisticola juncidis (assembly GCA_013400215.1). Taxonomy (NCBI): domain Eukaryota; kingdom Metazoa; phylum Chordata; class Aves; order Passeriformes; family Cisticolidae; genus Cisticola; species Cisticola juncidis. The sequence goes on along the minus strand of VXBR01006230.1, from coordinate 183,030 downwards.
ATGTCTGTGTGTGTAAGGAAATGTATATATATTTATATTT
>VXBR01006230.1:140263-182942 GCA_013400215.1 Cisticola juncidis | reverse complement strand
TTTTAGATTTTTATATATTTATATATATACAGAACTAAAATATTTAGGGACTCCACTTCTGAATTCTTCTAAATTAAATTTGACACCAAGAACTCCAGATTTACGTCAAACTGCTATTTTTATTGTAGTTTGTCAATTCTTTGCCTTTTTTCCATTCCTCTTCCTGCCCCCTGTATTGAGTTCATAAGAGGATTCCTTGCCCCCTGCACTGGGCTTGCAGGTGAGGGGTTTTTGCTGTTTCTGGAAGGCTTTTTCACCTCCATCCCTCAGGCAGGGTTTGGCTGAGCCCAGGGAGGATGGAGATCCAGCTCTGTTCCTCTGCAGGGAGACCAGAGGAGGGATTAGGGTTGGTAAGGGAGTAATGGACTTTGATACTGTGTCAAGCCATGTAAGGAAGTTATCTGAGCATGCCAGGGGCTTATAAATGAAAGAACCTCTTCAGAGATGTGGGAAGAACAGACCTGTGAGACTTAATGACTCAAAGAAAATCCATCCCCTAGTTAGGAGATGAATCCTGAGATGGCTGACCTAAATCCCAAATAATTCTGAACAACGAAAGACTGAGCAAAGTGCAGTCCTATCATTTAATCTTAAGTCCTTCTGTAGTACTGTAGAGCAAAAGATAATACAAGGAAAAACAATCAGATATCCAGAATAATGTAACAAAACATGAAGGAGCTTAGCATAGGCAAGAAAAAGCTGCAGGCTTCATTTGCTCTGTTTAGTTATGCTAATAGAAAATAAAGATTTCCAGAAAAGATTAGAAGCAAAGAGATTCCAAAGAAGTGGCCTGGAGCTTTCTATAGGCAGAAGTCAGAAATCCAGCTGAGTTACAAATCAGTGAATAAATGTATTCATTACCCTACAGAGAGAAAAATCATATTAGCTGTAAGGGTGTTTGTTTACCATGGTTGTATTAATTTAATAATACCCTATTTAGTTGCCTTAGAGAAATTAAGGTGATGTCATACAAGTTTTAGAAAATAAAAGGCAGATTGGTTTGTGCCAAGCTGGTGTTTCTCAGCACTGAACCTGCTTTACATCAGCAGATGGCCTGAAACCTCTCTGAATCTTAACACACACCTCTGAACTGAGGAAGTCAGGAAAGATTTTCTCCGCTATTAGGTTACCTGCCTGTTACTGTTCTTTTTCTGTTCTGATTTTAACAAATTCTCCTCTTTTTTACATTTATTTTCTTTATCACTCCCCATCCACACAATCACACATTCATATATTCTCTGTGACTGTAATGCATGTATCTGCCACATCATCTCTGTATGCCCTTCTAGGAAGTATGTAAAATTCAAAGTAAAATTATTTGTATTTGCTAGTTCAAGAGCTCCACTTGCTTAGAATCTCATGTTTCCCCACTCATATCTGGAGTCTACACAGCAAATTTCACCCTGGTGTGCCTGATAAAGGCACTTTGGTAATGCAAACCATGGGCAGGTTGTGAAAGCCTTGCACAGGTCCACCCCTTTTTTTCCATCACAGCCCAGCAGGTGAAATGATCATTCCCAGTGCCAGCCCTGTGGGCAGGGACACCCAGAGGCTCTCAGGAGCTGCTGTGCCAGCCCCCAGAGGTGTAGTGTGCTTGTACTTTATGTTTAAATGCTGAATTTGCCCTCAGTTCTTCTAGGCTGGAGTGTAAAGGTGCAGTTTCCTAATCTAGAAGTCTCATGCAAGGCATGTAAACCCATTTGTAGGTGCTCACAAAGAAGCTGGTTTTGAAAGGTGCTGAGTGACTCCAGTGCACACAGCAGTGGATATTCACAACTCTGGGAGAGCTTTACCATCCATCCAAGGAGCCCAGCCTGGAAAATGAGGATTTCTTGCCTCAGTGGATGGCTTCAGAATTAATTAGTACTTATGTTGTCCTGAGAAATTACTAAATGAGGGGCTGAGGAGTAAGTTCTGCCATAGGTGCTCTGAGAGATTGGTGTTTCTGGGTTCCTACCAACCACTCTGCACAGTTACATTTTTCTGCCAGAGCAACATTAGCATTTCTTTATCAAAGCACTTCTGGTGCAAAAAGAAATTAAGAAACTTTTTTTTTTTAACCTAAGAGGCATCAAGGTAAAATATAACACAGTCTGCAAAGCAATTATGTGCAATACCATCACAGGCTCATGAAGGCTGCAATTCACTGCAGCAGTTGCTGTTTAACTCACTGCATAGCACAAAAAACTAGAAAATATCTCTGAGATTGTTTGCCCTCTGCACATCTGGCCAAATTCAAAGACTATTGGATCTTGGGAATTAGTGATGGAAAGCAGCCCCAACCTCTCAGTCGTTCAGATCACCTTTTTACTGATGCAAGGCTGGTCTCCTAAATCAATATTTTAGTGTTTCCTCTAGGTCAGTTGAAAATTTTAATACAATAGCAAAGAGATTTAGTTGCATCTCCTGTGAACTATTTTATAGCTGAAGAGATGGTACAGGCAGTACAGATTTCTTTATATTCAGCATATATTATTGTATTTAAAATTTCATTCCACGAGTGTAAATTAAACTCCAACTTGTTATGACAAATATTTGCTTGTTTTCCTCATGTTCCTCATGTTTTCCTCTTGTTTTCCACATCTTTCATAAACATGTAAACTTTTAAAAATGCACATCCACACTAGCTGTCATTAAATCAAAGCATTTTATACATATTTTATTGGTCTTTCTTACACTAATTGTTCCAATCCTTTGATCATTTCTCTCACTCAGAGTGTAATCCTATAAAAGAGTGCTGAAGGAGACAAAAATAATTCACAGCAGGAAGCAAAACAAAGAGGCAAACACGATTTCTGGATTTGATTTGGTAGGAAGAGAGGCCAAGGGGATCTCTTCAAGATATTTTTAGAAACACTTTTATCACAAATCAAAAGGTAGAGTCCTCTTTACTTTGTGCTGGTGAACAACAGGCAGACAAGAAATTACATGAGGAGAGAATGAGGAAGGAAAATAGGTGCAGTTTTGATACCTGGAAGGTACCAGCAGCAGCACAGCCACCCTGCATCCCCTGCAGAGCAGAAATTCTGGGCACCAGGCTGAGGCCAGACCTGCTGCACCCTGAAAACTCCTGCAGGGAGTCCCACAGGCCCCTGAGCACTCAGTGATGGGAGGAAGGAGCAGACACAGTCAGGGCAAGTCCCAGTGGCCAAAGAAAGAGCCTGAGAGGTTTTAATAATGAATTTCACTGAGCTTGCTCTCTTTGCAAAACCTCCATCAGGTGTGCCTGGCTACTCAGACACGGCCCTTGGAGCATCCCAGGGGTTTTGGAGTGCTTAGGAGCAGAAATATGTTCTCTGTTTGTAACATCAGAAGTAGCAGGGAAATATAAAACAGCAGGAGGACTTTCCACAGAAACAAATTGCTGGCCTGAACCAAGACAAAACACAAAAAAGCTAGTTCACATTCAAAAGGTAAAAAAGTTATTGAAGAAGAATCCACAATGAATTTATGTGTTACCACAATCCCTGTGATCTGTGGGAAAATATCCATGTGTGTTTAAAAAACTAAAATCTCTGCTTCATTTTAGCATTTTATTGCCTTTAAAATAAGCTGGGTTTGTTCTAAGTCATATATGCCATTACTGCTTCGTTTTCTGAGCAAACAAATTATTCTGGCAGTTTTGTCAGGGAACACCACTAGGTCTGAGGGCTGGAAATCTGTGTGTGACATCTATTTAAAGCACCTCTGGGAAGAACTAAGTGTCACAAAACTTCAGTCCACCCCACCGTGTCTTTTAGTAGCAGGCATCAATCATTGTTCATGTGCTCCAGAAGAGATTATTCCTCACCAAAAGAAAGGCAATGATGATTGTAATGCAATGATTTGACCTTCTGCAAGAGGACCTTTTGCCCCATCAGTTGCTGTTCACAGCCTGAAACCGCAGCAGATGTTGTGGAGGGCAATATCCCAATATCCTCATTGTCAATCAAGTTACTTTTTGAGAGATTGTTCAGGTTCTCAGGAATAGCCTGACAAAAGCAATAAAAACAGTGAAATTCAGAAAGCAGCCATAAACCTGTTTCTTTCAGGTGCTTGCTCCAAGCTTTATGAGGAGCAACAAGAGGACAAGAGAAGGAATGGCAAGAGATGCTCAGTGGGAACCCTTTCCAAACTCTGTACAGGCCAGATCCTTGTTTCAAAGCAGATGATCCTAAATTCTATCCTGCTATTGACTCTTCAGCCTCCCTCCCTCCCTCCAAGGACTCAGCTCTTCACAAGTCCAAAATCTAGATGGGAAAATGATGGCGGGGTACAGCAGAACAGCCCCCCTCTTTGTCACTGCAGGTCTTTGTCCTCTGAGAACATCTGGGGGATGCAGCTCAGATACTCTAATGCACTAACACAACAGACATGCTCAAAACAAATGGGTACTTTTAATTGCAGAGCCATTTCCTCAAAAAAAAAAATGGTGGAGAGTGAGGCAACATATTGAAGTAGATCTCCTCAGTCTCTGAGGCTGACAGAATTAAGTTACACTCTCTCAAATGTACCCTATAAAGTCTCTGTCCAACCTCATGGTTAAATATCTGTGCCCTCTTGGTATTTTTTTCCCAGCAGTAGGGTTTCTGCTGGCACCACTCAACTCCAGATGTTGTCCTTTTCTTTGTGCAGAAAAAGGAAAGAGCATTTTCTCTTTGTCAGTGAGCAAGAATTGAGACTGACCTCAGAAGGGTGCAAGAAACCTCCTTTGTTCCCTCTTGTAGTGTTAGAAGAGAACAGAGTCAACACACAGAAATATTTTTCCTGTTTGCCCCACATGTGAGAACGGTGGAAGCCAATGGTAATAAAAAGAAATAATCACAGGAGAAAAATGGTCAGAAACTCAACCATGGTACATCTGAAGTGAGGACAAAAGTGATCTGGGAGCTGCTCTGGTCGTGAAAAGTAAAGGAAAAAGCTTCCAGTTATTAACTTGTGGAAAAACTGTCCAAAAATCACTGGAGGTTAAAGAAGTAACCACCTTCCTGACCTGTCCTCCAGAGTAAGGTCTCTTCAGCCAAGGCTGGAGAACACTGATTTTCACCATATGATATGAGGTGTGGGCAGCAGCCAGTCATCCTGCCTGAAGTCAGGAACTGCTAACACCTTGCCACAGAGCACCCAGTAAAAGGCAGAGGAGGTGAGTCCTTAGATTTCAGCAGCCTCCAGAGTTTGCATGAAAAAAATCTTTATGAACTGAAAGATGTGCCATTTTATTTATTCCCATCAGAAATCATTACTTTTACATGGCTTTTGCACTCACCAAATTTGTGCAATTATGCAGACTCCTGCATTTGCCATTTGCAGAGGCATTCTGAGTTATTAGCACCACTTCTCTAATACATGTGATTTTTTTTGCCAGAAGGACACCATACCATTAATTCTGTACCCTCTCTAAATGCAGCAATTATCTACCAAACAGTTATTCTGTGCCATGCTTCAAGGATACTTTCACCTTCCCACCCTCCAGTGCTGTTACTGGGCAAAGGAGGAGAAGTCACAATTACCCTCTAGGGAGAGAGGGTCAAGAGGAGCCCCAGGACAATTTCAACAGTCTTTAAAACAAACCAAAAAAAAAGCCCCAAACAACAACATACACACAAAATGCAATAATAAATTATTATAAATAGACCTTTACTGCCTGTATTATTTGCCATTCAATTCTGCACATTAGTTCCAATGAGTATCACCTATAAAATTTTGGGATTAAATATTCACTTTAGCAGGGCACATGCAAATTACCCAGCAGCAGTTCCTCAGGTGCCAGCCTGGACCAGGCTCACGTCCTTTCCTGCTTATGTAAATTATTTGTGGGATCAAAGATGCAAGAGCTCTCGGGTAGTAAACACTGGCCCTCCACTCAGAGGAGGAAAACTCTGAGTTGAGAAAGCCTCTTTAGAAAAGGCCTTCGTCAATGGAGAGGTCAGGAAAAGGGACAGGGCTTCTCCCTGCTTTTATATTGGAGAGGGTCCAGTTGTGCCAGTGAGCTCTGTCACAACACAGCCCAGTCCCCCCAGACCCAGAGGGCACAGGGACCCCTCACCTCTTTGGGGGATGGGGAGGTAGCAGGAGTCCCCAAGGAAGATCTGCCCCACGCTGGGACCATGGTCCAGGGATGAACAGGACAACCAATCTCTCCCCACAGGCCCTCAGGAGATTTTGCCAGTCAAGAGTCACTCTGTCCTCAGACAGACACACCTGGCATGCATCCACATCCCTCTAGCAAGGAGTCCTTTGCTTGTATTAAAAATGTGTGAGGTGGGAGCTTTCTTTTGACATCAGTATTTTGTGAGTCCTTTAAATACAGGCAATAAAAGCCCATTTTTTGCATAAATAGATATTTTTTGCTAAATGTAAATACACTACATTCAGCTTCTGCCCCATTGAACCTAATCCCAACCCTAACTCTTGGGAAGACAAACCTGTTCTCTAGTTTATTTAGGCTTGGTTTTTTTCTGCTTGGAAGAAGCTAGGTCCTACTTAGGAGCTTAAATTAGCAAGACTAGACTCAAACTTCTACATCCAATTGTGGCCCTTTATTTCCAAAAACACCAAGACTCTGCCAAGAAGACCACTGTGGCTATAGAAAATTAATCAAAGGCCAAGTCCCAGCTCTTCATCATTGTTTTAGGATGCGCTGATGTAGAGAAGAGAGCAGTGTGAGACTGAGCTGTGGTGGGAAGAAACCCTTCCACCCTGAATGATGATCTTTGAGGTCCTTTCCAACCCAAATCATTGTATGATTCTGTGAATGCAAAATCAGAGAAGCTGCTCGTGTCATCCCTGAACAGGAGAGCTGGGTTCTTGTGCTGTCCTTCTCCTTTTCCGTCCCTTCATAATTTAAAAATAAATTAAAGCACTCATGGATATGTTGCATCTCACTTAAATGAGTGAGAAAATTTGAAGTTACCTCTCTGTGCCAGCAATGCAGCTAAGTCCCCGTGCCACAGGACTTGTTAAATCAGATGCATTCATCCAGAAGATCCTGAGCATCTAAGACTTGAGCTACAGTAACTCATTGGAGGTCTGCTTGTGACTGCAAGGATTTTGCTCTGGAAACCACTCATCTCATCATTCCCAGTGAAAATGCTGCCTAGAAATGCTGAAGTAAATTCCACACAGGCTGCTGTCACTGCTGACAGTGATTCCAGCCAGCCAGCAGTACAGCATCAGTGTCTCATGAGCAGACATGCAGTCAACTTAACATTGGCTATTGTAAAAGGAGGATCAGAGGTGAAAATTATTTAGAAAAAAGATTAAAGCTGGAAATACTCATTTTCATTTTGATTTGCTTGCTCAATTTTCCATTTTAGCTTTAGGTTGCTGGAGTGTTTGAATTGCAGCTATTCTGAGAGCATAATTTCTTTTGTAGGAATGCTGCCCCTGTGCTACAGATGCCCTGATGTCATCCCTGGTTTTAAACAAGCAGCCTCTCTGGTATCTTCAGATGAAATAACCTGAAAGGAACTTGCTAAGGCAGCCAAAATGTTGGGGCCAAAGGGTTTTTCACTCTGGGAGGGTCTCCTTTGTGGTTTATTGCCAGGGTTTTACACCCCACAGGAGAGGGAGATGAATCCAAGCCCATCAGAGGAGCACCCTTGCATCCCTGGTCTGTGTAGCTACGGCTCAGCCACATCTCAATCAGCTCTATCCAAACCCCTCACAATGCCAGGACAATGAACACCTCATGCCATTCACTTTTCAACAATTCATTAATTTTTTCTGATGGGGCAATAAACATTTATAGATATGTTTAATTTTATAGTCAACTTTTTTATGGGCAGTTCCCACAGAAACCAAAAGAGCTGTTGTCACGAATGGAATTGCTCATCTGAACAGGGGTTTGCAGGATCAGTGTGTTAAGTTTCAATATTGTTTTTTTATCCACAGGGGTTTGCCAAATTCGAATGGAATCAGAGAGCAGCTCTTTAAAGTAGTGTGTGCTACATTTGCATCTAATGCTGCAGTAGGATGTATTTGTAGATTGCTTTACCAAGTCCATTTAAAACCTTAAATCAATCAATTTAAAGCCTGCTCACTGAGATTTGCAAGCATGTGTAAATTATTTTCTAATCCAGTTTACACCTAACAGCTTTACCACAGCTGAGAGTCCCTTGCTGACCTCAGGGACTGAGCAGTAAAAGATCTACCCCTTAAACACAAAGTGAATTAAGTAGTTCCCCTATTGAACCAATACACCACACACCAATATTTCAGTATAATTAGAAAACTTATAAGAGTTATAAAAGGAGCAACACACAGCAGAATCTGTAATGTACATTTCTATTGATTTATTGCTTTTCTCAAGACACAAAGGACAGGCCCTGAGTAACTAAAACCAGTTTTAGCAAACCCATCTTTGCAAGGAAGTCCTCTGTAGCACTAATTGTTATGTCCAAGAACATATTAAAATTTTATTTTCAAGAACATATTAAAATGTTTTTCCTTGTTATTTTAAATCAGTGCAGTTTGTTTTCTGCATTTCACAGAGAGCAACAAATGGCCAAATGCCCCCTCAAAGTGAACATTTGACCTTTTCAGGTTTAAACCAGAAAGTTATAAGCACTTGAATCACATTTATGTGGAAATGGTTGTTTTTGAACAGTTTTCTTGGTTCACTTGTCCGAGCACTTTCCAAGTGAGCCCTTTGAGCATGGCTGAGTCCACGACAAGAATCTCCAGAGAGGAGAATGGTTCAGCCATGAGAAGTTCCTGAAAGTAGAGGACTTGAAGTGGACACAGCCAAACCTTTCCACAATCACAGGAACTAAAACCCACACAGAGTTATAGAATCTTTAAGCCTGGAAAAGTCCTCTTTGGACTGGAAAAGATCATTGAGTCCAACCATTAACCTGACACTGCCAAGTCCACCACTAAACTGTGTATCTAAACACCATGTCTACATATTTCTGGAACATTTTCAAGGATGGTGACTCCATCACTTTCCTGGACACTCTGATAGCTCTTTTGGTGAAGAAATTTTTCCTAATATGCAATCTAAACCTCCCCTAGCATAACTTTAGTCCCTTTCCTCTTGACCTATTTCTTGTTACCTGTGAAAAAAAGAGCTGACCCACACTGGTGTCCAACCTTCTTTCCCTGTTGCTCCTTACCTCAGACAAAGGAGTCTGAGGGACTGGAGAGTGTCCCAGCAGGAGCAGTGGTGGTGTGAGCTGTTCCATCCAAATCCCTCTTTCCTCCTCCTTTCCTCCACCTGCTCACAGAGCCAGCAAAGGGAGGAGAGGAGGAAGCAAAGGAAGCACCACAAAAGCAGAAACTCTGACCTCTCCATTGCCCTTTGCCCACACAATGAGCAGCTGCCCCAAGGTATCTCCCACACCTGTGCCTCAGATTTGGGGGGTCTCTGTCCTCTTGGCTCCTCTCAGAGCCCTTTCCCACCTGCCAGCACTAACCAGATCATCCTCAGGCAGGTCCTCGCTGCTCAAGCGGCCAGAGGGCTGCTCCACCTCCACCTGGGCAGGCATCCATGGGTGCTGCAGGCTCATCCTCTGCTGCAGGACCTTCCCTTCAGGACGTGCTCAGCCCGAGCCTTTCCCCACCTGCCTGTGCTGAGGGTCATTCACAGGCTTCCAGACGCCTCCTCCCTCTCTCCCTCTCCTGTCCCAGACATCCTTCCCACATTAGTGCCCGCTGCAGAGGATGGGAGCAGCATCCTTGAAAATGGAAAGTGGGGAGAGTGCTAATTGCAGGGCTGTTACAACCATTAGCCTCCTGTCCAAAGCTAAGGAGGGAGAGGCAGAAAATAAACCATCGAGAAATTTCCAGAGATGCACATTCCCTTCCTAAATCCATCTTTGCTCCTTCAAATCTGGGGCCATCAACTCTCAACAGTTCTTGCTTAGGCAGAGCTGCTGCAGGATGCTCTGACACAGCACAGCCCAGGAGCAGCTCTCCTGCACACTGCAAGGAAGAAATGCAATTTCTTCCAAATTTAAAGCTGCACCGTACTGATGGACAAGCTGGAACCTGCACTCATACCCTGTGCTCAGCAGTGAAAGGGCAGATCACTGCCACTCAGGGGAGAAGGACAGCCCTAAAAGTCTGGACACACATTCTGTTAACAGGTTAAAATCCTCCATCCTTTTTCCCTTTAAGGCTGGGACTCAGGCTATAATTCTGTAAAAATGTAATGTATTTTAACAGCACTTAAACAAGACATTCTTTTTGCATCTCAGTCCCTATACATCCTAACACAAGCTACTTAAACTAACTTATATCAAGATGTGTATTTAAGAATCAGAGAAACTTAAAAATTGCTCCGTAATTGGGTTTTTTATACCAATTTACAGCCTAAAATACAAAAATTATGGAGTGGGAAAGTACATCTGCCTAAAGGAATCAGTGACAGTTCCAGGAGCTCTTCCTGAAGAGAACAAATTGCTCCAGCCCACTACCATAAGCATTTTCCAGAACAAATCAGAGGGATTTTTCAAAAAGGTATATTTGTTCCAAACACCCCTTCAAACACTTAGCATGAAAGGCCATAATGGGGTTTTATAGCCATCACAGTCTGTTGGGTCAAAAACACATTAAAAAACTCAGAGCTAAACACTTACAGGTATGATGGATTACAATGAAGTGTCCTATTGAGTAAATAATGTCTGCTCTAAGTTCTTCTCTAAATAAAGGCTTGCACAAGAGAATCAGTGGCTTTGAAGCAGCCATTATACACTTTCATCCCAATTTTCATGTTTCCATGATGATTGCTTTACTTTTTTTGTTGTTAAGAAAATTCTTTGCGGTGTTTTTTTCCCAAGCTTGGGGCAAATGTTAACCAGACATCTCTACATCAGCAAGAACCATTACTAACAAGGTCTCAAAACAGGTAAATGTTATAAACCTCAGTCCTCACCATGTCCCAGCATTCCCATCAAACACCAAAATCCGTAATTTGCTTTACAATGACTGTAGGCAGATTTTTGGACCAAGTGTACTCAGAACTGAGTACAGAAAGATTGATTGCTTATTGCTTCTGCCTTTTGTTTTTTACCCCATAATTCATTTCCCTGGGGTTGTTTTTATGGTAAGTTTGGCTTTATTGTCCTTACTGGCTGTATCTTCAGGAGTGTTTAGGAACCAGCAACGTCTCCAGCAGGAGTGGATGCCTGCAGAACACTTTGGAAGATTTAACTGTCAGTGATATATTCCAACCCTTTGGAGATCAGCATGAAACACAGACCAGATCAAGAATTAGCTGAACACAATGAGAGGCACCCCATGGATGGCAGAAGCCTCTGGAGAAATAAAAGTGAAGTTTGCCTGCCTTTTGCTGAAGGACATTCTGTTTGGTGTGAAAAATGACAGATACTTTTCAAGCAGTGCTATCTTGGAGTGTATATAATATTTCAAAAATATCTTGAAAGCTTCATATTTTAATAAACAGTTCCTACATCCATTTTTTATTAATATGTTTTTAAAAGAGGAGCAGAAAATTAACAGTGTGAGTCAGATCATCAAGAAGGCATAAATCATCACAGCTCCACTGGTTTCAATTTATACTGCTTGTGAAAAAGACTCTCTATACCTTTCTGGAATCACAGAGTGAATTCATCATCCCCAAATAATTATGGATTTAATTTAATTATCTGTTAATCTCTTCATTTTATGACTGGATTCTGAAGGATGGCAAGAACTACAGAGAGCTATTGCAAGGGATGTTAATGATAAGTACAGTGTAAATCATAATTTTGATATATCCATAAATACTGAGCAAGTTAATGCTGAGAGTTAAGTGGAGGAAGGACTGTGTGCCATATAATCTCCTGCATAAATATATGATGACTTATTATAAAAGCACACTCTGCACAATATAAGGTCCAACCCTTTTGGTTTAATCCCAACCATAAAAGCCCTCTACAAGATTTTGATGTACTCCTATCCAGAACAGTCTCGAATAGGAAAAAAGGAAACAGAAGTATTTAAAACTGACATCTGATTCTGCAGAAATTTAATTTTGAGCTATATTACCCTGAAATGCCAGGTACCACAACGATGGAACAGGGACAAACGCTTCAGGGAGAAGAGCTGAAAATGGATCAATTAAAGGATGCCTAATAGCCTGCAGTTAAATAGCTTTCACAAATAGGAGGTAAAGGACAAAGTGTTCAGCTGCACAACAGACAGGCTATATGCAAATAAAATCCTTCTATCCAAGAAGGACATTTTGTCTCTTACAACTAAAGCGCTCCCAGAGCCCATTTAAGTACCAAGCTTTGACTACAGTAATTATCTCACGTCACTTAATATGATATAATATCTACTTATGCTTAATGGATCTGTTTTAATTTCTAAGGAAACTGCCTGTTTGCACAAATGAAACTTGTACGATGATTAAAATATAATTTTCACTCAGGCAGTAACACGTTTCAACAAACAAAACCGTAAATAGAGATATTACATCTATTTGAAGGCATCTTATAAATGTGAATATCCTCTAGTACTCAATGCCCTGACTGAAAATTTCAGTATATTATGGAAATTAACCATTTCTCATCATTGAATATCAAATGAATGGATATAAAACCAAAGCTAAGTTAAAGTAGTCAAATCAATTTTATCACTAAGCAAGTCAACTGAGTTTCAGATCAGGGAAAACACAAATTATTTAACTAATAATGCAACATAATTTACATAATTAACTGATATCAGAGCCTCATCTTTTGAAAGCATCCAAACAATTATATTTAATGACTTTTAAATTCCTTTTAAAATGGCTACTCTTTGCAGCAAATTTAGCAATGACAAAAACAAACCCCAAACTCTTCAAGGAAACCCAGTTCATGAGACATCAGAGAGATGCCAATTTCACTTGTTGCACTGCATTAATTTTACATTTTTTAAAGAATCATCTGTTTAATTTCTATTATTTCCAACCTATGAGACATGCAATTGTTTATAAAGTAAATATGACAATCTATTATTATTTAACTTGACCATCATACTAGATTCCAGTGCTTCAAAGGCTTTAACTATGTTCCATATAGTTCAGTTCTAAAGTATATCTCAGCTCTAAAACACAGCTTGAGGGGAAAAGATGCTTGGGGTTTTTTTTGTAATGCCTTTTTTATATTCATCCAGCCTGAAATGGCATTTTTAAAGGCCACAGAGGAAATCAGTTTAGCTTAGTTTCCTCAAGAGCTCTTACTGTATAAATGTTGTTGTTGCAAATTCTCTGAAACTTTTCTCAAAAGTCAAATAAACTTGAATGCTTAATGTCTTGAGAAATTTGCAAAGATGCAGCTAATATGCAAAAAATAGAAAAAAGCAAACAATCAAACCCTGCAATAAAAAATCTGATTAAGCAACGTGCACGCAGCCAGTCCACAAACACCAGAATCATCTGCTTGCAATTTATTTGCTACCATTGCAATCTTTCTAATAGATTGATCCATATTTTTCACTCACCCTCCATATTTTTTTAAATCTCTTCATTCTGGACAATTTGGTTTTGTTCATCTCTGAGGTCTGCAGATCCAATACATATCCTATATGGCTGTAGACATATTTTACAACGAGTGAGGAGCCCAAAACAGCAGAGTGATGGATATTCTCAAAAACAGAGGCACTCCCTGGCTTTTAATGCTGCTTCCAACAACCACACAGTTCACAGCTCAGCATAAAGTAACCAATAGCTGAACATGGGCATTAAAAAAAAGAAAGCCAAAATCCCTTCTTTGAGATGATATAGGGAGAAGCCTTGATCCAGCCAGTGCTTGATTTAGGTCAGTGAAAAAAAAAAAGATGCTATTATGTCAGCCATCCAACTTTAAGATGACTTGTGAGCTGACAGTCATGGCACTTTAAAGCACAGTCATGATGAGTCTTTACAAAGGGATTGTTTTAATCCTGTATTAAAAAAAAAAAAGGAAAAAAAAAAGAAAGAAAAAAACCCCAAGCTACTTTAGCAGTATGGAAATCACATGATACTACAAAAATATCTGCAATGTGCTGCAAGGGAATGAAGCTGAGAAATAACTCATGTAGTGTTTTCTACTTTATTTCTGTGGTTTTTTAAGGGTGGGAGATTTGTATGATTGTGGGCATCCACAGATCTGTCATTCCTCTTAAATTGTTTTTAACTCTTTGCCTCTCTTTGAATAAAAATATAACATCATATTAAAAAAAAAAAACCACAGAGATGTTATTTTTAAGTTCCCTGAAAATCAATCAGTTAATCATGGAATTGTACCAATTGTTTTATGAAGGAAAGACATCAGTGAGAGAATCCATCCAAGAGGGAGATCCCATAGAGAGTCCTAACCATAAAATTTTTCATCACAGTTCATGCTACCCAGCTCATAGGACACTATAAGAGAGAAGGACCATTTGGTTTTATTGTTCATACATCTGGGCTTCTTATGTTCCCTTTTATAATTTCAGGAAATGGAAAAGAAAGCAGAAAGAGTGTGAAATATCCCTCTCTGGTAAAACATAAAACCCCCTACCATATCTCAAATCCATTTTTGGAATGAGAAAATAAGTTTGTTTGACAAACACTGATTTATTACTGGCAGTTACAACTCCAAAGCTGATGTTCTGCAGTGTGGGGGAGCATCACAGGCCACCTCTACAGATGTGACCACACAGGGGACACCCTTTGGAATGTCAGCTCTGACTGAGAACCTGGTGGTGTAACCCAGGTGCTGGAAGGAATTCATCCAGCAGAGTTATATATGAATTTTGCTTTGAATATTTGGTGTTGTGGCTGGTTCTCTCAATAAGAAAAGGGGTGGCCACCATATTCTTGTGTGAGTGATGCTACTTTCTTTGTCACATTGTGCTACCAACATCTTTATCTTTGTGCTACAGCATCACAGAAGGAGCATCACAACTCCTCCTCCCACCTTACAACACAGTGCAGTGTGTACTTGATCAGATTACACTGACTATAAAACCACATTTGATATTCTGGTCAATACTCACACAGCCCTTATGAAACCTTTTCTCTCCTTCTCTGCAGAAACCTGTAATGCTCTAATTGTGCAAGGTGCCATTATTCACATGGTGCAGCAAGCCCATATGGGGGTGTGCACTGACTTGTAATTTGGGACCTGATCCATGTGTCCTAAAGCTTGTGAGAGGTTTCACTAAATGCGAAGATCCATTTCAAATGTGGATACCAAATTTAGCTGATGTCAAGAGCTGTTATGTGCTAATTATGGAAATGAGAGACTGGTCCTGTGGATCTACTTGATTATTTTATTCTCACATTCAGTGTTGGAGTCCTAATGTTGTTCCATGAGGAGCATTCCCATTTATTTTAACGGCAGTGAAATCTGATATTTGTTCAATGAAGAATAAAAATTACTCATCTCATGTTTATCTGAAAGGAGTATCTATACCCCATTAAATTTCTTCATACCCCCTTAGTAATCAGCCTCTACATTATCTAACAGCATTCCAAACTCTTTCAGATTTAATTTTCTGTCATTCTGGCAATACACCCTTAATCTGACTGCCACTGGAGAGACGGATAAGAACATTTCAATTTCCTTAGCATTTATTGTTAGTCAGATTAGTTAATGATTAGTTAGATGTAAGAGAACCTGCAGAAACCCTTCTTGATGCTTTGCAATTAGTATTGATGCTCCAGACACTTCAGCCAGGCTCAGTGCAGACAAGTGCTGTTCTGGGAGCACCTGCCCTGACTGCAGGCCCAGCTGTGGGACTTCTGCATGGAGCAAACCCAGAGAAAAGCTTTACCCTGATGTGTGCCTGCCCACCAGGAGCTGGGTCACTGTCTGAGTGTGCCACTCTCCTCTTTCCTTTCCTTGTTTATGCACCACCAGACACCCACAGCTGAAAGTGCCCTTCCCTGGACTCCAGCCAGACCCAAAATGAAATGGAGGGGAGTGCTTTTTCTTGCTGTGATCAGAGCTGATAAATAACACAGCACATCCAGGCCCAGGTCAAGCCAAATGTGACTCTACCTCGTGGATATCTCCTTTGTGGTTTGAATGTTATGGTCAGGAGGGAGGGAAAATATTTCTTCTGAATTAAAGCCACTGCAGAACCATTCAAAATGCTTTCACCAAGTTATGGGCTTTTGACATTCTAATGTGCTGAAAAGGGGCTTTCAGAACATTTTTAACATGGTTTCATGATAAAATCCTGATTCAGAAACAAACTGCTGTAGTTCATTCACTATACTCATTACTCTGACGCTTTAGGAGAGCAACCCCTCTCTCCAGACTCAGCAAGTCTGAAGCCCACAAAAGTCAAAGCACTGGCATTTCCCAGGTCTTGCTGACAAGCTGAGGAGGTTTGAGGAGGTCAGAGTAGACCCCAGCTATTAATGACCAAATTACTCTCTCATGTCCTTCAAACCCCTTTCCATAAACTCTTTGAGGAGGTCAGATTAGACCTCAGCTATCAATGACCAAATTACTCTCTCATGTCCTTCAAACCCCTTTCCATAAACTCTGACCTCTAAATAAACCTCCTTGCAGCAAATGGAAGATGTGTAATTCCTGTTCTGTCTTCACTGAACCGTAAAACCTCTCCTACAAGACCCTCACTTCGGAAGAAACAGGTGAAAAAATGGAAACAAACACAAGTGCAAAAAAGTCTCATTGATGTTTTTTCAAAAAAAAAGGCAACTGTCAAATCTCCACAAGTTATTACAGATGACAATTTAGTATTAACTTTCTCCATTTGGCTGCCTTGGTAGGTCACACTTCTGTGCCATGGAGCAGTGGCTGCTGCTGCAGTTTTGCTGCTTTGCTTCCTGTAAGGTGAGATGCTCAGTAATTTAGTTAAACATAATGGAGTGAAATCATCCCAGAATATTTACTGCAAGCTCAAAATCCCACCCCAGCTGCACTTACTGAGTGCAATAACACTATGTGCGTTCCTGTAAGTATAATTTGGTTCCTATAGCAGCTCTCAAATTAACAGAAGAGGAAGAAGATTTGATTGCAGTAATCGATCACAGGATTATAAACCACCGGTGTGGAAGCAGTGAAAACAAAATCTGCACTGCAAGGAGTTACTGGGAAAGTCTTTGCTTTCCAGTAAGGGCTGAGAAATATGAGTAGGAAATCACAAAGTACTGCTGACACCTCATTTGAGCAGTGGATACAATTTTGGTCACTCATATTCATGAGAAATGAAAACAAAACTGGAACAGATGCTAATAATGGCTGGGAAATGACTGGGCAGTGGAGAAACTACTGGAGCCTAATTAAAGTAAGGCTGCCATCTATAAATATCCTGGGAAAGGAAGCAAAAATGGGGAAGAGCTGTTTAACCCCAAATTTAACACTGACACAGGGCAGATTTATACAAACCAGAAAGAACAAATGCAAGCTGAAAATCAGAAAATGGCTTGTGACCATCTAGCTCTGGGGTGACTTTGTAATAAAAGCAGAAAGGAATAAATGTTACACAAATCCCAGATCACTGTTGAGTGGTTTATGAGGGGGACAGGATGACAGGGTGCCTGTTATGCCTGTTATTATGAAATCCTGAAAAGCTGCTACCAATTTCCCACTCCTCACAGCACTCTCCTGACAAAATTAGGCAAACATCTTTGCAAGTTGGACCTGATGCTCAGCTGCACTGTGAGCACCAGCTGTGACCATTTTCTGCTCCCAATGAGAACACACTGCCCCATGAAGTGGTCTTAGGATTGTTCTTTCTCCATTTACCATTTGGCACCAGGGCATTACCTGCTCACCAGGACATGATCTGATCACACCCCTGCCCTGGGGATCAGTCACAATAGCCAGATGCAGAATGTTCTGACAAGTAAAGAAAATATGAAAATCCAAACAAACAAAAGCTAACTCAAAGGTAAAAAATAAGCTACAGAAGAGGAAAATATGTCAATCTGCAGTCCTGTTTGCTTATGATGTCCTCAGAAGTGAAAGAAGCAGAGTCACACTCTGATCCCCATCCCAGCTCATTAGTTGACTCTGGAAATGGATATGGTAGCCCAGAGCCAGACCCCAAACCAAAGAACAGGGGAAGTGTGATTCCAAACTCATGAAGAAAAAACCAGCAAAAATACCCCCTGTGTTATTGCAAGAGAAGTAACTGCTGGAAGCAAAAGGTGCAGAACTGGAACACCCAGCTCTCCATCCCATTTCATGAAGATCTTCTAATGGCTTGGACATGTGTCAGTGCAGCTGACCTGTGATGGAAACAGTGCAAACACACCAGGCCACAGGGACAGGAGGGTGTGTGCCCAGCTCTGCCCACAGATAGTTGTGACTCATGGATAGAAGCCTGGAGAGAGGAATTTTCACTCCTCCAGCTTTCCCCCATCTCTCCAGCCTGAGCCGCCTGTTGTGGTCTCAGAAGATGACAGCAGCTTTTGGCCAGAACACAGAAAACTGACGTGTTCTGTCCTTCCCTGCCTCCAGGACTGGCTGTACCCATTCTGCCACTGACAGCACTGATCCTGCTGCCTGCTCAGGAGCAGGGAATTGGATGCCAATCCACCCCCAAACAGTGTTTTCCTGCTGACTGCCACTACCAGGAGCCTGAGGACAACATGCCCACTGCTGTCCCACACTGCCCTGTCAGATGGTGCCCACACAGATGTCTGAACACCAACTCCTGCTCACTTTATTCCAATAACAGACAAACCCAGGAGATTCTTTTAGTGAAGTTCTTCCCTTAAGGATGCAGCATGCTGCAGTGTGCAGTCATCTCATATGTGGCAATAAAACATTGGATCGGAAAATTCAGATTTTTTCGCCAGGTTATTTTCAGGGCAGGTCAGTTCACACTGATCTGGCTCACAGCAGGTCACTGTGTACAAACCATTGTGTTGGCAGGCTGAGGAAAAGCAGCTCCCTGCCCTGGCACTGCCTTCCAGCCCCTCATGCTGGGAGCTCTGCTGAGCCCCTGAGCCTGCCCAGGGCTTCATGGAAACACCAGCCCTCACAGGGCAAGGAATCAGCTGTTTGCAGGCAAAAAAGCACTGGGAAGAAGCCAGAGTGCAGCAGTGTGAGATACTGGAGATCATTAGCAGGAGGAAATAATGTCTATTTAATGGTCTGCACTATTTGCATATATATTAACTCAAATGAATGCTTCAGCCACATCCTGTGTCCACATCACAGCTTCTATCACTGTGATAGAATAATATGAAGGGGAAAAAAATCTTTACTCAAATATAAGTGCCCATAAGCAGGCATGGAGCCTCTGTAAAATGCAGCACCTATTTCTGCTTAGTTATTCCAAATCACACTCTGTGGCTGATTTCCAGTCTGCAGGAGATGGAAGAGAGAAGGCTTGAAAGCAGTGTGGGCTCCTGGTGGAGCAAGATAATCTGAGACAATCTGCCATCTCTACTGTCTGTCACCAAAAGGCCCCATTTATTACAGATTTTATACTTTTTGCAAGCTGTGTCTTCATCAAACTCAGCCACACAGATTTTAGGATCCCAGTATGAGGCATTTAACAGGTTCTCCTTCCCTCCACTGCATGTGTTTTGTGTCTCAGCTTGTATAAAAGCTGTAGAGAAGAAAAAGCAAATGTGTTCCATTTCTGCCAGCGTGTTTAGACCATGGCATACGAGATACCAAACGTCATCTCTGCAATTCAGTGCCAAAAGTCAAAATCTTCTTATTAATTCTAAAGGTAAAACCAGACAGAAATTAAAAAGATTTTAAAATTGTGATTTCTAACTACCTGAAAAATTCCATTCTCACCTACATGTCAGATTTACAGCAACCCCCACTCCTGATTTGCACCACTGGGTTCACTGTGAAGTCCTGACTCCTTGACCAGCAGCACTGATGTGACATCCTGTGCATCCAGGAGCCCAAAGTCCTGGACTTTGGTCTGCAGCAAAAGAGACTTAGGACTTTGGGGTCTCCTGGGCTCTTTAGGGACATTTGGATAAAACCCTCCTCTCGCTTGGGAGCAAGAGGGCTAAGAAAAAAGAGAGAGAACTGGACAGACAGAAACAGAAAAATCAGTCAAATCAAGCCACCTGAAAGGCCAAATTTGTTAAAATTGTCAAATATGAATAGACAAGAGATCTGGGATCTATGGGGAGATGCACTGGTCAGAGTTACCAGATCTCTGAGCATCTCCTCTTTCCAGGCACCCCACAGCTGGGGCAGCCCAGCTAAGCAGAAACTTTCAGGACAGCAGATCCAGGGCTGTCCTCCACTGAATTTTGGCAGTTTGGCAGCTCACTGTAAACCTCTTCTACATATAACACACCTCAGTAAGTTATATTACACCTTGTTGTAAGAAATTCCTGATTCTCTGGAATTAAATTAAAATAAACCAATTTACAAAATAAAGAATTCAGCAGTTCCTGTCAAATATTTTTCCAGTCCTAGTTTAGAAATTTTCACTGATGGAGATCTGACAACCTTTGTAGGCAATCTAGCCCAGCTACTACAGCTGGAAAGTTAAATTCCCAAGCTCATTATTCTATGCCATGCCTCCATCAAGACCTAAGGATAGATTTCCTCTTTGCCATTTCTCTAGAGATAAATAAGAAATGTCACTGTGTGTCCCTGTGACATAGGGCATTAAACAATATCTGGGTTTACACTTCAAAAATTAATTTTCCATCTATGGTATAGATTCATTCTCAGCCTTAATAAACGTTATTTTATAGAGGTAGTTTCTATTTCTGTCCCTTATTAGGTACAGATAAAGTTGTCTACATTGTATTTAATGGTGTGCAGTCTGAGTGTGTTAAAACTTTCTAAATTGTGTTGCTCTCTGACATTGACTGGTGATACAACACTGTGCCTTGAAGATTTCTGCTTTTCTTTATCCATTCTGTGTATTCCTGGGTTGTTAGGAGTAGTAATGTTTTACCAGCCCTGGCATTATTTTCACTAGAGTTGCTCAGCCACCTAAAGTCAGCTTGTCCCCAGTCACTGCAGTAAAAAAAAAAACAAGAAAGGTCAACAAATTAGGTGTAAAATACACAGAAAGCTGTTCTCTATCCCTAAGAATGTAACCTGTGTTTTATCAAATTATAAACAACATGAAATATAAATCAATTAGGACAGACACAGATGTAGTGACTTTGGAAGATGCCAGGCATGGGGAGGACAAGTCACTCTCTACACCCAGTGATTGTGCCACCATTCCTGCAGGAATTTTCTCCTTTAAAGGACGAATTCTACAGGGGAACTAAAACCCAATCACTGCCCCTGTTCAGCCAGATTTTTCATCTGAAGTCCCCACCAAGGTGACCAATTAATGTTAATCCAGAGGGCATTTTGTGTGATCAACCATTAGCGATGCAATCAACCCATTCATGGCCATCTACTGCCATTATGAAGATGGATCATTCTGAGCTGCTAGTTAGAGGGAAAAAGCTTCTTATCCCACTCCCATAATCATCCAGACTCAGATGTAATTACTGCTGGGCGACAAGGGAGGCTAGGGGGACAGACTGAAATATGTCCCCAAGAGCCTTAAATGTTTTGGATCTCAATTCCTTGAAGCCCCTTATCCTTCTAAAAATATTATCTTTGCTTCCAAAGGTGGGATCCATTTGGTGAAACACTGACACGTGAGGTCTGAGCAAAGCCATCCTGGACACCTTTGGAAGTCAATGGAGCTCAAGTCTCTGAAGTCATGGGCTCCTAAAGGAGGCATCTAAACCCAGAGTGAAGAGGCAGGACCTGGCTGTGCCATTATTGCTCTTTTGGTTAAAAAGGGATTTTAGGATGACTGCATCAGATGGAAATGTCTTTGCTCCACTAAAATAAATCCTGCTCTGTGAGCTTCTTGAGCAACTTCTCATCACCTCTGACAAAATCCCTCACATTGCAGCTCTTGCACACGTTGTGCACTCCAGCCAGCAGGATTTGTGCCTCTGGGTGCTCATGAGCTCACCAGGACAGGAGGAATGAGAAACGTGCCCAGGGCTGGGGACCAGCAGATACCAGGGTCCCACAGGGAAGTGCATTTCTCTGCTCTATTTACTGGGAAAGCAGAAATGCTGGCAGGCTCCTTCTGCCACTGGATTTTCAAGCAGCTGCCCAATGACCACGTTAGTGGCTGGTTAGGGCACTTATTGCATTCTCTAAATGTTTCATATTTTATTCCTCCCTTGAAGCATCTGGTGTAAGTCACTTCTGGAAACAGAACGCTGGACCAGATGGAGCATTAGTCCGTGACATTCTGATCTGGTAATTCCTATGTTAATTTTTATGACAATTTAGATGGGCATTGGCCACAGGGCCCAATCTGAGTCAATTTATTATAGGAAAATTCTTTTTTCCCCTTTTCCTTTTCTATTGAAAAGCTTCTTTTTTTTTTTCTTTTTTCTTTTTTTTTTTTTTTCATGTTGATTTTCACAGTGCAGCGCCTGGGGAGAAAAAAGAGGCATTGCAGATTTCAGGAGTTAAGAGTTGGGCTCCCACTGCTGCCTCAGATGCAGAATGAAAAGGGGGACATTTTTTATAGTTGTTATCTGCAGATTTGGCAGATGTCTTTTCAACTATTTAGGAGCTTAAGTACTGTGTGATGTGCTCCAGTAAATGCAGCATTTCTGGCCCTACAGTCAGCATCATAAAGAGGCCTGAAGGTTCCCTTATGAACCCCAGTTGTGCTGGCTTAGAAGGATACAGGAGAAAAAAAAAAGTCTATGATTACAACATGCTACATTTTTAGAAATGATCAATAATCCTGAGCATATCAGAGTCCAAAAGAGCCAGCACAAGTGATCATAAAGGGAACTGATTTTCACTGCATTTCTGAATATCAGAGTTCTTTCCAGGCTAGACTCAAGAATAAAGGCATCCCAAACTATTAAGCACTATCAAAATGCCACTCTGAGATACAGAAGTCTGTGCTAAACTGCAGAAACACAGCCAGGTTATGCTGTGCCACCACTTAAAGACAGTTTGATTGATCAAGGTCAGCTATGAATAATACTGACAACTTTATAGCCACATAATTTTCTCTAATTCAACCTTCAGCTTCTATCCAGGTACTTCTCCCTTATGTTGTTTGTGCTTATACATCCTTGTGATGCCAAGCTGTGAAAAAATTATATGGGTCATATAATCTTGTCACTGTTCTTTTCTTACATTAATATATTAATTCCAAAAACATAGAGCAAAAATACGAACAAAAAGATTCATGACTACACTTCAGTGTGGGTAGATCTGAGTCCTTGCAGGCATTTTAGAGATTAGCAGTGCAACAAATTATTAGTTCCTCTAAATATCTGGTTCTGGCTAAAGAAACTAATCATATAAAACTGAATCATTAGCCTCTGGCAAACTGCCTCAGTTCCTGTTAGAACAGGCTGGGACAAGATGAGAAATTGAATGAGGTGGTTTGGATATTTTTTCTTTTTTAATAGCACAGGAATGTAGAAAATTTTTGACCATTAATTTTTATGTACTGAATAAGGCCTGAAAACATCCAGTGAAAATAGATCTGTTGTTTTCCAGTTGCCTTCATGAAGGATTCCTTGTCTCTGTAGGGCCATTTAAAATATACACTGTGATTGCACTGAAAGGTTAATGGGAAATTTCATGTCATTTTTGTCAGGGTTTTGTTCCCTTAAGTTACAGTGATGAAATGGCAACGTGGTGACTTTTCCAACGAGTTTCACAGGGCTGCAGCAGTCATCACTGCTTAAATGGAGTTTCTGCATAGACATTCTGGGCTGGTCTGTATCAATAAGGCTTCATAAGGAGCAGAGAGGACACAAAGCTGAACCATCAGTGGTGCCACCAGCCTGAGGTACAGCAGAGCACCCTGGGCCAACCTGAGGAAAATACTACCCCTGTTCATAACACCAGAGCCCAGAAAAGCCAAGATTTATGGACAAGAGGGTCCTGCCATTTCCAGTCACCCTGTGAAAGAGGGACTTGTAGCTCAAAGAGCTCAGACAGAGCACAATTTCCTGCTGAAATTCCTTTTTCAGCTCACCCCTCACATCTCTGTTGGCTTCCTTCCATAATTTGCCAGAATTGTTTTTCTGCTTCACAATAGAAACCAGTTGGGATAAACCCAGTCCTGTGAGAGTGCATCTGCACAGGCAGTCCTGAGAAGGGGAGAGAATGTTTATCTCAAAAATGTCACTTGAAGATTTTCTTTCCTGTTACCTGAGTAGCCAAGTGTCTGGTTTACACTAAATTGAATATTTTGACTGCATTTTTTCACATAAAGAATTAAAGCAGCTTGAGACAAAAGCCTGAATGTGTACAGTCTCACACATTAAGTTCACAGACTCCACAGCAAGCCCCCACATCAGCAGTGGAAGCACCTGGGGATGTAGAAGGGTGAGAGGATGCAAACACACTTGGAGCCTGTATTTCACACATCACAGGATCTTAGAATCATTCAGGCTGGAAAAAAATCTGCAGTATCATCAAGTCCAACCTTTGACCAAATACCACCATGAGCACCAAACCACAGCACACAGTTCCATGTCCTTTTGTGTCCTGAACACCTCCAG
Organism: Cisticola juncidis; assembly: GCA_013400215.1. Lineage (NCBI taxonomy): Eukaryota > Metazoa > Chordata > Aves > Passeriformes > Cisticolidae > Cisticola > Cisticola juncidis. Next base: position 158,533 of record VXBR01006230.1, on the reverse strand, counting down.
GGATGGTGACTCCACCACTTCCCTGGGGACCCTGTCCCAGTGGGCTCCTACCATATCAGGGGGCATGGATAATCCAGTTCTAGGATTTTCTGCAAAACATGGCACAAATTTGCTGTTGACTCTTCACATCACCCTGCCTAACCCCTAAACCACCCTGGTAGCACCAACACCCTGCCAGTGCTTGGGGAAGTAGAACCAGGGCAGCAGCACAAGGCTGCAGTGCCTGGTGGCAGGAGACAGCCTGCCAGGAGAGTGACCCTGGGGACATCAGAGTCCAGGCTGGGACGTGCTGGGTTCCTTCTGGAGGCACAGGATCATAGAGCCACCTCTACCTGAGCCATCCCACAGAGCTGGGAGGGTGAAGAGGCTGAGAGAGAAGGAATTTATAAGTAGGGATAGGAAGGCAAGCCTGGAGCTGAAAGATATGGGATGAGAAAGATCCTCTTAGAGCACATCTGAAGAGATTGAAGGCCGGGGAAGAAAGAAACAGAAAATCTCAAGGCAACAGTGATAAAGCAGCCTGGTGAGAAGGATGTGAATAAGAGAAGGTTACAGGAGCAGGAGGTTGATGAAAGGCAAAGAGAAGATGCCAAGAGGAAAGATACCTGGTCCTGACAAAGTGAGAACAGACAGAAGAAATGTTATCTGGGGCAGAGCAGCTCCCAGAATAGAATATGATCTTCTCCCTATTTGGAGTAGGAAATGACAATTCCTATCTATAGACATGTTTTAACAACTTCCACAGTTTTTTCCTTTATTTCCCTCCATCAAAACCTTCAACTGTCTGAAGTCACATTAAGCCAGTTCCAATATTCACATGGGAGATTCATCACTTGTGTGGGGGGAAAATGCACATTTGTGGCACTGCCTTCACCTGCAGGCTGGTGAGAGATCTTGGTGGGAGATGAGGTTCATCCTTTGAGTGCCTGAAGTGCTTGTGAAGGTCACCAAAGTTCAAGAAGCAATGTATTAGTTAGCAAAGCCTGCTTGGGAAGAGTTCTGGCTCTTTTGTCAGGACAGATGATTTTTCTGAACTGATTTCTGAAAGGAATAAGCCTTTGAGAAAATAATCCATTCCATCCTGAGTGCAATAAGCAATAAGAGGAAGAAAGAAAAGGCAGCATCCTGCTGTGTTGACTGAAAAGAGATACATTTCATTTTTCTTAAAAATCACTATCACAAACATTGCTGGGCATTTTTTACCCCCTCTGTTGATTTTTACAAGTGTCTAAATTTGAATGCAATCTATTCAATAAATAAGAAGGATGATTTAAAACCAGGTTCCTTGTTGGATTCCCCACCCTGCTTGCTTCTTTGAGCTTGCCTCTCTTTTGTTACTACTGGAATTAAGTGAACTAGTGCAAGATTTTGGGAGCATCCTGTTTGCCTATCAGAGAGAACAATGAAGTGGTGTCACCAATCCAGGCCACTCTCAGTGAGAAAGAGGATCCTAAGACAGATCAGTTTTGTCACTGGAAACTATCCCACACTACTCTCTCCACAGAAGTGATAGTTTTGGAATGGTTCAAAAAAAGGTGGGGTATCTGTGCTGTGTTTAAGCCTCCAATTTATAATGCACACAAATTATTAGACAGACAAATATGTGCTTTTTAGGTCTGGTTGCATCCATCAGACCCCAGTTTGGATCCTGAGGCAGCCATCAGATCTGAAGTGTTTTTCCCATCTTTTGAGAAGGAAAAATTAAACTTTTTAAAACTAAAACAGGCTGATGAGAAAAATAGCCAATTTTGAAAATATGGTCAGTCAAGAGGAAAATCAGGACAAAAATATTCACATTTCTTCAGAGGAACTGTGTTAATGTAACACTTGCAGTAAAATTAAAAGAAGGGAAAATATGACAGAGCAGCAAAACTTGATGAGCTGATATTAATGACTCTACCTCTTGTAATGATCAGAGGGAACTGTCCAGAGTAGGAAACCTATTAAGTCTCTGAGAATAAGCAACACGTCCTTTTGAGAGTGAGAGGTTCAATTAAATAATCTGAGTGAGGTTTTGGAAGTTTGGCCAAGGCAGCTTATCTATGGGAGACTGCCTCTGAAATGAGCCTCTGGGCCCCAGTGGAATGTGCTTGGCTAAAAGGCAGCAAATCCCATCAAAACCATTAATGATGTTCCTTTCTGAATTCTGGAGTGCAGAGGATAGCCCTGGGCTCAGGAGGGCCAGCAGTGAGATGAGCTGAAATAAAGTACTGAGTCTGTCAGAACTCAGTCAGGCTTCTAAAAATAGCCCTCAATGTTTTATTCATGTGGGTAAAATACCTGATTTCAGGTCCCTTCATGGTGTTCAGCCTCCAGCAAGGCTGGGATTTGCCTTCTGCCACACAAGTGGCCCTTGTCTTCACTCAGGCAGTGAGCCTCAGGAAGGAACCAGTGAGAAGCAGCTCTGAAGGGAAACTGAGGCAGAGGGGACTGCAGACAGGGTGACAGCTGAGAGTGCAGAATAACCATTGGTGTTCTTTCAACACTGAAAGAAGAATTATTTATTCTAAAATAAGAACACTAATTTATTCTAAAAATAGGTTGGTTGTTTTTTTTGTTTGTTTTTTGTTTTTGGGGTTTTTTTTTGCAAATTCTTGATTTACATTATCTTTCTCCCCCTGATGTTCAGGTATTAATTTCCTCTGTACACTTGATATATAAGTTAGATACATTTAACAAGTGATATTTTTTTAATCAGCTTCTGCAGGCACCTACACACATCCCCTGTGCAGCTCTGTACATCTACCCAGGAGTCCCTTACAGCCCTGTATGGTTCACTGGCCACTCAATAAAGCCAAATGCCATCAATTGCTCGGCACAGTGGCAGATCACTGCAGATTTTGAAAGGTTCTTATGAGTTTGGTGTGAAGGAAGAATGTGAGAGCTCATTACACTTGCCAGGCTATAATCTGCTGGTTACACTTTTTGATATTAGCTACAGTTCCTTGTGTTAGTATTTATCCCTTCTAGTGCAGTTTTTTAAAAGGTTTTCCAATTTTATTCACCAGGCCTGGACAGACAAAAGAGGCTAGAGAGACTTTGTTCTTTCATTTGGCTTTTTGCTTTTAAACTTTTACTACATTTTGCCCTAGGAATTCCATTGTCATCAGGCTGCCACTAAATTAAGGGCACTAGGAAACCTCTTTGAGTTTGAATTTTCAAAGGCCACCAGCTCTATTGTGCTTATTTTTGTCCTCTTTCACTAATAATTGCCCAAGTATTCTACAGATTTGATGAAAAAATGCACATTCTTCTATTTTCTTCAATATCACAGAAGCAATCATGCAAGTTGTTAAAAACCTATCCTTCTTAATGCATGTTTCAGTCTTGGAAAAGAGTGAATACTCCGAGAAAAAATGGGTTAATAAAACCATTTTAAATGAAGAGAGGTACAAAAAACCAAAAAGGAGCAACCAGCAGAAATGGGATGGAAGTAACCCTGGACCTCAACTCACCAGAAGGAAAAATATTTTCATGGTAAGAATAGTCTGTATTTCAGTCTGTGGAATAACCTTCCAGTGCATTTCCCACAAAACAACATTTCAAGATATTTACACCAGAACTGGACAAGGCATTGAACAGCAGGGGATACACAAACTGTATAATCTAATTGATATTTTCTAATTCCAATGCCTGATGGTTTTGGAAAAGGAAAAAAAAATGTTACAGCAAACACAATAAATCTCTTACAATATCAAGCAATAAAGCAGCAATTACTAAAGGTCACGACTGTAATTAAACAGCATTATTTATTTTATTGCCAGTGCCTCATTTTCTATTAAATTAGATGCTAATCCAGTCAAACTAACTGCCACACTTACTTCCAAATAATTTTTTAAAAATCCTTGAGAAACTTTATCATTGGAGAGTTGAGTCTCTTGCTCATCCAATGGTTAGAATTGGCAGCTTTTCATAAAAATATAACAATACACAATAGCTAACATTTTCTTCAATCTCAAGGTTAAAATTAATTTTTAATGCTTCCCTTGTTGTAGGTTATTTATAAATAGGTTATTTCTAGCTGTATTCATTCATTTTTTCAGTGTAGGCTCACTCATCTGAATTCCACATGCTTGCCAAGTTCTCTAAGTCACATTTTCTTAATGCATTTCATCTACTACTGAAAGTACAGAACAATATCATGATGCTATTTCTTCAGTTTAAATTCCTTCATTTTAAAAATTGGGATGGGGCAGTTTTCCACTTGATGATGTGTGAATACTCACTAGCAGACTTTATTATTTTGTCAAATACTACATCTGACAATCACATTTGTGCTACTATTCCTCAGAATTTTGATTTCCAGCTCCATATTGGGTTTTTTAATTCCTTGTTTCCATCAGGTTTGGTTGCAGACAAAACTGGAGTTTTGCCCTACTGTTCCAAAGGTAATTTCTGGATATGAAATTCACATCCTCAGCCCCCCATGAAAGGCTGATGAAGAGAAAAGTCATTAAAAGCTCCCTAGGTAGAAAAGGCTGAGCTAGCATGGAGAATAAGAAGGAAAGGAGTGGAATTCTGGAGTCTGAGTGCCCCAGTGTGAGACTCACAAACCAGGTTACACCCACAGCTCTGCTCAGCCCAGCTTTGAGGCTGTCATGGGCTGTGCCTGCCCTACATTTGCACCTGGGAGCTTGTTCAGTCTTCCTTGTAACTTTACCCCTGATTTATTTGCAAGTGGAGCTGATCCAAAGTGAGGATCAGCAAGCAGCTCCTCCCCCAGTTCAATATCCAGCAGTTTGGATGCTGAGTGAGCACCCAGATTTCCTACAGACATTACAGATCAAATTCCTCCCAGAACTGCAGTCCTGAGCCAACCTGTGAGGCACAGCATGGCCCTGTGGTCTTTTCCACTAAATACATATTTTAACTCTCCTCACTGTCATCTTGTTCAAAATGTTTTCTAAGTGATCTCCAGACACTGTGGATTTTAGGATTGTAATCTCCATGTGTTAGAAAACAATTCAGCACACTGGAACACCAAAACACTGGATTCTCAGTGACTGGTGCTGTGACTTGGCTGCAGGGGCAGAAAGTCCTCACAGAGGAAGAGATAAAAAAAATGATGATAAGGAGAGAGATGAGGCTGGAGAGGTGGCAGAAACACTCAGGCACTGCAGCCTCAGAGCCAGACAAAGCTGGGGATGGAGTCCCAGGCTGGTTCTACTGCAGCCTGTCATGGTGGCCTTAGACAATATTCCTGTTTATTTTGTACAAAAGGAAAAAGTCCTACTCTGCCACTAGTTTGGGATGCCTAAGGCACCGTGACACTCAGCTGAGCAGCACTCCAGACATGGAATTGGGAATTCCTGGTAGCTGTGAGCTGGGCTCCTTCTGGGCCAGACAGGAGAGCTGTTCACTCCCCAGCACAGCAGGGATAGAAGCATTACACAGCTTTTAGTTACATAAGAACTGCAAATATGATGACTATTATTCTAAGCTATAGAAAAGCCACCCCTATTTCCAAAGTTTATCTCAGCTAAACAGAATGCTTTGAAGTCTTTGAATCCCTGTTTCTCAGCTGAGCTATGCAGGCTTTCAAAGGCATGCATGGACTCAGGAAAGAGGAGAAAATGACACATCTGAGCCCCATATTTGCTTTTCAACACTCACCCTGTGCAACAGATTTAAACAAGTTGGAGGATCCAGGACAGCTCAGGGGTTCAAGTTTTGCAACTTGAAATTCCAGTGCATTGTCCTTCTATCTCTTATCTGCATTTCAAATTGTATTTACCAAGTACTTCAAATTTTTCTTTATAACAGGTTATTAATCTGACACATGATTTTGCAATACTTGTGCATTCAAATTCCTGCATAGTTTAGCAGATACATCTGACCTTGCTATTATCCTTCCTTTAGGAGATTTATACAGCATTCCTGCTTTGGAAAGATCATTAATTAGCATGCCAATAGAAAAATTGAAATTGCCTGCCATCTCCTATGTAAATGCTTTCCCATCTGTTCCTTTCTCATTTCCTCTGCACAGACTCTACCAAAGGTAGCTTTAGTTTTTATACTGCTCTTAGAAAATAGTGCATTCATTGTTTTGCAATTTAAATCTGTTAAATTGTGTTGCACTGTGAAATGTGGCTCTATTAAAGTAATATATGGATTCATGTAGTCTCTCAGTAACTGAGCAATCTTCCAGCAAATTTTCTGGATGTCCTTTCCTTGATACCTATTAATTCAGCGTAAGGTCTAAAGAGTCAGAGTTTTATATTTTTGCATCCAAGACTGACATTAATAATAATTGTTAAAAAATTCTTCCATTTAATAATTAATAACAACTTACAGCAGTATTCCTGTAACAGCCCAGTGAACCCTTAAGGGGTTTCCACGTGGTGCTGTAACACCCTGCACAGCTCCTGGTTCTGCTGTGGTAACACAATTACAGTCTCAGGTCCAAACCCATGGACTGTGTAGTCCTCCAGCCTGCACTGAGCACTCACCTCCCAAAGTGATGCTCTCAAACCATGAGGAGCTCAGGCAACACCCAGAAGAGCTCCTTGCACAACATAAAAATCCAAAAGTGGCCATCCCTGTTCCTTATGGCTGTTCTCCACCAGCAAGGCAAGGAACCCACAGGGATCATCCAGTCCAGCTCCTGGCCCTGCACAGGACACGCCAAGAGTCACAACAGGAGTCTGAGAGTGGTGTCCAAACAGTTTCTGAGCTCTGTCAGGTTTGGTGCTGTGAGCACTGCCCTGGGTAGCCTGTTCAGTGCCCAGCCACCCTCTGGGTGAAGAACCTTTCTCTAATATCCAGTCTAAACCTCCCCTGACACATCTTCAGGCTGTTTCCTCAGGTTCTGTCACTGCTGACCAGAATGAAGAGCTCAGTGCCTGCCCCTCCTCTTCCCCCTCAAGGAAGCTCTAACTGCAGTGAGGTATCCCCTCAGTCTCCTCCAGCCTGAACAGACCCAGTGCCCTCAGCCCCTCCTCATATGGCTTTCCCTCAACCAGTATTTTCTATTTTCTCTAGAAAACAGATTTATTCTTTTCAGGGGCGTGGGAGAGAGGGAGCCAACACAACACCATTCCATTTAATAGCAATGATTTTTAACTAGAACATTCTGGTCAATGTTTCTGATTTGGAAGCTCAGGATTTCATCTGACTGTTCATCACTTCCCACCTGGGCAATGAAGCCTTGCATGATCACCACTGCAGGCTGCAGGGAGATTGTGCTGTGTCTTTGGTGTGTATTTCCTCTTTAGTGCAGGTTGAAAAGATTTTCCTGCTCACTTGTGTCCAACAAAGTTTTGCACCGCATTTCCAATGAATTTTCTGGACATGGAATTTTAAAAAGTAATTAGCCAAATATATTACTAAGTTGTCTTACTCATAAATATCAAATAGCAACATAAAAGAAGCATATGCTGTTGTGGTTCTCCAACTGGGTGCCAGATGGCAATACTAAGATTCAGACAGAATCTGTGCTGGAGTCAAATGTGAATAAACCACCACTCAGATAACTTTTTCTTTGCAGTGGGAAACACAATCTCCAGAAAAATCAACGCTTTCCATGTGTCTTTCAGCTCACATATTTCAGTTTTTCATAACAGCACCCCTGAAAGAGAACATTTTAGCTTGTCAAAATGAAGGCAAACACCTTCATTTGAGCTGAACTGTCAGGAGGAGGACAGAGCAGGGTGCAGCTGTCACAGGGCAGGTGCCAAGAGTCCCTGTTTTCATTGCAGACCTGGTTCCCAGGTGTCACAAACTTGTCTGAGGTGGATCTGACAGAACACCCAGCTCCTGTGTGTGTCCTGGATGGTCCAGGGATGTGTGTGGCTGTCCAGCACACAGAGCCTGCACAATGACATGTTTGAATGCACCCATCATCCTCCACTCCAGCATCTGGAAAAAAAGCTGGTTTAAGGGCACTGAGATATTTCCCTTCAGCCAAATGAAATGTCTTGCATGTCAAATCAGAAATATCAGAGATTTTGACTTTCCAGCCAGGTGTACAGCACTGCCAAGGGAATGGGAAGATTCCCTGGTGTTTGTACTTCCAGATAAGACAGGATGTCTTCTTGGATGACAAATTGCAAGAATTGCAGTGTTTGACCCAGAGACAGGTGAAATAAAGAAGGGGGAAAAAAGTGACATGATCCTGTGGTCTTTTGTGAATGTTAATCTTATAAAAAATAGGAACTTGTAAAGCACTACACCTCAAAATACATGAAAAACAGGAACCACAAATAACCTGCAAGGGAAGACAATATTTTTAATGAGGTTTACTAAGCCTATTCCAGGGTGATGTGTGGAAAACTCAGTGACAAGACTCCCAGGCTTTGATCACAAATGTGACACCTCCTGGCCAGACAGCTTATCTTGTCTGCTAGCTGGCTCATTAAGCTGCTCACTACAACACTGTCTGAAACCAAGTCTAAATTCTTAAAATTATTGGGCAAAGTTATGGATTTGGATTGTTTTGTAACTTCAGCACAGCTTGAAGATCTCTTCATGTATTAAAAACAGTTCAATGATTTTGAGTTTCCTGCCATTTGGAACTTGCTGCAGAGTTTGTGCACTGCTCTGTTTGCCTTTCCCTGCACAATCTCTGCTTCTTTTTGCAGGTATCATCTTCCTGGAAGTTTAATATCTCACTCACGTTCATTTTTAACTTATTTAAAGCTCTACTTTTCCAGACTGAAGAGGGAAGCTCTGCCAGCTCCACACAGAATATCACAACAGGTTTCTCTTATCAGTGTTACAAGGAAGGTATTTTCTGCTGCTATTCATTGCCATTGCTTTCCTTGAGTGTTTAAGCACTTCCATTTCCTTTTCTTCCCTCCACAGACACAGTGCTTTGTTTTGAACAAGAAAGCCCAGCAGAGAATCTTCATTAATTCAAAAGCTTTTCAAAAAAGGGCCTTATATTTTAACTTCTGTCACTCTAGCCAAAGGCAACACTGGGAACTTCAAGGAAGAAGTGCTTATTTAAGTTCTTAAGAATAACTTTCACCTAATGTTACCTCCCATTTCTCCCTATCAAAGCAAAGAAGAAAACATTTTCATTTTTAAGTGAACAGATTATGTTTTTATGATAAGCTTATTAGAAAATAAGTCTGCTCCTCTAGAACAGCTTTGTTCTGCATATCCTTGATTTCCTGAAGTCCTTTGCTTGGCAAATTGAGAAAATCTGGCCTGCCAAACCTTCTGAGCTGGCTGCAGCCACAACATTCCACTGATTGTGTGCACCATGCACACCATGGCTGTGAACATTCTGCATTCAGGGATGCAAATGTGCTGGGACATCACTCTTTAACACACCACTATAAATATTCATCCTCCTTTTAACCCCCAAGCACATGAGCCTTCAGTAGCTTTGGACTCTGCAGTCCTCTGTACCACAAAGCTGCCTACTTTCAACACATTGCTCTCAACAAATAAAACAGAGGGATGGAGTTTTTGAATTTTCTCTATTCTAAGCAGGAAACTGATTCTTCAGGTGTGCCAAACGTGAAGTAATCTCAGGTGGTGTTGACAGAGACACCAGAATATCTCTAGAATCACAACACATCATGTCTCAGTCTAAGCCCATCCATTCAGCTCTCAGGAGACACCAGAGTGGCCTGGAGGGAGACACAGGATCTGTAACTGCTGCAGCAGAAGGAGGATGCTACGTGGTGGTTTGGGCCATCTGCTCTCCTAGGTTGTTCTCTGCATGTCTCATGAAGACACAGTAAAGCAGTCAAACATAGCAGAGTCACCTTTCCTTCAAAAATGCACGGTGATTTTGCAGAAGTCAGGAGTAAAAATGACTTCTGGATATTTTTGATTCATATAAAATAGCATTGCATTGTGTCTCATACAAATAAATGGAATATTTTATATCTCATATTTTATAGTCGGTTTCTTTCTTTTCTTAGCAAATGTTTGCATTTGAAGCAAAATGTTCCATTTCCAAAGAAGCACAGCACAAACACCAGCCTGACTTTTCATCCGAATGTCACTTCAGCTCCTAGAGACAAGAAAGCCAAAACAATTTGGGCTGACACCAGAGACTGAATGGCAGCACCCAGGACCTGAAAGGTTCCCTGGAGTTGATGCATGATCTCCACACAAGAGAGCATCCTTCAACCCATTCCTGTGTGTTCCTGGACCACAGAGGAGGACACGTTATCACCTCTGATTCATCCATTCCAGCAACAGGCACCAAAAAGTTTCCCTCTGCACAGGAAGTACAGGAGAGACTCGTGTGTCTCTGATCAAATTCTCCACTGAAGCACTCTGAGGAAAGAGTAGGGATCATCTCTACTTTTATTTAACAGGCTGGAGATTATATCAGTAGCCAAGACAACAGTTTTAAGCCACACCCAAAAGCCATAGCTGAGAAAGGACTCTGCAAGGGGTACTCACTGCAGGTGCCTCAGGAGAGTCTGTAAAACCCAGGAGAGTTTGTAAAACCCAGCATTGTGCTGTGGGGCACAGGCAATCCTGACTGGAGGCATGAAGAGGGGATTCAGCAAGGACAGCCAGGTTTCCGTCCCCAGATGCATCAACAGACCCTGCAAAATCTCATCCCCTTCTGAAGGTTTGGCTGGGCCCAGGCCAGCTCAGGAGTGTCCTGGCTGCAGTCTGGGACCAGGGAAAGGGGCAGGGTGAGACTTGGGAGGCTCCACCAGGGGCTGCCCCTGCACTTGGGAGGTGCCTGTGCTCCAGCCCCTGCCCCAGCAATGCTGACCCCATGCCTGAGCCTGCCATGGGTCCTGCTGGTCCCAACCTGCTGATTTGAATTCTGGCTTGACTGTGGATCTATTTATCCTACAGATGTGTCTGGAGAGCCACCCCACTGGCAGAGCCTGGCTGCCATCCCTGGGGCAGCTCTGCTTGCCTTGCTCTGCCCTGCCCACCCCTCCCCAGCTCCTGGATAACTTCCCCTTGCAGGGCAAACCCACTTTGGCTTCTTCTTGCCTGGAACGCAAAATCAACAACACGGAGGCAGAGGTCTGCAGTGAAAAGCTGCTCCCCAGCAAAAGGGACCCAGCCTGTTTATTTCTTTTCCTTTTATAATTTTGTGGGTCTGGTAGTGGATTGGTTCTGGGGTTATTACCCCTTCACCTCACTGGCCAGACCAGCTGTCAACCAACATTATTTTTAGGCTAGAAATATGTAAGCAAGGACAGTGAACAAAAACAAGAAAGGTTGTTTATATTCTGAAGTGTGAGAAAGTGAAAAACTGACCCTTAATATCGTACAGTAGCTAAAGAACTGACTCCATCTTACAAGCAAATAGAAGGCTTTGAAAAATCTCAGAAAAAACAGAGCAACAGCTTCTCACCAATATACACCCTCTAAAAGGATCCAGCAGCCACCTCCTGCTTAAAGCAAGGGATGTGTCATTTCAGGATGGATTCAGAAATTATCTAATAATGCATTAAAATAGCTTCTATATCTCAAAAGTGCATTTCTAGAATTCCCAAGCACCTACCAATTCAAATGGCCATTTACATAAGTACCACGGGGTAGTGAGACATAAAACCACTCACAATTTTTTTTCCTGCATTCAAAACTACCTGAGAGGCTTTAGAAATTCACTTGCCTACCTCACATTCAAAGAAAATAATCTCACAGGTTTAAACATCGTATTTAAACTGAGCATTCAGTTTTATTTCCCCTTTGAATGGGAACAATAGATGCCAGAGGAAGGAGCAGGTGAGTGTCACATCACAAACCCTCCTCCTGCCTGCATTTCAAGGACAACCAGAAACAGCTTGAGGTCCCTCACTGACCTCAATACCCACAGCCTGAAAAGAATATCCACAGCCCCCAAAGCAGACCAAACAGCTGAACAACAAAGAACCTCGAAAGTATAAAATCAAACTCTTTTGCATAATGGCCACATGCAAATCAAAAGTCTTTGGTACTCCTGGTGATGTTTAAATTTATTTAAGCATTGTAGAGATCAAATTTCAAGTTCCATGAGTGGAAAATACTAAAAGAAGTGTTGAACATCACCTCAGTGTCCCTGAATGCTTACATCTCACAAGACTCACTGTCCACTTCATTGCAGAGCTGCAATGAGTGTGGGATGAGGGGCTCAGTCCATCACAAACCCACCATCAGAAAAGTTGCTGGTTTTATACTGAAATGACTTCAGGAAATGGTTTCCCTTGAATCAACAGTGCCTAAGAAAAGTAAAGAAAGCAATAGAAAACTGGTAGGGTCCTGCATTAACTACTGTATCCTTCAGATGCTCCAGGGCAGACACTTTTCTCATTCTCTACATTTTTAATATGCAAATGTGCTATTATTTAGCAGACTGATAGTTCTGCAAACAAGCCACTCATCCAAAAAAATGCAATTACTTACAGAATGGATAATTAATGATCGTTATAATTTTGCCCAGAGCCCTTTCTGAATGAGAGCCTGTGGAGTAGTTGTCTTGTAAATATCTACCAGGAGGCACTACTTGCCATTAAGTCCTACCATTAAAATAAAATGAAAAAATCAGACAGAAGACTTGAGAAGAAAAAGGGGACATGGAAAAAAGTGACTTCCCAAGGATAGCTGCAGAACACAAACTGCCTGCACCATAAATCTTCATCTTCCCTGCATCTATCTCTCTTACCAGATGTAAATACACACTCTGCATTTTGAGCAGTTGTTTCATTCTAACATCATTATTGGTGACTGTTGAAAAGCCCTAAGCACAATCTGTTCCTACTGAACTTTCCTTAATTATCACTAGATGTAGTCTTAATGGAAGCCTGGAAGTGTCAGTAAAAATGAGAGAAAAGACCGTGGTTCAACGAGGTTAAACTTAAATTAAAATCAGGGCCTTTATAAAGGATCTGAGAAAGACAGAAAGGTTCATTCTCTCCTGGTTTTACACATTTTCATTAAACATTAAAAATGTCTTGAAAAGGATCTTGCACCACCTTTGGGTTCCTCATTCACTCACTCCTCAGACTGAACTGAGCTTGCAGGAGAGGCAGGGAACACAACAGAAAGCCAGTCCCCACTTACCAGGACAATTTAAGGATGAGCAGGAGCTTCCACTGTCTGCAGAAGATAAAGTTTCCACTCTCACAAGATAAAGTCAGAGAGGCAGCCACAGTGATGCATGCATGGAGCAGCGGGATGGCAGCGCCCACTTGCTCGCAACAGTGGGGAAAGAAGGGCAAAGAAAGAGGATTTCTGAGGAGAAGCAGAGCTGTAACTAATGGAGGCTAAGAGATCTGAAAGTGTGGAGTCGTGCTGTGGAGTCAGTGATTCTCAATCATCTGCAGACGTTTTTATAGCTAGAAAAAAATATCCTAAACAGGTTAAACTACCCACTGCGACAAAAGCAGGCGCTGCTTGAAACAGGGATGGCTCATTTTCCCTGTTTTACCAGTTACTTCCACTGAAGTCTAATCAGTATTTAATACTCCACCAAACAGGGCAGAAATAATGCCTTCCTGTTTCATGTCCCTAGGCAGAGCTGTGATTAGTGACGTTTTCAGGTTGCTGTCACATTTATCTCATTAGCATGAAGCAACGTTGCAGCTCTCATCTGGAGCTGCTGTTTCTAGCTGCAAGGGCTGTAAAAAAACCTAAAATATATCATCTAAGCAAAACCACTGAATTCATCCTCAGTGTGCAGGTGTCTGTGAGACAACAGAGTCAAAGGAAGAGCAATATCTGCTCTGGTCTCCTCAGCAGATTCTCAGCTGTGAAACTTAAACCACCCTGAACTGGGACAATCCCTTCATTAACTCTTTCACTTTTGAAATTTAAACCACCCTGAACTGGGACAATCCCTTCATTAACTCTTTCACTTTTGAAATTTAAACCACCCTGAACTGGGACAATCACTTCATTAACTGTTTCACTTTTGATGAATTTGATGTGAGAATAGCAAGTATAATTATCATACAGTACCCACATCCCTCACAGGCATTTTTCAGGCCAAAAAACCCCTATTTATTGCCACTTCCACTATGACAACCTCGATGAGGTTGTAATGAGCTGCATCTGCAGAGTCTCACAAGATGCTAAAACCAAGAAGGGTGGAGAGGATTATGCAGGTTTTGGGGTGGGGTTGGCCTTGCAGAGGGAAACCTGAGTGTGACACACAAACCACATCTCCAGTCTCCCACTACAGACAGTGCAGGTCCAGTCAATGCAGCTAATGAAGTTCCAGGCACAGTCCAATTGATGAGGCTTTGAGAAATTGAAATTGATAGATTTCTGTGTTAGGGTGATCTGGAATCTTCTGACTCCACTCATTTAATCAACAATCCCCATTATCATGGGAACTTAGTGGGCTGGATGCCACTGAGATGCCCACAGTTCAGATTTCATCCTTAGGGTTTGTTTCAGCTGCCTAAATGCAGGTAAATGGCATCACCCAACAAACTGTAAGGAGGGCAGAGCTTCAGCTGTCCCCTGGGAAGGGCTTGTTTTTTGGAAGATGCTCTTTTCTATTCAATTGCACTGATTAAATATCTTATCACCTTCCTAGTTCATTAGTATCAAACTAATCTCTCTTCTATTTAATTTAAAAAAAAAAAATCCACCTTTTTCATCACTCTTGGAGCTGTGGTCAAATATTCTCCATGGGTGGAGTAAGACCAAAATTTCTGCCCTCAAATTTTCAATGTTGTTTATCTCTGAAGCACAAGCCAATGCCAGGGCAGGTCAATGAGCAGAATTATGATTTATTGTGTGAAGATCCATGTGACTCTTCAGCTATCACCTGGACAGTGCAAATGTTCCAACAGGTACTGTTAACTGCTTCACTATAAAATCACTGAATCTGACAGATTTAAGGGTGTTGATTGGTTTCTATTAGAGAAGCATGGCCTGCCAGTGATCATTAAGTGGAAACTGCTGCTCTTTCTTAATTCATATAGAAAATAAAGAAAATTTTTTTAAATATTCTTGCTATGTTTGCCCATCAACTGAGAAAAACAATTGGGCTTTTTTTAAGTTCTGGATTTCTACAAATACTCTTTTACATCAACAAAGAGTGAGGTAATATGGTAACCTCAATGTTTGAGGAAAATGCATGGGTAAAAGCTCACTGTTTATGAATGCTGAAAAGGCAGGTTCATCAAAAGCCCTATTTAATGACTGTCAGAAACAGTCACTCACAGAGTGGTGAGTTTCTCTGAGTTTTACTGTTTTAACTGTATTCTCTAGGTAGTGCTCTGGTCTGTTTTTTCTTGAAATGTCTGTAGCTAAAACCCATTTTATCTGGTTGCAATGACATTGTTGCTCTTTATCCCTCTGCTTGGTCTGGAGGTGTGCCAGAGGAATGTCACTACATCATTTGCAATGATGCATGGTCACATAAACTCCAGTGTCCTGAAGTTTATCCTTTACAATTGCAGAGGCAGACATTAAGGACTCCTGAAAGGAACAGCAGAGTCAGTGCCTGTGATACCTGAAAAATAAGAATCTTCTACTTGGCATCCCATGGCTTTATTTGTCGCTTGGGCCTCAGAATTAAAGGGGATATTAAAAGCTTTATTTTAAAAGCCACTTGTTGTTGTCTCACCACAGAACAAGTAATGCCTGCCATTCATTTGTTTGCTTAGTCGAGTTGTGGAGATCAAATAGACAAAGAATAAAAAGACACATCTTTTTCTAACAAAACACATGGGGAAAAATTAAACTTCTGGAAAAAAAAAAGAATAAAATTCACATTTCCCAGCTATTGGGTGGATTTATATCTAGAGACCTGTTGAAGGCTGCTGCCTGTACATTATTTTTTTGCCCTGAGCAGTGTCTAATTTCTTCTGTAGGATTTCCAGGATCAGAATTTACTATCTAGGTGAAAGTAGGCTGCAAAACTCACACCGTTTGTAGGTGATATGGGCCAGGATAACTTTAGTGTGTTCTACATTATTCTACTACATAAAAAATATGAAAAGTATTAGAAACTCATAGATCAGTATCTGTGTAAAGAAGAGCCACAAAAATATACTCCAATTCTAGCAGTGCAAAGAGTATAACCCACTTTTAGATTTGAAAAAGAAACTAGAGGAAGGTGCTACAGGAACAAATCTCTTTGAGAGCAGCATCTCCTATATCCTAGCAAACAATCCCATCAAGAACCTGTCAAGAAGAAAGGCATCACTGGAAAGCAGATGAAAGTATGGTAAATAACTCTGACTGTCTCATAAATTGTTTATGCTTTGTAAAGTATAACTGTCACAAAAATATTTTGGAAAACCATTATATCCATTCAGTTTCATTAAATGCAAAGAAAACTGAAAGAATTCACTGCCCAGTTCCAGATTGTATGTGAAATTTATTGGCTTTTATATTAGAAAGAGTGATTGTTAAAAATACTGATTTTAATGAACCCTTCAGATACATAAAACTTTTAAAATAGTATTGCTAGCAATGTTGACACTTTTATATAAAGAAAATCCAATTTGCATGAGAAAAGGATAAAGTCAAAGATCTACCAGCCTAAACAATCCCAACTCAATCATATATAGTGAATACAAATAAAAAGCTCAATCAGGGATTATTTTTCCTTTTAGTCTTAGGAGGTGGTAACTCTTTAGAGAAAGCAACTGAAGTAAGAGCTTTTTCTCCCCAGCCCCAGGGAAATGTTCTCTGATCTGACAAACTGAGTGGGCAGGGTTTAGTTAGGTCTGCAGGGGAAGGTACTGAGAGTAAAGACTGAGTATTTCACAGCTGGCACGAGAATTCCTGGCATGGTCTGGGAAGCTGTGAAATAACATTGAATTTGCTGCAAGGACAGCTTGAGTCTTCATTTTCTTTCGTCTGCTCTGTGAAGAGGGAGTTGTGTTATTAATGCCACGCTGTCCTTGGTCTCCTGGCAATGTCACTGCTCCTGCTGCACCTCTTCTAGGGTGGGGAGCAAAGTTAATCACAATTTACTCATGAAGGGGAACAGGCTGGAGGAGGTGGGCAGACTCACTGGTGAGGGCAGAGGTAATTCAAGGTCTGGAATACAAGAGGTAGAAACAACTCTATGGCTGATGAAGGCAGAGCTTCAAATGGGGAAAAGCTTGAGCTCTGCACCTCCTCACCCCTGAGGTGGCTGTTTCCAAAGTCAGAGCTTCCCTGCAGCTCCCTAAATGGGATACCTGATACAGACAGGGCAAATGCCCAGACCCACATGTGGGTACAGTGGGGTGGAAACAAAGATAAAAATCCCACAGCATCTCCAGGAATCTGTGCCCAGTTCTTAAGGGTTGTCATCAGAAGGCCATGGGACACCAAGAGTGAAATTCAACTTACAAATTAAAATATGTAAAATTCAGGACCTATACTAATCTTAAAATCATTTTTATTTTTCCAGGCACAATTGGCTGTACTGGCTGGATATGCACAAGATGCAAGGGGAGTTTACACACTCCTGCAGACACTGATGTTCAGGTGTCTTATTCTGTGAATTTAATTCCCTCTCTAGTACCTGATAATATTACCAAATGAGCTGCCACATATGGCATGGAGTGGCTTTCACAGCAGGCATCCAGGAAGACTGCAATGACAAGAGAACTACACTATTTCCCAATTCCTCTTAAAATTCTGTAAGAAAATAGAAAAAATTAATCTGTGTTTAAAAGTTCAGTACATTTTTTGTCCACCCATGGCACCACATTTGAAGGATACATGATTATATTTACAACTGCAAACCAGAATTATCTACTTAGCATTTCTTCATCAAAATTTGGTACTCAGGCTGCTGCAAAGGAGCTGTGCTGCATCTGCATTTTGATTTCTTAGTTTTGCTTTCCCCAGTATGTTTTAAAACCTGTACTGGAAGTCATTGGGGTGAATACAAGCATGTCAGGAGAAAGTTTAATGACCTTTGCATGCAGGAATTCAGATAGTACAATCCTTTGTGCCCCTAACATCTATAAATGTGATTATATTCATGGTGAATCATATGGTCACCTACAGCATGGAGAGGTCAAAAGTTGACTTACTGTTTGTGACTTACAAAATCTCTTGATTTTGAGGTTACTTCTTTTATATGTAATTGGATCTAAGGTGTTTCCTCTTATCTTCCCAAATCCCTCTGTTTACTTTCACTAAAATCTACATCTGCAAGCTGCTAAACGGATTTGATGCTGATGTACCATTTCTGACAGGAAATCTCCTGCCCCACTTCTCAGGCTTTCTCACAGAAATGTAAAAAGAATATTCAGAGAATGCTTTAAGTCAACAGGATTAAGGACTGTCAAGTGCACTGCTTAGTCCCATCTACATGCTGAGGATTTTATTGTACTTTCATGAAAATATTTGCACTGGCAGTTAGGGATGTCTCTAGGGTTTAGCTTTTTTTTTTTT
>VXBR01006230.1:126663-140222 GCA_013400215.1 Cisticola juncidis | reverse complement strand
TTTTTTTTTTTTTTTTTTTTTTTTTTTTAATAACAGCTGGGGAGGTAAAAGAACTGCCAGTTGGGATAAGGAGTTGAACTCCTGCCTCCCCAGCTCTCCACTGCCAGTTTAACTGAGTTCAGTGCACAACCTTTAATCTGACATCCTTTACACCCAGCAGTGCCCTGTTTTACCAACCCTTTAATTATCAGTGTGTCCCAGACCTGAGGGCTGGCACACCATGAGCTGCGGGCTGGGAGATGGGAATGTGAAGCAGGGAAGGACCCTGACCTTTGGGGGTAGATTAGCCAAAGGAGCCAGTGGACATCAGGAGATGTCCAAAAAACAGCCTGGCAGCCCCCAAGGAAGAAAAAGCACTCAGAAAAGTGGGCAGTTTTGGAGAAACAGGCAGAAAAAACAAGGTAAAATAGAGAAGATATAGAAATTATGAACAACAAACAGATTAAAAAGAAAGTCTGACAGGCACAATCCTGGCCTTAGTAAATCCTACCATGCATGGTAGAAACAGAAGGCAAATGATGCAGGCTCTGCCTCAATAAAATGAAAATTTGCATTTAATTCAAGCACAGGTAGAGGAGTATGAGAAGCACCTTCTGCACTTTGGTATTCTACAGCCCAAAAGTGAGTAGGGCACTAGGATTCAGAGTGGTGTTTGCTGGAAAAATACATAATATACTGAACTTGAAACACCTCAAAAGACAAAAAATAGAAAGAAAAATTACAGAAAAAAATCCACAAGAGAGCTTTAAAAAATCAAACAAAACATCTCCAGTATAAGTTGGGCGGATTTTTTTAAAGATAATTTCTGTGTTAGTATTTCAGACAAAAATCAAGGTTTTAGAAAAAATCATAGTGAATCAGAAAGTTTCTCTTTTTTCTACCCTCTTCCTAATCTTCCCCTTCAGTCTGTCTTCCCTTCTTCCTCTCTTTCCCTCTTTTCCAAAAAGAAAAAAAAAGCACACTCAACTCCTGAGATTTAATAGCAGAGAGGAAGGAAAGAAGACCAGAACAATGGAACAAAAATGCTGCATTTACTTTGGAAAAGATATAACTCAACTCAAGTTGAATTTTACTCAAGTAAAAAAGGTGGGAAAGGGAGGGAAAGACAGGGAATTTCTTCTCCACAAAAAAGTGCAAGTCACTTTCTTTATGTGTTGCCAGCCCACACAAACAGTTAGTCTATTTAGAGACAAAAATAAGGCCTAATTTATTAATAAAAGATAGCAAGTCTGTTAATATCATATCTGAGTTTTATTAACATGAAGAAGCACATTTGCAGATCTTACCATTTAGTCAACATCAGAGTAATCTTGTATGGTGAATTATGTACTGAATGTTTCTACCTCCATCCAAAAGGCCAGTTTGTTCAAGAATGAAGAATAACACACCAGAAAATGGATGGAGCTTTTATGGGATGCAGTAACAAGGAAGGATTGCATTGACTTGGCCCCATTCAGAGTTGGAGTTTTTAATGTAGTACTGGGCTGTGAAAGAACAGGACAAAAAAATTTAAAGACCAAACCTCTGCTGAATGTTCCATACCTATGGAGGAATCTGGGGGAAGGAGGATCTAACAAGGTCTCCTGGCCTGCCAGTGCTCATGTCCTAATCAGAGAAAACACAGAAAGTCACCAGGAGGAATGCAAGGTCTCAGAGTTTCAGCTCTCCAGGGCAGGGACCATCTGTCTGCTCTGTGTTTGTACAAAAACAAGCCCGGTGGGGTCTTTGTCAAAAAAGTTTAAAAGTTATATTGGCTTTTACCTGAAGGTAATTTAGAAGCTGTATTTTGGGAACACCAGTGGGTGAACAATGACCTTGACTGCTTTATTAAGATACCATAACCATGGGCTAGTAGTTCTGGCAGCCAAGATTTTCCTATTCTGGAAACATTTACATTTAACCAAAGGACATGCCACTTACTGGCACTTTAATGCTCTGTAAGAATAAAGCCATAACACAATGATGTTATTGTCTTTTCTAATTCTATTTAAAAAACACTGTCTTGCTTGACCACAAAAAAATTGCAGATTTCATCCTTCTCAGCTTTACTACCAGAGATGGAGAGAACTAGAAGAAAAAACATCAAAGAAACAAGATCTGACATCTATAAACCAGAGAAGAAAAACTGACGTGTTGTGAGGTGTGAGATGCCTTTATCTGGCTGCCAGCTGCTTTGATGAGTTCACCCAGAGCATTTACACTGAACTGGGGCTGAAGGTTTTGTTTCTTAAACATCCCCTGCACTCAAGGCAGAGTGACTGAGTGCAGCTCCTGCAAGGGAACTGTTCACAGCCAGGGGAGGGAGAGAGGGAGGAAGGAAGGAGGGAAGGAGGGAAGGAAGGAAGGAGGGAAGGAAGGAAGGAAGGAAGGAAGGAAGGAGGGAAGGAAGGAAGGAAGGAAGGAGGGAAGGAGGGAAGGAAGGAAGGAGGGAAGGAAGGAAGGAAGGAAGGAAGGGTCCTTCCACTGTCCCAATTGGATTTATGAGCCATTCTTCTTAAGCAGGCAGGTGTCAGAAATGCTGTAAGGTTTAACTCAATCTCCTCCCATCAAGACAGATGCTGACCATCTTAACCCATTCAGAGATATTAAAAACAATGGGCACTACAGTATACTTGGAAAACAATTAAAATCTCCAAACAAGGGAGAGTTTAACCTTCTGTTGTAAATTGCCATCTTTGCTGTTGTTTTTAAATATAATCAAACATGTTTAAGGCTTTGGAAGTCATAAAGTGGAAAATATGCCTGTATAAACATGGGTTACAAACCTCTTTAACAGAAGGCACAAGGGCGAATTTGTCTCACCACAGTTCTTGGCTTAGATGTAATTATGGTGAAAATTACAAAGTGCTCTCATGAAAGTGACTTCTTAAAGTGGTTTATATTTTTTAGGGTGAACAAGTACAACAGAAAGGGCCCATCCAAATGGAGTAAATCCAGCCAGGTAAAAAAGCCAGCTTAAGTCAGTGGAGCTGCCTGGGTGAAGCAGATGCAAATGTTTAAAAGTCCCAAATTTGGCAAATCTGTCTCAAGGCCAGTTGTGGAGCAAGAGGGGTCAGATCCTCCTCTGGGCAGCTGTCCAGGGAGAGCCCAGGCTCCTCTGGCATACACAGAGAAAAGCATTTCACAGCTCAAATAAGGAGCCTGCACAGGCCAAAATCTGGGGTTCACTTTTTACTTCCAAGACACACTTGTTTTTCCTCTTCAGACATTCCAGTCAGGCTCTTGGAGAAAATCAGGTATGTCAGACTTTCTTCCAGAGGGACCAGAGCCTTGTTCATACTGGTTGCACATCCTTTGCACCTTTTTAAGTCAAAGTAGACAAAATAATAAGCCATCAGCAATGGTAGACTTAAAAGAGTACATCATCCTGCTCTCAGTGTAATTATTTCATCAGAGAGAGGTTAACTGAACTGATGCTCACTGCATGAATATGAGCCTATGACACAGTGCCTTGCTCACATTTTACCCTGGAAGTGCCTCCTCTATGAATTTCAGAAGCTTTTCAAATGTCTGTTTCACTGAAGTGGAGCCTGTTGTGGTTTGTTGTGGTTTTCCTCGTGGTTTCCTTCTTTCAGAAGGACTTTATTTTTGAGTGAATAAGACTATGCAGAAATTTTTAGAAAAAATATTTCCTTACCGTGAAACTATCAGGCATGAAGCATGGTTCTCCAAATTATCTGCCATAATCTGTGCTTTAGTTACTTTTGAATTTTTATTGTGCTATGCTCTGAATGTAAAGATCAAAAGTGAGATCCATGTGTTTCTAATGGTGCTGCAAACATTTCTGCACCCTGACCATTCTCATAAAGAGTGATCCAAGAGAGTTCACCACAGTAAGAGGGGCAAAACTCAAATGATAAAAGAGATTACAAGCAGAAATAAAGAAATTCCTTTCTATTTTAGAAGAGTCAGAAAGTACTCATCTTGTTCAGAACACAAAATTTTGTGTTGGATGTAGGGACATGCATGAAGATAATACTCTTCCTCATTTTCCTCTTCTTAAGCTTTCCCAACTTTGTTTTCACAGAAAGCATGAGGTACAACAGTCAGACCTCAGTAGAAATAAATCTATTTATCACTAACATCACTATGGCCAAAGTGCTTCCAGTTTGATGCGTGTTTGTTTTTCTGACTGGTTGCAGCTAGGGAAAAAATGCCCACGCCTGCATTTATTTTGATCAATAGCACTGAAAAACCTTGTAAAATTCCTCTTTCAGCTGAACATGCCCTTGAATGAGGGAAATATAATAAAAGAGGAATCAAGTTCCTTCTGTGACAAAGCTATGAAATAACACTCTTTATTGCTTGTTCTACCAAAGGAGATTGCAACCCCTGTATTTAGAGTCTGTTTTGGATATTTCAGACCACAACTTTGTTTAAATATCTGCCAGGCTCCAAATAATAATAATAATAATAATAATAATAGTAATAATAATAATAATAATAATAATAATAATGCAAACAAAACCAAGTATCATTTTTATATACTAAAACATAACTGTTGAAGCATGGCTCATATGCAGGTAAATTAAAGCACAAATTAACAGAATTAGGCATGAGCTTAAATACTGTGGATTTCAAAGGGACAGAAGCCCATCTTCAGAGAGGAGTCCTTTTGCTGGGTTTATGATGACAAATGTGTGTTACAATTCCCTGATTTATCAAGATCAAACTACAATTTGAAAGGCACAACTGTGTGCATTTCAGTATATTTGATTTCATAAATACCAACTCCTCTTGATGCAAGTGGAATACACTTAGCAGACTGAGAATTTCAGTGATGAGGATGCAGCAAATCAGCAACTCAATCAATGCTACTCACACAGGTCCCTTCTTATAATGAGGCTTTACAGAGATTTCTGTTTAGTGATTTATATCTCAATATCAAGTTGTGACAAAATATGGAGTTTAGATCCAGGTTTTAATGTATAAAGAACCAGAGGTGTTTCTCATATCCATGCTTAAGTTTAGAAGAAATGATTGAGGGCATGACCCAAATCCATAGAGGCTTTCTGCTTCCAGTGCTCTGAATTGTTTGTCCTTCAAGGATAAAATTTTATTTTTTAAAGTTTACTAGTAAGAGAATCAAAAGGGCTAATTTATTTCCACATTTCCAAGCTCGTATTTAAACTTCGGGATATCATACCATTCTGAAATGGAATGCATTTCAATTTCAAACTTAATTTCCATCACATAAAGGTCTATGCTGTGTTATGCCTATGTTTTCTCATAAACAGGTTTGTTAAGAAAGGGACAGTCTATAAATGAAATTGGTTTTCTTCCTTTAAAATGTCACAAACCCCACCACTTTCTCAAAGTCTAGCCATTATTGCAGCCTGAAGTTAGGACTAAAAGAATGACAGAGCTGATTTGAGTGTTTTTCATTTACTGATCAAATGAAATATTTTAGATTCAAACCAATTTTGGATCAGAACAGCTTTCTTCATTTTTCCCCTCAATACAATGAGTGTGTTTCAGTGTTTGCTGAACTCACCAGGGACCAGTGATGCACCTCTCCCAGAAAATCACTTTTTGTAAGACATCTGCAGGATGCAAATCATAGATACTCCTGATACCTACTAATAGCACATCACCTACTAAGAGCACAGAGATATTATAACGTTCTTTAAATCCAGCCTCATACTTTCTTTCTATACAGGGAGGAAATAGGAATGCTTCTGTCCCTGTGTGAGGTTGAAGGTTAGAAATATTGAAAATTGAAATATTGCCTGCACATTTCAGCAGGTAAAGATTGTGAGTGCTGCTCCTTCTCCCACACCCTTCACGTGTCCTGCTGGGGAGGGCATTGACTCCTCTGGCTGGGAAAACAGAGATCTGTTACCCAGCCTGGTGCATCCCTGCATCCCCAGGCTGGGCAGGCACTGGTGTTCATACTGGGGACTGAATTTGGCATAGCTGCTGTGAGTTCCCATTATCTGCAAGTTTCAAATTGGTTACATTTCTTCTCTCTACTCCTTTTGGTTCCCCTTTGAAGGAGGCACCAGAAGTGATCACTGAGAGCAGCAGGGGCAGGTTTTCATTCAGCATCTTTGGCACCACACAGTTCCACTCCCAGAGACACACAGGAAAACAGCACAGAGCAGAGCTCACTGCCATCTGGAACTGCCCTTGTTAAATTATTTCTATTCAAGTCTCATGTTAGGCACAATATTTTTATTATGTGATAGTAGTATACAAAAAAACCAATATTTGCATTGTGGTTTAATTTTTTAATTATCTTTCATGAGGCAATCATTGAGCATCAGGCTTCAACAACAGTAGGGTTTTTTCCAAGCTTGTCAAAAAGCTTAATTATTCTTAGAATAACATTTCTTTTCCTGGTAATAAGCTCATACGTTTCTTACTCAAAATAAACTCTTGTTTATTCACTCTTGTTCTGCTCCTGACTCACTACTCTCCATTTTCTGAGAAGCTTTTGTGCACTGGAGATGTTTTGAAATCTTCTCATTTTAAACCAAACAAATTCAGCCTTCAAACAAGGCTTAGCTTAGTTTTGTTTAGTTTTTAAATCTTGTCACTCTTGCTTTCCTCTGGATTCTTTTTGATTTGTACTCATAATTATGGAATTGGGATTCAAATCACACATGAAAAAATATAGCAGAATAACTATTTCCCACATCCTATTAATGCTACTCTTATTAAAACTTCCCTCAAGAAATTCCTTACATCTTTACAACAGCATCAGTAATGTCTACCTAATTTATGATCTAACACAAGTTCTTTCTGAGCTGCCCAGTGAAATATTCCCCATTTTATATCTCTATATTTGATTCTTTTCAACCCTGTAGATGGTATTTTTTTAATTTGCTTTTATTTTAATGATTTTAGGCTATTTGACAAGCAGCTCCATGCCACATGTTTGCCAATCCTGTACTCTGCAGTGTCTGCAGACCTTCCCAGCCTGGCATCAATAGGAAATGTCAGCAGGGCAGATTTTCCTCCATCATCCAAACCAGTGAAAATACAGACAACAAGGCCCAAGGTTTGATGTCTGGGTACATTCCAGTGAAATGCTCTCCAGGCTTTACAGAAAACCATGAATGGGTTGCTCTACTGCTTTTCAGGCATCTCTACACCCATTTTGAGACCATTGTACCTCTAGAGCTTTTGGGAAAATTATTTAGAATGGTGTTGAAAACCTTGCTAAAATTCAAATTATGTCACACCCATCATTTGTATCCATTTGGCAGATCTATCTTTTTACAGGGATGACACAATTTATACCTGACAAAGCCACAGGGTCTATTTTTATCTTCTTATTATGCTTCACAGTTTTATTAATTAATAGATCCATCCTCCTTTGGGCTATTGGAGTCAGCCTGACTGGTGGGCCATTCTCTCAGGTTTCTTCTTCCTTCCTTGTGGTTCATTCCCACAGGTGATTTTACCCAGACACCCCTAAACTAAATATGTTTGACTCATCTACATATATTATAGAGTTTTCTCCTCCCCTCTTTTCTCCAGGTCATCTGCCTCCTTGTCAAATTTAATCACTTTAATTAAAGGGTCACAAATTTTTTTAGAAGACTGAAATAAAGAATAAAAAATTTAACCTTTTCTCAGCCATCTTGTTTTTTCTTTCCACATTATGTAATTGTTTTTTTCGTTTTCTTTTTCTTTTCACATGATCCTAATGCATTTATAGTGGGGTTTTTGGTGTCCTTTAGGTGACTTGCTGCAAGTTACTCTGTTCCTCAGCTCAACCTCCTCTCTTTCCAAATTCTTGTGTATTCCTTCACATTACCTTTTGAAACAGTCTGATCTCTGAGTCTGAACCTTATGGAAATTTTTGCCCACACTAGAAAATACCAGAAAACCACGATGCCACGGAGTTTCCCCTACAGCATGTTCCAAGCAATCTGCTCAGATGCACAAATTTTTATGATCACAGAAATACCCCACATGGGAACCTGCCCTACCAGGCCACACAATTCCATTGCAAAGAAAGTTCAACTAATTTAAAAATCTGTTCCAGAAGTGGATTGTATTTTGGGTTTTTTTCCCCCCTCACTGTGCCCAGTTGTGTAATTGCCAAGCCTTTTGTAAGTCAACATGATGAGCCAAAGCCACAAGGAAAGAACTAAAAGAGCTATCATTTGTGGCTTTCACATACCATTCTCTATTTCGATAATACAATTTAAAATTATAGTGGTGAACAGGCATAAATGTCAAGTGTAATAGCATTTGGTGGGAAAATAAAACAGGAACTGGCAATCCAACTGCTGGGCTCTGCTCTGGAGTCCTGGGATACCTTTTCCTATTCAGATTTACAGCTGTGGGGAGCAGCTGTCTGTCAGTACAGCCCTGTGTTGTTGTCAACCTATTTGTCCTTCTGATCAAACCCACAGCAATTTGGGCTGATTGCTATGCAGCCTGAGTAGTTTGGGCCCTGCTCTCCCAGACACTCTGGTGGCAGCTGCATTTCCATGGCTTCCTGCAGCACACCTGCAGAAGGGCTGCAGTGCTGCAAAACACCATCATCAGACCATATTTATGGCTGAGAGGGAAAAGCTTAATTACAAAGGAAGTGGGATTGGGCATTCAGGGATAGCTGGGATGTTACCTGGTGCAAAAAGGTGAGTGCTGCTACTTGGCATGCAAAGCAATCACTCTGACTGCTTAAAAAGGGTGGTGGATTTTACTGAAACACACTGCAACCAAAAACCTCAGCCTGAAACAGGAAATCCAAACTCTCTCCAAGCATCCACGTGCTCCAGTGCACCTGCACAGATCCATTAGAGGCAGCCAGAAGGGGTTTGATTGCAAGGGAAAAGCCTGTGCTTGTCTGTTATTTCCCACCCTTTGGTATCAGAGCAGCAGCACCAGCAGTGCTGGGAATCAGAGCCTCATTTACCACCCACAGCTTAATGGGAGCTGTTGCCTGGGATTGCTTTCAAGGGCAGGTATTTGCTTTTAAACTGGGCTCTCAAACAACCCAGGGTGGTCAGACAAGGGCACTGGCACATTGCAGGGGGAAGGGCATCTCCTGCCTTTAAAACTGCTCCTGGGTTCAATCAATTTTCAAAAATAATAAGGAAAATTAACCATATAACCTGGACCTTCATTCACATGCAGGGAGATGGAAGCCTACTCATTGAGAAGTGGGGAGAACAACATGAAGAAGTAAAAGAGGGTTCCAAGAGATTACAAAAAACCCACAGGGTTCACAGGAATCACTCACTGACTTATAAATCATCATTGGGAAATAAAATGCCTTGTTTCCAATGAACATCCTATGTTAGTCTGCCCTATGCAAAATGAAAGATTATCCTGAAAACAGCTGAAAGGAGCATTTTTCAAAACCTGTAAACAACAAAAATTGGTTTATTCCACTAATCCACACTGCAGAAAACAGTCTGGCTTCACGCTTTTGTTTATCCAATTCACATATCACTGTACTTTAAAGACCACTGCTACTTCATGGGGTTTTACTCTGACCAGTGATAAATCCCTAAATGCAGTAGAGGTAGAGCAAGAAACAGCTCAAGGACTAAACAAGTAAGCTTGATTTTCCAAGCAAACAGTCCTGGGTAACAAGTTTGAAAAAGAAAAAAAGGAAGAGATCTGTAATTATTTGATGTGGTGCACACATAATAGACTTTGAGGCAATTATTAAAGAAAATTCAGATGGCCAGAGTTCATTTCCTGTGCAAAGCTCCCCCTCCCCTGAGACTGCAGGCAATTGGGCTATGTAGCCTCAAGCACAAACCTCAATAACTTCATCTTTGGGGATTTCAACCCATTTGATCATTTTAATAGAAAAAGTGATGTGACACCTGTTTGTAATCACCCGGGTTTCCTTATGTAAGTCACCACTGTGTATCAGAGCTGTGACCCCACACCCTGTTCCAGTTTGTGCCACAAACTGGGCCCCCATCAGCTGACAAACTTTGTCTCTCAATATATGCCCTGGAAATGAATAATAAAGTGCTCAGCACTTCTCAGGAGTGATGCTCTGATGTGCAAACACATACACAGTTCCCCTTCTGCTCCCCTGTTTCTCTACAGTGCCTAAAACCTGGGCAGAGACCTGAGAGAGCACCAGGAGCCCAGCTTAGTACTAAAACTGAGTATTTGCAATGTTAACTCATTGGATTCTGAATCTTCTGCATCCTCTCCAATTGTAAGTGGCTTCTGGAAAGAGGCTAAAAGAAAGGAAGGTATGAAGATGGCAGAATGAAAACTATCAAATAACAAGGGCTTGTTTAAAACAGAAATTACTCCAGAAAGGGCTGTTCAAGAGAAGTTATCCCAAATAGCTCACTGTGTGCAGTCTTATACATATAAACATACTAAGTGTGTTTCAAGGACCCACTTGTGTGGGTCACCCTTCTGTGACAAGACAGAATACATTTGTGTATCCTGTACCAAGGACACACTTGTGTGTTCTTCCACCCACACTAGAAGTGAGCATCTAACCCTACATCAAGCAGAAAAAAGACCTTGCTGATGTCTGCTTTTATTCATACTTCTTTTTAATTTTGATTTTTTAGTGCATAAATAGAACTTGGACCATGTCCTGAGGTCCAGAAGATGCCACAAAGTGCTGGCCCACATTTAAACAATATTAGACGCAGCAGAAGAAGCTTGGAGCTGCAGCATGGCAATGCCAAGCATCTGCATGCCCTGCCAGGACCTGGCAGATTCCCACTCTCCTCCTGTGGGGATAAGCAGCTGTAGAATGAGCAGCTTGAGATCAACCTGCCTGAGAAGCCAAGGGGAGGGTAAATCAGCAGAGGAATCTTCTGCTGTGATGAGACTACTGAGACCCAGGAACAGAACCAGCCAAGGGCCATTCCTATATGAGCACCTTCTCTTTGATGCCTGATTATGCCATGTTGTGGTTTAGCCCCAGCCTGGTGGGATGAGGAGGAGAATCAGGAAAAGGTAAAACCCATGGGTTGAGATAAGAACACTTTAATAAGTGAAATTCAGTAAAATATAATATTAATATAATAGTAATAATAATAGGAAGAAGAGAGAGAAATAAAACCTAAAAGAAACAAATGATGCATTCTATAATTGCTCACCACCTGCTGACTGATGTCAAACCCACGCTGAATATACTGAATACTCATCCAGTTTATATACTGGGCATGGGATTCTATGGGATGGAAAATCCCTCTGGCCATGCTCCCTCCCAGCTTTTTTTGCACTTCCTCCATGGCAGAGCATGAGCCACTGAAAATTCCTTGGCTTAGGGTAACCACTACTTGGCAACCCAAACCATCAGTGTGTTATCAACGTTATTCTGAATCCAAAGCACAGCCCTGCACCAGTTTCTGAGAAAAAATGAACTCC
Source organism: Cisticola juncidis (assembly GCA_013400215.1). Lineage (NCBI taxonomy): Eukaryota > Metazoa > Chordata > Aves > Passeriformes > Cisticolidae > Cisticola > Cisticola juncidis. The sequence goes on along the minus strand of VXBR01006230.1, from coordinate 128,900 downwards.
ACCACAGCTGAAACCAGCACACACTGACAAGGGCTTGCCTGTGTATCACATTTGTGTAAGGCTGTCTGCACCTCGTAGCTGGCAGGAAACTAAACTGCTTCTGTCGTTTCTTTATTTCATTTTCCAGCAATTTTCCGCCAGTGTTTGTGGGAATTTACAAGAGTGACAAACTCATTTTGGGTTTTTGCTGCAAACCCGACCAGCAGAGGTTTTGCTCACATCTCACGACTCTCTGAAGAGATTTGGCAGAGACTCAGATCCAGCTGGTGCTGGATGGGGCTTGGGCAAGGGATGCACTTTCCAATTGACCTGATAAACTGGCAGTCTTGGATGGCTGCATTTTGTCTAATTTGCAAGAACTGCTACACAGAGCTTATTGGAATCACAAATTCTGCCTTTCTGGAGTCCGTGTTTCTACAGGTACCTGATTTTGCATTTGGAGTCTTCTTGATGAAATATTTTGTTTCCCTAACCCAAAAGACACTATGATTATAAACTAAGGGCTAGAAATCATTTGATACTAGACTCCATAATGGAATACAGGAAACACAACTGTGTGTACAACAAGCACTCTTCTTGCATCCTGCATTTCCCCTTCTGAACACTGGATTTCACAAAGACAGGACTCTTCTTTTTCCCAGCACATTTTTAGATAGCATGAATAATATGGATCAATATTCACAAAGAGTTTATCTCTAAATATTTCTACACTTCATTTTATTTTTCTACCTTCTACAGATAGGTATTTTGTTATCTGTTTTTTACAGCTCTTTTATCCTTCCTCTTGCCCACTGACTTGGTTTCTACCTTCATCTCTACCCTGTCTATATTCCTTTGTTGCTTTAATTCTTTAGATGTAACCTTTAAAACTGAGATCTTTGTATTTTTTAATGTCTTAGAGTGGTATAGGTAGCAGCGAAGCGGTAGAAGTTTATTTTGGAGTTTCAACAGAACTATCTGGAAATTTTTAAACTTTTTTTTTTTTTTTTACAAGAAAATTCTAACACATGGTAACCTGCACTTCCCATTTTGAGAGACAAGATCCAGCGACATCTGCTCAGGGGAGGTCTTAGGAATAAAAAACTGTTTTCAGAAAAATGAAGAACCTGGTGGCAAGGACAATTCTCCAGGTCACAGTCTGCCTGCCAGTAGCCACTTTTCCGTGGTAAAACTTCATTACCCAGTCTGAAGGGACATCCCAGCCACGCTCAAACAGGAGAGACTGACATTACATGACATGAGACAGAAGACCAGGCACCTTAAGGTGAGCTCAGTGTGATGTGCACTCCCCAGGAGGCCTCACCTTGTTCCTGCTCCTGGGTGGTGCAATGAGCATCAAGTGTTTCATGGAGGAGATGACTGATGAGCTGAGGGTCCCTGTGAACAGCCTTTGGGCTGATTGCAGAACACAGGTCATGGTCTAGTACATCCTACAATTTAAGGGTAATTGCTTGGCTTCAGCTCTCTGGTATTTGACTGCTTCACAATTTGCAACATATTTATTCTGTCCAAGATGAAAGAAAGTGGTGTTTACTCTTTGAAGGGTGAAAAACAAGGAACTGAGAAATTAAGTGCTCTGATCAACACTGTAAAAACACTGAAATGGAGCACAAGGACTAATTTACTCACAACTAGAGGCTGCCTGGCCTGCAGAAACACCTCTATCCATTTGCAAGCAAGAGAGGCATGGGAGGTGTAAGCCCCTTCTTGCAGGACCTGAGCAGACCATTCCTTTGAGCCTTGGCACTTGTGTCTTCTCCTTGCTCATCTCAACGATGCCCTTTCAACACACACTCTGGAAAAGCCTTTAATGTGCACAATTATTGGAAAGAAAGCAGAAATCTCAGAGAGGAAAAGACGTGCAGAAAAGTGAGTAATGATTTTATGTAGCTTTGATTTATTGACTAGTGGAAGTTATGTGTGTATGGTTATTTAATGCCTGTGGCTGGCTGAGCAAATTTGTTACCTAATTCAGAGTGCTTAACGCTGAATGGTCATTATGTTGCTGCAGGCTGAATTAACTGGTGGGTGGACTATGGGTTTTAATATAGATGGAAGGGGGGGATTTGTTGTTTTTTTAAGCAGCAAATGTTTTATTAATTTGCCCCTTTTTTGCATACTGTCTCAGTATTGATTTAAAAAAAAATGTCAGAACATACTAAAGTCTTCCTGCCATGGCCTTTTTCAGGATCAGTCATTTCATTTTCTTAGACTATTCAAAAATATTCTCTCTGAAT
>VXBR01006230.1:92273-126607 GCA_013400215.1 Cisticola juncidis | reverse complement strand
AATTGATTGCATTTTTGCCATCAGAGCCTTTCACATTTATATTTAGTTGGTACCTTTCAAGATTTGCACTGAGCTGATTTGATGGTGGAGTGTCAGCCCAGCCAACAGATCCTGCTCTGCTCTTAGGGCATGTTCAGTACAAGCCAGGTGATGAGCTTGATGAGCTGACAGCCCCCTTTGCTTCCTGATTTTCCTGTTTCTATTTGAGTTTGTGACTCAAACCTGCAATATTTCCACCATGACCCATGTCCCTGTGACATTTAAGGGACAGTCATTCAGACTGCAGGTGGTTTGTGATTTATGTCTCAACAAATGGAGCTATTCAATTCACCCTGCATCCAAGACTTCATGACATAAATCCTGAGCTAAACTCCTCTTTGTCAGAAATTAAACCCTGAGGTACCTGTCTGGAGAATATTTACCTCTGCAGCAGTAGGAAGCAGCAATTTGAAACAAAATTTTCAGCTGCTGAGGTATTTGGAAGGGTCTAGAAAACAGTTCAAGGAATCTCTGTCCCTCACAAAGGCAGGCACAAATGCACCTGAGGCAGTGTCCCCACAGGTGATGACCTCTGGTCCCACATTTCCCAGGAATATCCCTGGCTGGCTCACAGAAACCATAAGGAAGGGCCTTGGCATGTGGACAAAATTTTGCTTTATTTATCAGACACTCTGCCCTTCTGTGATCCAGCGACTTCCCTCATGAAGGGAAGGGATCTTCCCTGATGATGGGAAGATCACACTGTTAAAATTCTAAAATCCCCCTGCATGTCTTCACCACAGCATTCAGGACAGCATTGTGTCTCTCCAAGAGAACAAAAGCACAGGGAATGTCCTCATCTCCCCCAGGGCTGGCTTTTGGTGGGCAGCAGGGAGGACCAGGACATTCTGGCACTCTGGAGGAACAGTATTAAATATAAAATAGTTTCTCCATGGAATTAACCTCTCCAAAAGCACCTCTGGACTGGCTCCACACCAGTCCTCACTGCTGGGCTTTGCTTGAGCAGGTCTCAATTCCATGTGTGGCTCCCAACTGGCTGAGTGAGCACTGAAGTACCAAAAGATTTCAAAAAGTGCTGCTCCTTTTTATACTGTGTCACTTCATTTATTACTGTGTATCATTTAGCATTATGTATTTGCCACGAGTGCATCTGGTAGCAATTACTTTGCTACTGTAGACATTTCCCATTACCCGATGTAGACATTTTCTATTACCTTCTCCTCAGCGTAAGCCACTCTTAACAGTGCAAAAGGTGTCAAGGAGTCTGAGTTCTGACCCATGGGCTTTCCTGGAAAGCACTGAAGTGGTTAATTTATACAGCTCCAGTAAGAATCAAAGTGCCTGGCAACAAGAATATCATATAAACTCTCCTCAGCACAGGTAGTTAATTGAGTCTTGCAAATTCCACTTGCCTACTCAGCTGGGATGAGTAATTATTTTTGATGGACGAGTAAATTGCCATTAGTATTTCCATTCTGCTAAAGCTGGAAGATTAGTCTTTGTGGCTGAGCTGATAAATTTCCATTACAGTTTTGCAAGTCTGAGCGGATGGATGTAGCTGCACTCTCAAACCCAGACACGAAATCCGTCCTTACAGGTACAGCCTGAACCCTTAATCAACCACAGAGCCTCTCCAGCAGGAGTGACCCCCACAGAAACCTGCTCAGCTCCAGGTCTTGCTTGGTCTCTGGTTTTTAATAAGGAGCAGTCATTATCTGAAATGCTGCACGAGCTGAGTAACATAGCATGGGTACAGACACCAGGAGTGTCCTTGCTGTGTACCCAAAGCCCCCGTTTTCTTCACTCCCAAATGAGGCTTGACCCCATGAATCACATCCCCTCATCTGCCCTGAGCTGTCTCCTGAAATGCCTCTCAAATCGTTGCTGTTCTTATCCCTGATTTCTGTGCTGATGGTTCCAACCCCCAGGTGAACCCCAGCACTCAGTGGGTGTGGGACACAGCTGGGACACGTCACAGAGTCTGATGAAGGACACAAACCTTCCCACAGCACAGGAGAGGTCACGGGTGAGGAGCTGATTGCAAGAAAAAGACTTGAAGATTGCATTAGCCATCACAATTCTTCAAGAAAAAATCTTTCTAAAATAAACTTTTGGCTTGAGAAATAGTAACAAGGACCTGTTCTTAGGATTACACAGAAAGGGAAAGGGTGTCCCAGCAGGGACAGCACGAAGCAGCTGGGAGAACTGGCACTGAGGGTCTGAATCTGATTGCAGCAGGTGTCCCTGCCCTCACTGAGATGTTCTCCAGCAGCTTCCCACAGTGCAGAGTCTGCCCTGAGCTTCCAGCATTCCCACCAGCACCCACAAGCATGGAAGAAAGCTTTAAATGGACTACATGTTGGAATTCTTGTTTCTTTCCTGCTCCAAGGTCAGGGCAAACAAAACTCAGCAGATGTTGTTTTTGAAGTCTCACTCTGAAATTTATTATCCTTATCTATTACAAACTCATGAGATGTGAGTTCTCTCTAACAAGTCAAGAACGTGAGTCTAACATGGTGTCTCCTCAAGGTTATTTAAGCTTTAATAATTTAATAACAAGATGACATGTATTTTGTTTATGCTTATAATCCAATTGTGATCACTTGAAACCTGCAATGGGGACCTCCTTCCCCCAATAACAGAAAACCACCCAGATTCATGAAGAAGAAAGAAGAAGGTTGAAAAAGACAACTAATCCACACCCAAAGTTCTCCATCTTGGCTCCCATATATCACCATACACTAAAATCCCAAATCTACGTTTTTCACCCTGAGAGATTGCACAATACTATCCAAACTACATCCCCATGACCCCAGAGCTATCACTCATTTTTGGAGGCCTGTTTTAAGGTCTCAGGTCAAATGCAGTGCTTCCCTGGAGTTCTGTGCCTGTCAGCACAGAGTCCAAAACTCTCAGCATTGAGAATTCCCACAGCTGCACAGCCCCATTTGTGCCCTGTGCTCAGAGGGCACAGCACAGTCCCTCACTAAGGCAAAGGAACACTCTGGAGAGGGTTTGCACAGCCAGATGAGGTGAGGGGCTCAGCACCTTTGTCCCCACACAGAGTTCCTCACCCCCCCCTGCTGCCTTCCTGCACCAGCAGGTCCCTGTGCCTTCTGTAAGGGCTCTCTGTGTCCACTGATCAGGGAGGATCAGATGGCTCCACTGGCAAAAAGCTCTTGCTGAATTTTAAAGTCCATCTAATTCTGGAGGGCTCCTCCAGGACTCTTGTTATGGAGTCCTTACAGCCCTTGTGTTCTCTAAGATGCTTTTCATGCACTCCATGTTTCTCTGTTCTTCTTTCTTAATAAGGACTCAGAAAATCACTGCCAGGTTTCTCATACCCTTATTAATAAGTGGATGCTGTGACATTGTTTAATTATTAAATAAACCCGCAGTCTGAAAGTAGCTGGAGACAGAGAACAAAAAAATTGTGCAACATTTTTATCAGATGCACTGAAAAATGGCAAGAAAATGTGCCTAGCAAAAAGCCTGATCAGGAGATGATACAAAACACAGACATTAGCTAGATTTTTAAAACTGGTTTCACTGACATTTATAGATGCAATAGAATGTGTGTGAGAAAAGATTCTTTGTAAGGTATTTAAAACATAAATTGTAAAGCACTTTATTTGGGGAGAAAATTACCAGTAATTTTAGCAGCTCAAATTCCTGTCTACAGCAAAAATAACTAAAATAAAACAAAATAAAATAAAATAAACATCCCCTGGCCACTACTAACATTCTCTTTTCCTTTTCCAATCTATATTTAATTGTGGTTTGTACCAACTGCAATTCTATCCTACTAATGTAGAAAGATGCAGGCTCACATGCTTGCACATCAATATTCTGGCAGATAAAGCACATTATGGGCCACTAAAGCTCAAAGGACAAAATGAACTTTTCATTTGAAGCTAAACTGAATTTCATTTTCACATGTCAGTGTAGAGGGTTGCTGTGCTAATCCCAAAGCACAGGGGTGCAAACCCAGAAACAGGCACAGCACTGTGAATTTTTTGGATTACATGGGACAAAAATGATGCCTCTTTCTGCTGACTTTGAAAGAGCATCAGCCCACCTGCCTGCTGTGCTCCTGAAAAACCTCCCTGCAACTATTTCTAAATCATAGCAAGGCACTCCAGTGAGGAGTAGCTGAGGGATCTGGGGTGTCTAACCTGGAGAGAAGGAGATTCAGAGGGGTCTTGACACTCTACAACTCTCTCAAAGGAGGTTGTGGAGTAGTCAGGGTCAGTCTCTTGTCCCTCACAAAAAGCATGAGGGCAAGGGGAAATGGCCTCAAGCTGTGCCAGGGGAGGATTAGGTTGGACAGTATGAAAAATTTCTTCACCAAAAGGGCTGTCAGGCATTGGAACAGGCTCGAGGGAAGTGCTGGTCACAAGTCCTGGAGGCCTGTAGATGTGGCTCTCTCATGGTCTGGTGGTGGACCTGGCAGTGCTGGGTTGGACTTCGTGACTTTTAAAGATCTTTCCCAGCTTCACTGATTCTATGGTTCTGCAGGGACACATTATTTATTAATTGCAAGGTGAAGTGAGTGATAGTGTTGATGAAATTTCCATCAAACACACAGAAAAGGGGACACAGATATTCCCTGAAGTTACTGTCTTGCTGTTTAAAGAAAGGGAGGAGGTTTTATTTTTTTCTTACCATGGAATGAATCTGCATTCTCATCACATCTCAGATGCCACCTAAACAAGTGAGAAACCTAAACTCTCCACCTTCACTGCATTTCCTAAAGCCACCAACTTCAGTATTTCTTTCACCTTACGAATTCTCCAAACAACCACCCACACATCTTTATTTTGACTTATCAAGGTAAGAACTTATTCAGCCATACCTGACTGAGGGAATTTATCATCTGGCTTAAGGCTGCAATTCCATACATTCTCAGAACCTAAAAACACAGCAATATTTTATTGCACACTTTTCCCAGCAATCTATGCAAATATATACATTGCCCCTTGGGTTGCCTTTTTTTTTTATTTTTTAAATTTTGTTGCAACCATGCACCAGTGGTGTGAAGAGATACAACCTAATAAATGTGCTGGATGAGAATTGCTCTGACAAGGTTCAGTGTAATAAATATATGATGAAAACAACATCTTGTTAATCACCAAAACACATTCCCTTATAGACACCAAGGCTTAGACTGGCTTATGGGCAGCATAAGCCCAGCAGGGTTTGACAAAGCATTGAGAGAAGAGATCATTAGTTTTTCAGAGCCATAAATCTCACATATCCAATTTTTAAACCACTGACAAAGTATCTCCATGGAGTGACTAAATTTTTCAGATGGCATAATATCCCAAGGTCTAGTTGCAAAACTTCAGGAATCATAAAAAGGACCCAAAAATGCCAGTTTATTTTATGATTTATTCTTTAACTTGTAGCAAAATTATTATCTTCCTGAGCTAGAGGACTGCATCTCTGCTCGTGCCAGCAGGTAGGAAATGAACACAATCAATTACTGAATCAAACCAACAGTTAGAGACCACCTAGGAAGGGAATTGAACATGGCATGTGAGGGACACACACCCATCCCAGGGAGTGCATCCAGCAACTTCAGTGGAGCTAAAATTAATGGCAGTAACCAGCTCTAACAACAAGTGGAGACAGAAAAGCCAAGATGTCACAGACAGTGTGGGCAATAGGAAAAGAATGACACTGGGATTTGCTCAAGTGGCTCTCAAGTGTCTTGAGTCTGAACCCTCATGGATGGGGGAATGATGAAATGTCCTACAAGAGCCCAGTGTAAACACAGGTAAAGTGATGCACAAAGAAGAAACGACCCCAAAGTTTACATAGAGAATGATGGGGTTTGAGTAATTAGCACTCAGAGGGGAGAGCTTGGGTTTAAACAAACAGATCTATGAAAATGTCAGCTGGTGATCAGGATCAGTCAAGGATGAAAGTCAAATGCTGCAAGTCATGAGGCAAGAAACAGGGAATAGTCCAGAAAACCATACAGGACAAGGGTCCAAACAAGGAGGTGTGGAATGCAAAAGGTGAGCAGGGAATGCTTGTTTAATCTACCTTCCAATATGATAATTATGCAACATTGCATATAATGCCCTAAAAAGGGACATGGATTCAAAAGCTATTGGACAAACTCATGAAATAAAAATTAATTTAGGACTGATAAAAGGATGGAGAGGTGCAGCTTATGAAATTGCTGGAGCCTACAAAGATGTACTTGAAAATAACTAAGAGCAGGTTCGGGAAATTTGAAAATCTGTGAATTTCAAGATACTTGGTTAATATCTAAACAACTAAACTATAAAAGACTGTGTTGTTTCTTAGAATATTCTTTTAAGAATTTAGTAATCAGCCACTGAACAGGAAAAACACAGCACTCATAATTTGCAGAGGATCTAGATACAGAAATGTTTTGTACTCAACGGCAAAGACAAATACCCAGGAGACAAGGCTGATCTGAAAACAGCTTGAGAATAGAAGGAAGGGCCAAGTTAATTGGATAAATTTATTTTAATTGCTCATTGATCCAACTCTAGCTGTACCATAGTACAACATTCTCTTATTTCCTCTTACTTTATTGTGAAAACTCAAGCAGTCTGATGTAGAGTCATGATCATCAAGGGAATAAGTTTTTGGTTGGGCTGTTTTATTCCATCAGGAAAAAAAATGTTAGCTAGCTGTATTCTAATGGCTTTAGCCCTTGCTATGCTTTATACTTGAGTTCTGGACTGTCATACCAACAGATAATCCAGAACTCCATCAAATTGATCAAAATGTATGACACGGCAGCGTGCTTCTTAAAATGTCAGTTTGCTGTCTTAAATCATCCTTAAGCTCTAATGACTTCTTGGCAAAAAGCTCTGAAAGTTGTTCATGTTTTGCATTATAACCTTGCTAAATATCACCAGGCTTACAAATCTAAAAATATCCAGCTACCAGCAGCACCCTCATTTATATCTCATAGAAATAGAATGGTTTGGGTTGGAAAGGACCTTAAAGATCATCTAGTCCAACCCCTCCTGGCATGGTCAGGGACACCTTCCACTATCCCAGGTTGCTCCAAGCCCCATCCAGCCTGCCCTTGAACGTTTCCAGGGATGGGGCAGCCACAGCTTCTCTGGGCAACCTGTGCCAGGGCCTCACCACCCTCTCAGTAAAGTATTTCTTCCTAATATGTAATCCAAATATAACATCTCTCACTTTAAATCCTTTACTCCTTGCCTAATCACTCCATGCTCTAGCAGAGTCCCTCTCCAGCTCTCTTTTAGGCACTGGAAGGGGCTCTAAGGTCTCCCCAGAGCCTTCTCGTCTCTAAGCTGAACAACAGCAACTCTCTCAGCCTATTTTCACAGCAGAGATATTCCAGCCCTCTGAGCACCTTTATGGCCTCCTCTGGACTTGGTCCAACAACTCCTTGTCCTTCCTATGTTGGGACCCCCTTGGGATCTCTTGAGGGCAGAGCAGAGGGGCAGAACCCCCTCCCTTGACCAGGCTGCTTTTGATGTGGCCCAGGACAGGTTTGTGTTTCTGGGCTGCAAGCACCCATTGCCTGGCCCCACTGAGCTTCTCACCAACCCACAGCCCCACATCCCTCCACTCAGGGCTCCTTACAACCCACCCAGCCTGTGTCTGTGCTTGTTTTTACTCAAGGATTTTGCCAGACAGTGACTCACAACAAAAACTCTTTGCTTGCCACATAACAGCTACAGTTCTTCTCCTAAATCTCTCTGGGCAGATGACAACTCTCAATCCCTGATTTTGTTTAATGGAGCCCATGAGGAAATCATTTTTGGTTTGCTAGCCAAGCAGTAAGTGATCATAGGAGTTACCCTTGAAACTCTCTCTGACTCACCCTCTTATTTACATGTCCCCCAATTCAACACGTAATACAGTGAAATATCATCTTTTTAGTTAGAAGGTGGGATAGTTCTTAAATAATGATCCCTAATATGTTGGTAGGTAATTCTGTGGTAGGGACAGGTGGTTACCTGATGTCAGAGGATGGCATGGAGCAATGTAGGATTGCTTGTTTCATGTAAAAAAGCAGAATTCTTCCAAAAATGAGTATTTATAAACTCTTGTTTTTTTAATAAGCCATTCATCTGCAGGTGTTTAGGAATGCCTCCTTGGCACTTAACCCAAAGGACAGCAAGAGCAGCCACTCCTTTCTTTGTGAGAAGCAGCCCTGACATCCACACCCTTCCCCTGATTCCTTGGGACATTATTGACAGCACCTACACAGCTTCTATTTCTGCACCTCTCTTCTGTGCCACCACAAAATTCCTCTGAAGGATGTAAAAAAAATCCTTTTTGGGCATAGCACATAGCCTGCACTTTCCATAGCAATGAAATTTACAGAAAAAACTGCTGAAGATAGCCCAGGGGAATTTGCAGTCCCTTGCAGCAGAGTTTCCCAACTACCACTGACAGATGTTTGTCTTCTCTCTTCTGAATTGCTCTCTTCAAAAAAAGTACTCCATATTCTTTCTTAAAGCCATGTATAATTGTAAAGTTTCTTCCAAAACCTAACCGACATATTATTGTTGTAAATAAAATTTCACAGTAGAAAACTTTGTTACAAAAAAAGCCTTTTCACAGCTAAGACACTTAACTTTTTTCTCTTCAGTTTTCTTTTTTTTTTCAATTAAACAAATACAGTTTTTTAAATTTCTTTCATGTTCCTCAACACTTCTGAGTTCATCTGGACTCCTTCCAGCTTCCCTAATTTCCCTCCAAGCGTTAGGCCCAGTATTCAATTTCAGACTTCTCTGGTACCAAATAGAACTGAATAATTACTTCCTAAAACTTAAATACAACCATCAATATACTCTGGAATGAGCACCGACATTTCTGCAGTTGCACACATTTTGGATCTATATTTTACTTGTCAGCAACCATCTATAAAAGCCACAAACCCCCTTTTCCTGCAGGGAGCTGCTTAGCCAGTTATTCCCCATTTTGTCCTGGAGTCAAATGACTTTCTTTCCCAACTATAATACTCAGCATTTGTTTTTCTTAACTTTTATCATATTGATTTCACACTGTCACTCACATTTATCATGATCATCTGAAATTCTATGCCTGTCCTCTTTGAGAGTGCTTGCAATTACCAATTTTGCAAACTTTAATTGTACTCCTTCTTCCATTATCCAAAATGCTTACAGAACAAAAATCCAGGTATAGTCCACAAACTCTCCTACTTGTATTAAAATATCACCCTTTGAAAAATGACTGCATGTGGAAATCTGTAGAAAGATACAATCATTTTATTAAAAGAAACATACACACACACAAAAGAAAAAAAATCCTCGGTTCAGAATTTCAACAATTCAAAGCCACTTTTCCCCAGTTCCTGATTCCAGGGGTAGTTGCAAAAAAACCAGCTGAACCCTTTGCAGGGGCCCTAGAGTGGTCTTTACAGGCTGACACAACATTCCCAAGAGAAACTGGCATTTAAACAGGGCAAAGTCATAAATTCCAGAGAGACACTAAATTGGAGTCCTGTTCTACCTGCATCAATGCAGAGGAAAACAAATTATCCAGCACATGCAAATTGCCCATACAGGCTGAACTATAAGCTTATGTCTAAATTACTCCATTCTGCTTAAAGAAGTGATAGCCTGTTACTGATGTGTTTACTTAATTATTTAACACAGGAATATAACTCTTCACTCTTCTCACATGTGCTGTCAGCTATCTGCTAAAAATAATTGTGAAGTTCAATGTACACCTATCTGCCAAATTGGTCTGGAAACAATGGGGTTTCACCTCTATGAAGAGTTGTGAAACATGACATGACTTTGCAAATATTAATCTTCCATTTCTAAATATTATGGTAAGATGAATGTCCTGAGCACTTCCTTAAATTCACTGAGCAGGCTCCAATTCTTCTTCAACTTGTCTAGGCAAGAAGCACAGATTTCCCAATCAGGTCCACCATTTCCACTCCAGGCATGGAGTGAACACAGTCTGGCTATTAAGGGCCCTCTTATTTAGCTCCAGTCCCACAGCATCTGGCAGAGTGATGCAGTATTTATCCTCACCACACTCCCAGGAGGTAAGGGATGCTATTATCCCTCTGAAACAGGGAAGGACTGGAAGCCCAGTGGGTGAATAGCTGCCCATCTATGCAGTAGAGCTCAGGATAATGGGTCCCAAAGCTGGTGCATCATGAGTCTGCTCATGAGTCCCCTGAGAAATGTATTTTTGGGTGAACCATCACTCACAAATAATGTCCTGCTTCAGCAAGCAGGTTTTGCAGCACTGTGCAGCCACCAGCAGCATCAGATCTGTGGCTCCCACTGGTTTTAAACTTCTCCTGCATTCACAGCTTTCCCTGCCAGCACAGTGCACGTACTGAGTGCTCTCAGCTGTTATCTGGGTTAGGGTCACTGGAAAAGTGTGGCAGGATCTGAAGCTGCTAATGCTGCAGATGTTTTTAGGAGTTACTCAGAGAGCAGCAAAACTCAGCCCACATCCCCAGTGTGACCAAAGAGAATGGCTCATTTCAAAATATGCCCATGGGTTAAAAAGCCAGTTCAAATGATTAGCTTTTATTTAACAGTATTTTCCACCCTGAATATCTCAGTTTGTACAGGTACATCATAGAAAACCCAGCTCAGTGCTAGTGCACAACTCTTCAAACACTGCAGCATCAGTCTGGTGGAATGACAGAAGTGTAGCAGGCAACTTCTGCAGATGTCATTTTTTCCTAATGAAGAAAGCATTCCCCAAAATCAGGTTTGGCCCAAAGAACCTGCAACAATAACAAGTCACCTGCTGTCCTGCATCCTTTTGATCAAACTCCATGGCATTAACCAGCTCCACATTCCTGCCCCATGCAGTGATTGCAGTAAATGATTTTGCCCAAGGGTACTGCTTGCACAGAGTTATGTCTGCCTGGGGCAGGGCTGAAGCAACAAGAGGGTTGGCAGAGGTGTGAATAAGTCAAAGAGTAACGAACTCACAAGAAAACCCCTACCAAATTAATAGAAACAACAAAATAAAAGGAATCACACAGGAAGAAAACCTTCTCTGTCAATGTAAGGCAGACAGGACAGACCCAGCCCTGATGTAACCTGTGCTGGAACAGTGTCCTCAACCAACACATCCTGAAATGGAAAATCAGAGAAGCAATAATGATGATAAAAGTTCCATCTGAGGACACAGCAGTGGAACACTCATCACACCCAGGCCTTCACAGGAAACCTCCAGACCTCCCCTCTCCTTCCCTGGTCCCACAAGGCTTCAGAACTTCTCTGCCCAGCAAAGTTCCTGCTGAATTCCCTCCTCCCTGGGACACAGAGGTCTGCTTGCAGCAACACCCACCCCCATGAGCGAAACACAGAGTTCCTATTTCCACAAGAAACTTTTTAGCCTTCCCCCAGTGGACACCAGGACACCTTCATCCAGAATCACAGGCTGCTCTTGGCCACACCTGGTGTGTCTCTGAGATGTCCTGTCACCCTCACAGGCAGCAGGGGCTCGTGAGCTGCCTGGAGCCTGGGTTTAAATCTTTGTTGGGTTTAAATCTTGCCAGCCACCACAGCACACTCAGGGCACTCCACCCCAGCCCTCTCTCCTACCTGTTTCACTGGAGCTGCCTCCTCCACAAAGAAGTCTTCCATGGCTGCAGCTGCTCGGGCGTGTGCGAGGAACCGGGGCAAGGGGCGGGGAGAGGGGTGGAGGGGAATCCTGGAAACTGGCACAACCTAGATACACTGGCAGAGCAACTAACACTTAAAAATCTTAATTAATTACACAGAACCCAGAAAAGGTCTGAGCAACCAAGCTGGCCCTGGGATTGGTGAGGTTTTTTTAAGCTCTCATCACTCCAGTGGGGCAGGAGGGACTTTAAAGGCTCTGTGCTCTCTGTAGAGAAGAAAGCCAGGATGGCATCCATCCTTTGAGGAAAGACACCACCAGCAAGCAGCAGCACACCTTGGCATGGAGCTGAAACAATACCAGAAGGAGCTTTTTATCAGTAGTGCTGCCTAAAAAGGGGCAATTTTAAATTGGGAGAATTATTTACCCATCCCAGTGCTACAGTGGGGTTCAGAAGAGATACTGGGAGGGCAAATTCCCTCTGGAGCAAATGAAAGGGAGGAAAATGAGCCAGAGGCATCCTGCAAGGGCACCCTGGAGGTGGACAGGCTTTGCAAAGGCTGATCCAGGGCCACCAGTTATGGCTTCACATGGGTCAACAGCTTAGATGGACTCCAAAGGGAAGAAATTCCCATGAAGACAACAGCTCAGGCACTGCCTTTTCCTCTGCAAAAACACTGCAGGCTGTACCCTGTGCCTGGGATACATCTCCAGGGTATTACTGGCAAAATTCCCTACTGATTCCTAAGGGTCAGGATCAGGCCTGCAGGCAGGGAAAGAAACAACTCTCTGATGAACATCAAGTCTTGTCATAGCAGCTAGAGGTTTTCATAATTCACAGGGAAAGTATTTAAAATAATCTGAACAGTTGTAAAAAGCAGCAGAGGTTTCCTGACATAATAAAATCTGTTCCCCAAAGGGCATGGATTTGGAAAAAAAGTTATTAATTGAAAAGTAAGTGATGTAGGATGGAGAGTCATATAACTGATGAAGGGGAAACGTGCTTCAGATCTTCACAGAAATAAAATGAGTTGGAATCTCTCAGCTTTTCACATCACAGCTTTCTCCCTAGCAATCATTTTTTTTTCCTCATGTAAGTCGAGAAAACAGACTTTGAAAAGACAAGAAACTCCAAGAAACTCCGTAGAAAAATAAAATTACGTGGAAGCTTTTTTTAAATCTACTACAGTACAATCAGAGACCAAAAGTAAACAACATTGGGTTCATTGCTAATGAAATGACCTTAAAAATGCACATTTCATTAAATGTGGTATGCAAGAAAATGCCATAGGGGAAACATTATTTTATTTAGTAATATCAAAAGCTGTCATTTTCTGCAACAACTTCAGGCTACAGAAAACCATATTCTCATGAATAATTAGCATTTGGCATTAAGAAGTATTTTATCCAGAAAGCTGCCATAGCTCTAAGTAGCCCAAGCAGAAATGTTGGAGAGTATTAATGAAAAGCCAAGGTGATTGTTGGTCTTATCTATTAATTTGCCTTCATAGAGTTAAAATCAAAACCTTTTCATTATAGTCAAATTTTGTTTTAATATTAATGAAACTAAAGCCATATGAAAAGTTCTGTACAGGGAAGAAGATGGAAAATATCATCAGGAAAAACAACTATATGCATTCTGACTTGCAAATGGCACTTTTCTGTGTTAATAAATAGCCCAGTTCAGTAAATCACGTAAGCAAATTTTTGATTTTAAGGATACAAACTTTTTGGAGCCACATTTGATGCTTTTTGGAACCACACTAATCTGCTGTCTGTTTTAAAGGACAGACTTCAACATTATTTTACTATGAGTGAGAACTTTTACTGCAAAAGCAAAATTTCATGATCTTCATGGCTTTTATCACCTGTTTGCAATTAATAGCTCCTTTCTATTTTTGTGAGCTGGGGCCAGAAAAAAAAAAAAAGAATACCATTTATAACATATTACCTGATGGCATTTCTAAAGGACTTAGCACAGGAAATTATTAGATATCAGTTTCCCTGCAATAACTATGCACAATTTCACTTTTATGACCTGGCACTCAGAGGTAAGTGCAAGGTAAGCTGAGTTAATCAAGCCTGGGCTGGTTGAAGGATACTTGGAGCACAAGGGGAACAAGCTGCCTCACAGAGCTGAGGTGGAGCAAGACAGGTTCACATCAACAGCCCTGAATGAGGTGGAGCAAGACAAGTTCACATCAACAGCACTGAATCAGCTGCCCTGAGGCAAATCCTGTAGTGCAGGAACAGCTTCACATGGCAAAGCCTCACAAATCAGGAGGGTTAATACATCCATCAGCTGTAAAGGATGTTTAAAGTTGATTATCCAGCAATCCTGATGGCTGCAGGTTGTGTCTGAACTTGAGTTCTGTTTGAATTAGGCAATCCATTAGTCCTGACTAAAAAGATCCCAAACAGGAGCTCATTACAAAATTCTTGGGAATTTTTTCAACCAGCAGACTACACTTATCTGCCTCCTTTGGAAATCTTTCCCTACCTTCAGTTTTCTTTCCTCTGCTCTATTTACCTCTCTTTCAAGCAGATCAGAGAGATGATGCAATAGAGCCCTGGACTTCCACTTCAACAAACAAATATTTCAAACTCACTCAATTTAGTGAGAGATATTTATCCTTCTTTCATGCAACATCAGAAAACCTCTTGATCCTCTTCACTGGGCTCAACAGTTTTTGAAACTTGTCACACATGTAATTTTCAATTACCAATCCCATCAGGATCAGTCAAAATCTACCATAATTTCCTTCCTATTGAAGGGTCAAATACATGTGAGCATTTTTGAACACAATAATGCACAGGGAGCTTGTTCTTCACTTGACATTCCTCAATGACTCCAAGTATTTTTTTTTTTTTTTTCACAGATATTACTTCCCTCACCCTTCATATATGAGCCACAGTTTTGGTGTCACATGTGACTGGTTTGAAATAGATGGGGTTTGTGTTCTTTCAACAGATCTAACCCATCGTGCATGTGTCACATTATCTTTAGTATTGACAGAAATGTCAGTGTAACATAATCAGAGAGCCTGGTCTGCCATTGCCCCTTGCATTCTTATGGGTGAATTACACAAGTTTTGGGAGGATGGACCAAGAACCAGCTCGTGCAGGACTGAGCACATCTGCTCTGTGATGGTTCCTCATGCACAATTACACTGTTATAAAGTTATTGGCTAAACAGCAACCTCACCTAACATGTTGAAAGTGTTGATCTCTTTGGGGATTCATCATCTTTGTCTCTTCTTAGTCTAGAAAGTCAATCTTCTAATTTATTATAATAATTACTATTAATGACTTTTTCTTCACTTGCACCCTGACTTAGTATTTTTAGATTTATAATCCCTTCTCTATCTGTATTTAAAAATCTCCTTGTAAATTTTCTCAAAATGATAAGCTAGCAAAGAAAAGTAGCAATTTTTTTTATTACTGTCAGCTCACCCAGAGGACTATTCCTGAACAGAACTCAGAGAGACACCCTCTTGTCACAGTTACCTGAAACTTTCCTGAGATTTAGTTCCTGGAGGTTCATGGCATTCAGCACTTGTTGGGAATTCTAGACTCACACTGACATGAAAAAGAAAACCACAGCAAACCCCTGTCAAAGTTGTCAGCTGTTGGCTGGCCTTTCTCTTTGGAGATTGGGTCATTTCTATTTGATTTCTCCATGAAAATATTGAAGAACCTTGCCATGCTGGAAGAAATCTGAACCCTTAGTCAAACTCCAGGGGAACGTGAACCTGAATTTTGAGAACTTAAAGCCAGGAGAGTTTGACTTTCCTGGGCTTTTCTCAGCAATATTCTGCACAGGTGAAATGCTGAATAACACAAGTTAAACACAAACTGTATCTATCACCTTTCCTTTGTGCAGGAAACAGCAGCAGCAGCCTCCCAACCAAACTGGGCTCTCCCAGGGACACAGGACTGTGAGAAGATGCTGATAACTCAAAATGCTCTTGCCTTTGTTCAATCTGCACTACAGACTGGAAAGGACAATAAGATTTTCCAGTTGTCTTTTCAGCAATATTTGTCACTTCACTTCCTTGAACCAAGTATTTGGGTGAGAGTTATAACAATTACAGTCTCTGGAAAAAAAAAATCCTCTGATTTACTGATCTTTGCATTGTAAACAGAGTTCAGGACAGAGGGATATTTTTAAAAATCCAAATAGTGCGGCTCAGTTTTATTCCTTCTTTGATACTGTTCTTTTTTATGTTGCTACAGTATGTCTGCTCCATGTGAAAGTGAGGTTGCTATGGAAACTACTCATTATTTTTCAATAGTAGGCTAGCTACTTAATAAAAATCCTACATCTTTTTAATCCCTAGAGAGTCCTAATTTATCCCATACACAGACTTTCCTTCTTGACAGTTCCTTTAATATTCACTGCACTGCAGTGCACATTAATCTGAACATGTCCAACAAATCCACAACTTATTTCTGAAATCAACTTTCCAGAAAAGTTTGGGTTTTAAAAAAAAGTATCTTTTTAGCTTGTCTTTTATCTGCTTATATTTCTGTAAAAGATTGTAGGTATGAACAGCAAAGCCAAGAGTGGGTTTATGTAAGAGTCAGACATGGAAGACAAAAAAACCCAAAAATTTCTTTATCTATAATAAATGGTAAAAGGTGCAGGAAGGCAGGATGGGCCATGATCTGGTTAGCCTGGAATTGGAGTTAATTCCTGATGGTGCCACAGCCTCCCCTGGCCAGCACAGGCAACATTCTTGGTCTCTTCTTTCCTCAATTCACCACCTCTAAAATAGGTGGTGCCTATTTGGTAAATAGGAGCCAATTTGCAATAGGAAATTTCCTATTTGGAAATTTGAGCCCTCCCTCTTTGGCAGCCTAAATTCACCAGTGATTGTCTCAATCACTGAGACCACAAACCAGATAAGGGCAGTGAGAGGTGGAGCTGTGGGGACTCCACACTCACCACATGTGACAACTTTCCACTTCTCTGCTTACACATCAGACTGGCCCTCCTATTTATTGACCTTTTATTCAAAGAAGAAAATTAACTAAGTATTAATGGTTAATCAATTAACTCTTAGTCTACCCAAGTCCTTTTATACTGGGTTCAATATTCTACAAGGGGTTAAGAGAATGTTGTTGGTTAAGGGTCCTAATTCAGAGCCTCTGCTAGTGCTTAAAAGAGACTCCTTTCTTAGAAAAAATATTCATTCCTCCCTGAAGATGTAACTATTCTACACATTCATTTCCCTCCAGGGATCTGACTATTCCCACATTTCTCACGATATATTTGAGGCAGATCAGTGGCATTTCAGTGGAGCAGCTCTTACCACAATGAAAAAAAAAAAACTGAAGGAGCTGCAGCAGCTGATTCTCTCACCCCTCTTGTATTTGTCAGGGTTCTCAGATTACTACAGAATTTAACCACTCCACCAAATAACAAAACTTCTCCAATAATACACACTAAACAAGCAACAGGAACTCCAGAATTTAATGAGAGCAGAATCAAAATTAAAGTGCCTCAAGTATTTCAGAGATTACAAACAGCAGTTTCATGCTTGTTGCTGTGACTTCCTTTTTCCTCTATATTTTTCTCCAAAGAACCTTGTATGCATTTCATACGAGCAATCACAAGTAAACCTGATTAAAATTCAGCCACAAATGAGACCAGCTAAAGGGAAACTTTTAAAGCTAACATGTCTGGATTTAAGTCTTCTTACATATAATCTTTTCCTCATGGGATTTCTAAGAGGAATCAACTTTCTCATCATTCACTGCCTATCAGTCCTTGCACTGTGCCATTTAATCTAATTTTTAACAAAGGAATTAATACACTGGGGCTTTTATACAGTTCAAGAAACTTCCCTTCTAGCAGGCTGCTTGCTTATGGGTATTCCATACCAATATCAGATAACATAATAGATCAATAATTTGCCACACAAAGTCTGAAAGGTTTAAAGCCTCAAATGTCTTTACCACCAATTCAGGTAAAAGACTCAATACTTAATATTCTCCTCAGCCTTTTTGTCTGGTTATTATCATCCTAGGACAAGAAACTCCAGAATTTATTCTTGTTCACTGTAATTGGAACTCCTTCCTGCAAGATATTTTGGCTTTTTCCTGACCTCAGCTCAGAAAATTTTCCCCGTGCCTCTTTCTGTATTGTAATTTTGCTTCGTTGAACTCTGTCACTTGTTTAACATTTCCCAAAAGACAGAACATGACCCACAAAGATTTTCAAAGTTATAGAGTCCCTGAACCTACAAAGCTCATAAATATATCTTAAACAACTTAACTGAGCCAAAGAGTTAATGGTACATTGCAGGTGCACACACAGCGAGTTATGAATTTTATTCAAGGAGATTTCAATAAGAAAGCTGAAATTGAGAATGGATGAATTAAGCTGGAGGGTTGGCAGCAGAGTGCTGGAAGGGCATGAAAACACTGAGAGCAGGACTCGGGAGCTCTTCCCGAGCCTTATTTCTCTCAGCAGAAGGAAATTCTGCTCAGCAAACCCTGCCCTCTGGTGACTAAATGCCATTAGTGCCACGCACATAGAACTATTTGGGGGCTGCCTCTTTGCATACACATTGCCACCAAAAATGCAAGCAAACATCCATTCAGTGGCACGATTTGGATTTTATTTGTTCATTCTTCAGATATTAATGAAAAATATTATCTTCTGTTTTAAAGAAATGTTCATGCTACCTACCCTGTACATTATGTACATAAACATTTCATATTGTATTCACTTCTCTTCCCTGGAAACAACCAGCCTGGTCACACAGTGTTACAGATTTATTGTCCATAAATAATAGGCATCTTTGTGTGGACAAACTTATCATATCTGTACAATCAGAAACCAAAACCTTCCAACGACAATAAGAAAATCATGAAATACAGATATGTACATATCTTTGACAAAAATCTTTCTTCAGAATTCCTATTCAACAGCTTTATTCAAAGTTACTTGCTAAACTATTTTCCTATATTTTCCTATAAAGCTATCAGCTCAGCACACAGCTGTTTTTCTTTCTGAGCAGTATAAAAATGTGTACCCCCCTCCCATCATGTGGTTGTGGCATGGACACCTTTCCAAGTGCTATAAACCAAAATCCAAGCAGTCATCAAAACCAAAATAGCAGTTGAGGGGCAGAGATCAGCAGGTCACTGGATTTTTAGAGCAGCTGCCAGAGTTTATATATTCACTGCAGCTCTGCTGAGAGCTGCCAGGTGCACACACTGTGCTTCTCTTTCAACACTGAGGAGTTACCAGAATTTTCAGTGGATTTTGTTTTTCCGTGCAGATTGTTAGGCAGCATCGAGGCCTGGCACAAAGCTTGTCATGCTGAGACACACCTGGACAGGCAGGAAGGAAGGTAGGGGAGAGGACCATAAATCACAGCTTTTTCCCTGTCCAATGGCTGCACATCACAAAAATATTGCATTATTTGCCTGTCCCAGGCTGGGAGCTGCAGAGTGGAGGAAGAGTTGGGTGTCAAGCAGCAGAGAAACCTTGAAAACAGGCTCCAAGTGACCCACAGAGCACTGAGCTGGGACTGGAGGATACTGAAAGACTGGAAACAGCTGGGAAAACTGGTTAACTGAGAGCACTGTTATTGCTCTCTCTACAGCAGGACCCATTCACTCCATGGTGTTAAACACTACAGCTCCTGCAAGGATGGCTTGAGAAGATATTCAACAGATGCCACAGCCAGAAAACTTCCTGCCCTCTCCATCATCTGCCAGGAACACAAATGTCTGTGGGGCTGCATGATGACACATCCTGGGAAAGCCAGAAACATCCCCAGCACAGGGATGAAATACGAGTTTTACCCTGCCCCAGAGTTGCCCATGACTCTCAGCACTGGAGCAGGCAGTTAAATGATTTCCATTCCCCATCTTTGTCATGAGAGACCCCAAAACTGAAAAACACTTCTTACACTCCAGGAGAGAAAAGAGCTGTTGATCAGCAGAGGAAGGTGCCTGCTGGCTCTCCAGGCCTGGCATGCAGGGGAGCAAGGCTGCTCCCCTGTCCACAGGGGATTCACTGGGGAAGCAAAACACCCTGCAGAGACCAAAGGCAGCGAGAGCAGTGGGAGTGCTCCTGCTGCTGCTCAGGGGGTGCCCTTCTGCACAGCCTAAGGCAAGCTGAGTGCCCCAGGCAAGCACAAAGCCCCCCAGTGACCTGAAATTGCACCAGGGGAGGTTTACATTGGATGCTAGGAAAATTTTCTTCACTGAAAAGGTGTTCAAGCATTGGAATAGGCTGCCCAGAGAAGTGGGTGGAATTGCCATCTCTGGAAGAATATAAAAACATGTGGATAGGGCACTTGGGGACACTGTTTTGTGGTGAGCAGGATTAACAGCTGGATTCAATGATCTTGGAGGTCTTTTCCAACCTTAATGATTCTGGGATCCTACGATGCACCAGGCAAAGGCAAAGCAGGCATGAAGAAACAAATAAAGCAATGAGAACAACAGAGCTCAAAGCACAATCAAGAGAACAATTATGAGGCTAGGAGGAGAGACATTTTATGCCTTGCTACTTTCTCTCAGTCACAGCGCTCCCACTAATTAGAACAGATACAATTTTCAGGCAGAGTGGGATTTTCAAGTTAATGGTGCCCTTAAATTTTTTTCCTGGCTTTCATTGCTATTCATGGCACAGGGGTTTGCTGTCACATACCGTGACTCAGCAAGGGTCTTACATGAGCTTGGTTTAAGTGGGTGCTCATGGAGGGAGAACACAGCTTTTCTGCTGAGCCAGGAGCCCCACGAGGGGTGCCTGGAGTTCCTGCTCTCAGGCCAAGGAGGCAGAATGTGCGAACTGAGCTCAGCAGCTGGAACAGAGCACGAGGCTGGGAGTGGCTCTGGAGCCAGGGCACAGCTGACTCGTGGTTAAGGGACACACGGGCACAACCTCAGGTCAGTGCCACACTAAAGCAGCTCAGACCTGCTGGGAGCTCGAGAGGTGTCAGGAGCCAACAGGTGCCAAAGAACCAGAAAATCTGGGGCACAGCTAGAACTTGGAGCAGTGGGAGAAGCCAGAGCACCCGGCCATCTAATTTGCCATTACTACAAGCTTGGGCAATTGAGTTCAACATAGTTTTTTACAGAAAGACTCCATAACAGGAGGCTAAGCTGTCTTAACCAGCCAGGGAGATGGACTGTGCCACTCTCAGGTGCCTTGAGGCTGATGAAACATCATGTGGTATCCCAAAAAACAAGGATCTTCCAAAACATTTTATGTGTGGCACCAGTTCCCAACAACCAGGACTGAAATTGCCCAGGGAAAGGGGCAGTGGCTCAGGCCCTGGATTTGCAGTCCCACAGCATGGTTCCATCAGCTCATGCAGACCACACTGCAGTGCCAATGCCAAGGAAAGTTTCTGCTGTTGCAATCATTGTCAAATTGCTGATTTACTGAAGAAATGCTGAATGGCTTGGAGACAGAGAACATTTCTTTACTGCTGACAATGCTGAGACTGTTGTTAGTGCTAAACTGCTGGAAAAGGAGGCAGAGAAGAAGCAATTTACTTGTAATTGCCTTGTCTCCAGTTCTGTCACTTGCTTTATATTCTTAGTTTTACCTCCTCATCTGCACCTGCCATAAATTCCTGGCTGTGCTTGTGAAGCCTTTTTCCTGCCCCTCAGTGCCCCAGGGATGCAAGGCATGCCCTGGGCTCACCTTCTGCCACAGGGCTCAGGGGGCATCACCACAGGGTCTGAGGGAACACTGTGATCTTCATCTCAGGGACACGTCCTGTTCATGCTGTTTTAATTGTGGTTTGGTGGCTTACAGCCAAGGCAAGGAGTGGATTTCAGGGCAGAAGGCAGACAGCTTGATACTTTCTCTGCTGTCTCTGATACCAGACACGGCTTCAAACCACCCTGGAACTTGAAAAGTGCATTACAATGCACAAGCGTGCCAGCCTGGTGGCAAAGCCACTAAGATGAGAAGAAATGACACATCTCTCTTCTTTCCTCCTTTTTGTGTGCATTGTCCCTTACTGCCTTTTTCAACTTGTCTTCCTTTTATCTTTTTTATCTCTTTTCCTGGAAATTTGGAGAACTTCTACAGTGGTTTGAAACTCGTGAGTTTTATGCAATTCTCACCTGGACACTGAAAATCAAAGTGAATCTGAGTCACACTGCTGAGGAGAGGCTGGTGCCTTCTGTCCCCACTCTGGCACAAACTCACAGCACGAGAGCAAAGGTACAGCCAGGCTGGGCTCCCACACATTTTCTTGGATTAACTTCATGGAATTTTAACTTCATGGCATGTTAACTTTAACTTCACAAGAATCTCATCTGCCCTCCATGTGGGTCCAGTTTTCTGAAGCCTGAGAATTGATGGCTTTTCCCAAGAGAAAGTTTTCAGCAGTTTCTCCTTTATCAGGCAGCTTTGTGTAAATAACTTTTCTTCCCATAAAATTCCTGAGCAAACAATATTCCTTTCCCAGGAAAACAACAACCTCTCTCTAACAACCTCTCCCCCAGGTGTTGTTAGTGTTATTTAACCAATGGAGAAAAGTGTCCATCCCATGGACCAATGGTGTGCTTTTTTAGCACAGCACGTTATAAAAAGGCAGAAAGGAATTGTAATAAAGCCTTTTGATGTTCTTCTACTGCTGGAGTCAAGCATCTCTATTTTGGTGTCTAATTGTGACACATCCCCAGCTCTGCTCCCACACCATGTATTCAAACATCCTCTAATGCAATCCAGAGACCTCCAGAACACCCAGACCTCCACTGCTCACCCTCCCTTAGGGAAATCAAAAGGATTTTTCACCTTGCTGGTAAATAATAATACCTTTCTTGTTTAAAGTAGTTTGGCAAATTTATTGCATCGCATCCAGGGATTGCTGTGACCAGACTCAAGGTCAGCCTCTGTCCCAGCTGCTCTGTTTTCTAGGCAGTAATTCAGATTGCAGAGGGGAGCTCTGTTCCTTGATGTACTGAGTTAGGACATAAGGGGAACAATTCCACTGTGTCCCATTAAAAAAGTTTACCTTACTGATTCTTACAAATAAAAGGGGATAAGGCCTGGCCAGGTCCTATATGGAAACACAGAACTGATGGCTTCACTGCAAGAAGAAGAAGTAGGGGTATAGCTAGAAGTGCAGGGCATATCAGGGCTCAGGTGCAGGGAACAGCAATGTTTCTTTCAATTTAACCTCCTTTTACAAAAGCCTTTCCTTTCTTTCCTTTCCTCCCTTTCCAAGAGCAGAGAGTTAATCTTTGAAGCTCAGTGCCCCAGGATTGTGTGTGTGCCAGAAGTTCGTATGTGTTTGTATGAAAATTCCAGTGACGTGGCCTTGGGCACAGAAACATCCTCAGCCACAGGCTGCAGGGAGGACACGCTGAGGGAGCTACACAGCCTGTTTGTAGTTGTCTAATATCCTTTCTCCAGGCAATTGCTGCTGACAATTGTCAAGAAGATGAAAAGAGAAACCATTTTTGACCTTTGGAGTGTGTACTCTGCTATGTTGCAGTACTGGAATTTACTTGGTGACTTCAGATTTTTTTTAGAAGCTCAACACCTGAAATTACAGAAGCAAATCATAAAAGGCCTTGAGGGACTTGGAATTGTTTAATCTCCTGATTAAGTTAATCAATTTTTAAATTGTGTAGGCTTGAGTTTACAGATGGTGAGAATTTGCAATATTAATGCTGCACACCTATTCATTTCAATGTTTGCCTCCTCTATTCCTCCAAGACAGTGCATTGATCAACTCATAAAGATAATTTATCCTGCTGTCCTGTGGTAGGAAGAGCCTTGAAGGCAGCAGGAATAGGGGAGTTGTGGTGTGCACAGCTCTGGGTGCTGTGCACTCCCTGTCTGTGATGTGTGCAATACATGCATGATATGTGTCCTGCCAGGTGACACACAGTGGGCAGCACTCCTGGTCCTGTGATGGAAAAGGGATCATGATGGGAGCGCTCTGAGAGCCTCCATACCCTGTGCACCATCCCAGAAGTGGAGAAGGGAGCAGAAAAGTAAAATGTTCCCTCCCAGGAGGGAAAGAAAGCTACCCAGGACTGTTCCAGGTGGCAAAACAGGCATGCACAGCTGAAGCTGAAAAACAAGCCCTGCTGACTGGCTGCCACCAACTGGTCCATGTGGAGCCCAGTGCCTCCTTGGGGACTTCCACTGACTTTGCTTCTGAAGAGAAAGGAGTTCACAGCTCTCTGCACTGATCTGGAAACTGGCAGCCAAGAGGAATGGCAGAGTAATGCCAAACCCAGGCCAGGTGTCATCCCATTAATGGTGTCCCAATAGAGCAGCTGTAACCTCACAGGATGGCACTTCAGAATTCCTACAGAGAGATTAATGCACACATGGTCAGCTGGTTTGCTCTAAGCTGAGATCCCCAGCTCAGATCACAGGGTCATTCTCAAGCCCCAGGGCTGGCCATGAACAATTCATATTCCATGGCCCATATCCCATCCCAAATCAGCACTTGCAGCTCTCCAGAGGCGTGCAGAGGGGTTTGTTCTGTGGACTGAGGGGCTCATTGAGATTCCAGCTACAAAACAGGTTACTTCAGGGATGCCCACAGTTTGAATAATTTAAAGTCAAACTGGACAAACACAAGAATGTATTATGCAGAAGAGCCCATTTTGGAAGGATAGAAGATAACCTTGGTCTCATCTCTCTCCTCATCACTTTAACTGTGTTAAGAACTTCAGCTGGAAAAATGTTTTTCCCAGTAGAGAAACATTAGGGCCATCCTGTGAAGCACCTGTTTAAAAATCAGACCCAAGCACATCAAGAACACCAGCCTTAGCTGCAGTGCTGAGGACTTGGAAATGTACTGGTGAATCATCAGATCTCTGAAAATCAGCTTCTCCAGCAGCTTCAATTTCAATTTCAAAATACCCAAAGTTATCCAGGTTAGTTTATCATCTACCCTCTTAACCCCTTTAACAGAAAGAGAAATTAATCCCTCTCTCTGCATCAGTAATGGCTTCAAAATGTTTTTCTATGCATATCCTAGACTATTCTCTTGGTCCTTTTGTGAATATTACTGTATTTTTTATTTCTGCTTTTTCTCTCAGTAGGTTGTTGTGTTTGATCACACACCTATAGTGCATTTTATGTAAGAGAACTGGCTGTTCCCCTCCTTACCTATTTTTCTCCTCCATTTTCATTCTTTTAACCTTGAATTTCATTTGGGGTTGCATACAGAAGCCACAAATCCATCATTTATATGGCCAAGGTGGAAGACTCTAGGCCAGCCCCACAGAGATACTTAAAGGCCAAAGCCCAGCAAAGTTCAGTTCTTTCCCATACCAGACTCTAATATTCAAGATAATTATTCTTACTATTTAAATAATATTCTAATTATTAATATTCTATTTAAAAAAAAAATAAGAGTAGTGCATTCTAAGTCTTCATTTTCTGTTAGAAGTATAACAGGCAAACACTACTAGAAATGAGCTTGTTCACTCAAAATGCAGCACTATCATTCCACAGAATTTCCATTCTTATCAGTCCCATATAGACAATAAACAGGAAATTTTCTGACTCCTAAGTGCTAGGAATTAATTTGAATTTCATGACAAGAGATAGGGATCAGGGAGAAAAAGATTAAGAAACACAGCATATCCTCATACCCAGTGACAGGAGGCTGCAGCCCACACTCACTTTGTTTTAGCAGGTTCAGGTCCCTGGGGCAGTGAAGTCTCAGCAGCAAGTTCAGCAAGGTTGGCCATGCAAACACAAACTTCCTGCCTCTGGCAGCCATGAGGAGCCCACACTGAGATTTGGGCTGCCAGGACTAATTTCCTAATGGCATCCAGTCAAAATAACCTTTTATCAGATGTGGCTACACCTACAGGAGTTGCAGCTCTACCTCCACAGTTGCAGTAATTCCTTGCCAAACATTTGCAGCAGCAAAAGAAGAGTTATTTTTAATGGCATTAAATGTCATATGTAGAAAAAGGAGTTTAAAAAAAAAGTGACATTAGCACAGGCCCACATTTATAAAGCACTAGTTTCTTCCCCTACCAAATATATTGAATGATAGAAAGGTTTTCAGCCTCCCAGCAGAGATCAATTCTTGAAGTCTGAAGCCAGAAAAATTCAGAAAAATCCAGATGAAAAAGGAGGCACACAGTTGAGAGCAGATTCTTGTGTCCAGGGGATCAGATGAACTGAACATAACCATGGAAAAGAGTGAACAGATTTACACTCAGTCTCCAAGCAGTTCAGAACTACTCCTTTTAGCAAAGGACATAGCACCAAACACTGCTCTGTCTGATATTAAATCCATAATGTATTGCTCTTGAATGCAAACTACTAAATATTTACAGGCCACAAACTGAAATTGAACTTTCTTTACACAAAGAATTCTGAACAGTCTCAGGAATCTCACCCTTACTTCCAAACAGACCACACTTTAAGCTTGTTTTCCTCAATTTGGTGAATTCTATGCAAATCATCTCCTCAAAACACATTTGTGTCCTCAGAGGACACAGATGAATAATTTCTTCTGCATTCATTCATAAAGCTTTTAATTCATTAAACTTTTAATTTTCTTCCTCAAAGTTAGTTTTCTAAGCCACTCAAGACAAGGAAAATTTCTGCCTTCCAGGTACCTGAAGTTTCTCCAGACTCAGAATTTGGAAGCAGATCTTCTGTAATATAAAGCAATAAAATAAAATATCCTGTGGTGCTGTATTTCTCTCTTAGCAGGAGGAATCCTGTTTTCCATTAAGTAATGATGAACATTTCTTCCTATTGACTCCTCTGGGAACTCTTCTAAAACCCTAAGGATGCTCTGTCTTATTAAAAGTAGGAAAATCTTCGAAGTAGCTGTGAAGTTCTGCCTAAACTCAGTGCAGACACAGTATCATACAGAGCAGAAAGATGAATGGGAGAAAAGATTGCAATTATTCTTTTTCAGGAATAAAAACACTGCAGATTCAAAAAGATAAACATCTTTTGAACAGCTTCAGGAGAGGAAAACTGGGTGAGGTAACAACTGGAATAATACCAAATTCCAGAATGGTGTGCATGAGAACAAGGAGGAACATGGAAATATAGTTGTACTTTATGTTTTTGTGGAAAGATTTTTTTTTCACTTAGTTGTTTTTGTTCCACTGTTGACCTCCTGGAATTTTATCCTTGTGTATCCCAGGCTAAATTTTAGAAATATGCTCGGAGGGGGTACTGACATTTTTTTCCATATGAACTGATCCACTTTGCATGGATCAGCTTAAATGATTATGTAGGTCAGAGAATTCTCAGCCATGGGGTTCTAAAACACTCTTGGAAAGTCAGATAACTTTAAAAATTTGCTCCTAGGACTGTTGAATTATCTATACAAGGTTGTAGGACTTCTAGTATGCAGACTCATAAAATCCTGTGTATTTGTGATTAGGAAATTTTCTGAAAGATGATTTCACCCATCTGGAGAGATTGCTACAACTCCCTTATTTTATTTTAATTTAGTCTAAATTAAATTGTCATTGCCAAAACTGTCCCTAAAGTCAGGACAACCTTGTCAGTTTAATGTAAACTAAAATTAGAGAGTTCAGAAAGAAATCAGTTTATTTGGAAAACAGCTCAGCTAAATCTATTTAATTACCCCAGCACAAACCACATCCCCTCTGTATGAATACTAACAGAAAGGTAAGTGCTACCAAAATAATTTATTTTTAATGCATATTACAGAAGAGATTCAGATGCACACAAAAGGGGAACAGATAGTGGAAAAGTGTCAGAGCTGTTGATCTGACTTCCTAAAGAGTCAGATAGAAATTACCAAAATACACCCTTCGCTATCAGAAAAAAAATCAGCATTCCCAATTCATCACATATTTCCTGCATTCAGCTTTGACACTAGAGAGAAAAGGGACCTCTTTCCCCACAACAGCTGATCCTAAGAGAGGATAAGAGCAAAATTATTTTCAGTTACTGCATTAGCTCAAAGGTCTGTGGTCATTCTCCTGCCTTTAATCCACTAATGAACTGCTGGGGACTCCATTTGTGACATGTGATGCCACCTCTTGTTTCCCTGCCTGCTTTTGTAAGAAGGGGCTGTTCCTGCAGACTCAGCTGGGGACACAAAAGAGGTGCAGTTTTTAGGAGGAAATAAGCTCATGGGAGAGGAAATCGAAGGGCTCATGCCCTTGGAAGTTTTTCTGCCCACAGTTACCCTACTAAAAGGTATAATTTTTCCCTCCAAGTCTTGCTTTAACTCTAAGCACAGCATATTTTGGGGGTCTCCATGGAACTGACAGAGCCCAATGCAACCTTGACTTGTCCTGAAGCACTCAGGGATTTCTAAAGCAAAGCCCTCCTGAGGGGATCAGTGGAGCCCACGGTGACATGCAGGGCTGGAAAGGAGCATCCTGCAGGGAATGAAGTGCTGAGCTGGAAAGAGGCAGCAGGGACAATCCCATGACTAAGCAGGACATGCTGAAGGCACAGGTGATTTTCCTGTTTCTCACACAGCCAGATTCTGTGATGCTGGGCAGAACATTTGAGCTGAATTTTGCTAAGTGAGCACTACAGTGTTACTTACTTCACAAATGTCCACCTCTGGGACTTCTGATACTGTTTGAGAAATGCTGAGGGTCAGCACTGCCCCTGAGGTCACAGATCTGTGTTTTCGACTCTCACAAAAATAGTCTTTACATCTCAGTATTTAGGATACATTAAGAATTGTCCCTTAGCTCAGGGGAGTAAACCCCTTCTCGTATTCAGCAGCTGTCCCATGGAAACAAGTTCATTAGGTTCTCAGAAACATTCAGAAATTGTGGCAGCAAACGCTAGAAAAGAGTGCAAGAGAAAATTTAAAAGTATCTGAAGAGAGTGCATGGCCCAAGGCCATACATTAAACAATGGGCAGAAAATCAAACATTGAAGAGCTTTTCATTAAAGGACTCTGAGCACAGGAAGAGGGGTCCTGTGCAAAAAAACCCAAACACAATCACAGTGACATGCAATCATTTAATTAAAGATGCACAAAACACTCAACGAAATTAGAGTAATGAATACAAGAAAAATATAATGAAGAGATTCATTAGCCACGACAAGTCCAGCACTGTTGATACTTTTTGAGTGCCTGACATGGTGGTGATTCCTCTGCTGTATATTGTAATACCATGCAGAGGTATCCAAGGGAGCCCTGAAAAACCTACAACTGAAAATTTACAGCAGGGTGAGCAATCAGTAGATAAATTAATTCTGACTAACGTGAATGATCAGCAGCTGAAAGCTTGCACTGCATCAGCCCAACAAAGTGCTTGTGGTACCCTCAGCTCCTCCACAAGAGCCTTGCACTGAGCCCTGCACAGGCAGCTTTGGCACCAGGGACCCTCATCCCTCGGGCAGACACAGCCCTGGGGAGGCACTGATTTACAGCAGCTCTGTGTTTGGTGGCATGTGAAATTCCAGCTCAAATAACCATGAAAATCCTGAGTCTTCAGCACATATTAGCACTTTGAAGCAGTATCAGCTGTACTGCTTGATCTTTGCTGTCTTGAGAAGTAAAAAAAAAAAAAGGAGTTTTAGTGCCTTGCAGTTTGGACATTTTGTTGGGTGAATGATTTCTAACACAATGCCTTTTAGCCCAGGGCTTAGAAAAACCATCAAGAACAGAATGCTCAAGCAAGATTATAGGATCTAGCAAGAACACTTCATCTTAACAGCAGTGTAGAAACAATATCAGATGGCTTTCATTGCATAACCAAAATCTTCAGGAAAATCTGCCCAATACAATCCAGGGATTTAAATGTTCCTGAAAAATTAAATTCCACACAGGAAGAGAAGCCAGCTTTCTAACTCCCGGTCTCGTGCCAAGCCATGGGTTTGGCTGACTTGCTGCTCACGTGCAGCTTCCCTTCCCTCTGCTGCTGGGCTGAGACACCTGGAGATTACTCTGGCAATTTGCACCCCATCACCATCCCCACTGTCCTGTGCACCCCATGCACTCCTCTGCACTTGTGCTAGGCTGTCACCTGCATCCTCTGCCTCCAGCCACACTGACACACACCATGGTCACTGCTTCCTTTCAGCACCCACTCCAGAGAGCACCGCTCCTGCTGCTCCCCTCCTGCACTGCCAAAAAAGTAGAGCACCCTTCTCCTCTCAGAGGAATAATTGGTAAGAAATTTGCTGTCTCAGAGCAGGCCTGCTACAATTAAACATCTTCCCACGTATGCATGTCATCACTTGATTTGAGGAAGTGGCTGCATTAAACCCCTCTGTGCCATGGTCAAGTTCTCACAAGTGCTCAGGGCCAGGCACAGCAAAGGACACAGCTGCTCACAAGCCAATCCTGCACTGGCAGCTTTTAGAGCCCATTGTGAGCTTCAAAAATCAGCACTGAGGGGGAAAAGCTGACAGGAATTCCCTGGCTTTGCCTGTGTACTCCTTCTTGGGTAATTTTTACACTCACCAGTTGCTGAGGAGCAGAGCCCTTCATGCTGGCACTGTCACCACCACCACCACACCCAGCCACGTTCACTTTTGTTCAGTTTTCTTTCCAACTCTCCCATGTTCAGAAAGGACAGGAGAGAGGAGACCTCTCCTGGGTCTGCAGCAACAGCCAAGAGCTCAGCCCAGGAGAGGGAGTTTGGAACAAGGCTGAGAAGGAATTCCTGACCTCTCACTAGACAAATGCCACACAGGAATGGACAGTTTTGCTCCTCCAGGTGGGGTCTCAGAAACAATTTGTGTTTCATTGTTCAAACATTCCAATGAACCCACCCAATGAGCCATTGAAGAGCACCAGGTGTGCTCCTCCTACACGAGGTGAACTCTTGCTCTGCCTGGTTGGGAGTCACAGAGAGATTTTATGAACTTGTGTGCTCACAGCTGGGCAGTTCTGTCACATGAGCAGCACATGAGCCCCTGTGGCCCAGGGCTGAGTTGTATTAAAAAAGGAAAATACCCAATAAGGCTGTTCAAACTCAGTGTTCTCAATCATTTGAATGTATTGAGCCACAAAATTCTCTTCAGATACCAAAATCTACAACTCACATAGTCTGGAGATAATGTTCATACACTGTAGAGACCCTATAACAGAAACCAAACTGTCTGATATTCTGAGTTTCTCATCCACAGGCTTTGCAAACTGTCTTTGTTCTGGAGATAGGCAAAGCTACTGTCCATGAACACCTCTGGGAATCTGTGCAGAAACACTAAAGCCAAGCAAAATAAAAGAATGTACAATTCTACAACAATAAGAGAAAAATTACTGTACTGAAGTAGATTTTCCCACACAGAATATCTGCAGTGCAAATGTCTGTAGATGCTGCTGCCCTCTTAGTGAAGGATCTCTTGACATCTTGACTCTGGAAATGGAAAAGTGTTTGGCCTACTGGGGAGGGAGCTGGAAATGCTTAGAGAAATATCACAGACATCTGACACAAGTTGTTTGAAATGCAGCAATCAAGGGACTCTCAAATAAACCTGACTGAACTATCTTAAAAATATGTTCAAAGGACAGATTCAGTCCTGTATAAGCCATTATACTGTGATTCTTTTTTTTAAACAGACAGAGTCTAATAACCTTTACCACTTCTGGAGATTCTTTGAAAAGGTGTTTAGCCTGTATAATCAAAATTGAGTTCCTGATACCAAGCTGGAGGCAGACACCTCCTCACAGGCTCATGCAAAATTTCAATAGATTTGGTTGCAAAAGTGCCCCCTATGTTTTCTCTGCTTCCAAGAGCAGAGATACAATCCCATAAAAGCAGGGTTTCTGAGATCTAGCCTAAAACTGGACAACTTTTATCCTTACCCAGTCTTTCTGGAAGTATTTCAATACTTTAGTGCTCAAGATCTTAAAAATCTTGTTATTTCCTGCCTAAAACAATTTATGGCCAGATCAGAGCCATCAGTTCTTATTCCAGCAATATCTTTCATTAAAAAAAAAAATACTGTCTCCAGAGAAGGGCCCATTGACCTGAAAAAATGAGAATCAGTGATTATTGAAGCTGACCAAGAAAAATGCTGGAAATGCCTCAGTCTGACAATGAAATTTTCTCCTAGATAGATATCCTAAGGATGGATAGATTCTCCATTTCAGCTATCAGCAAAAAGGAGAAACCAAGTCATGGAAAATTCTAATCCCCTCCTTTTATAAGAGATAAGACCCATTTGGCATAAAAAGCATCTTCACCTTTAGTAAGCACACAAATTTACATTTGGAAAGCCTGAAGATTGTGTCACTGTGATGTAAAGAACATATTTTGGTGCTGTACCTTGCTGGACTGTTCTGAGCTCCAGAGGAAGAAAAGAGAAGTAAGCACTAACTATGAAATACATTGTAAGTTTTCATCAGAAAGTTCAGCAGTATCAGTAGACAAACTCTCAAATAACCATTTTGATTAAAAGTAGCCACAATATTTCTTCATCAAGTTTTAGAAATTTGGGGTATCTAAACTGGTGTCAAGAGGCTCAGTTCCCAAATATCTGCTTGCCCATTTACCCCTTAACTAGCCCCTGCTTCACATTCGTGGAAAAAAATGGAATAGAAAAATAAAACAGTCACATTTTCTTGCTTATTTGGAAAGTCACAGCCAGCCTGTATGAAAGGAGGGAGAAGGAGAGAGGAAAGTCAGTCCCTAATGCCCAACATGTTATTTTACAATCAGTCAATAAATCATCCTTCCTCTGTTTTTAGAAATGCCTTGAGCAGAACAGAGCAGTACTGAGATGGTTCATTACTTACAGACATTTGATGAAAGTGGATTCAGCTTTTGGTTTATGATCCAACATGCTGGAGGAAGATGAGTTTTCTAGATGAGACACAGGCTGTACACACAAAGCCAAACTGCTTCTTTCTGCTTTTCAGTGCTGTCCAAGGTGCTGGGTTAAAGAAAAACCCAGAGTGGGCTGCTGCCAAGATGAGTCCCACAGTTATCACTGCTAGAGACATTGATCCTTGTAAAAATCATCTCCACAGCATTGTGGCAAACAGGAAAAGCCTCTGTTACACATATCCTTTATCATTTTTTCTTTAAGTTACTTTAAGTTTTGCAGTTTATCAGTCTTTCCCTCAATTATGACCTATCTCAGCAATCTGCCTTTCAAGCAATGCTCACCAAACGTTTCTCCAAGGGCTCTGAAGCCTGCTGATTGAGTTGTCTCACAGAAGCCTTGCTAATGGTATATGTTTGGAGCCCTTCTAATCATTTTATGAAGTTAGGAAATTCTCATCTATTAAACTGCAGCGGACCACAGAGAAATTTTATGGCTTGTCACCGATCGAGATCAGCTGAAAGGAAGGCAGAACGGTGCTTTCAAATTAAATTACAGTTTTTCAGGTTGGACTGGCACAATCTGTCTTCAGCAAAAGAGGAGCTTTTTTTGTGTGGAACCTTTAGAGCAAATTCAATCCTCAGATTCACTCTGCTGCTCCCTACCTTTGACAGGGAGCTGCACAGTTAAAAAGCTGACTGTGGCATTTTCAGGCGTCCTTCCAGCCCAGTGGCCATGTGCTATCTGCCAGAAACCCATTTCCAGAAGAGCTCCAGCTTAGCACACACAGGGAGAGACAGTGAAGAACACAGTCATAATTTGAGGGATTTCATATGCAGATTTACTGAGTGTGATTAAACTGGCTGTAACCTTGCTCTTAACCTTCACCTTCCATGCCCAGTGCCATGAGACACTTCTTTGTAGCTCATCCAAAAAGCAGAGAGCCACCCCAGGGCTGTGCAGTTGTTGTGAGCACCCCTGTGTCTGTGGGAGAAAAGAAGTTTTCCCCCAAGACCCACCATGAGAGAGGACAGACGATTCCCTGTCTTTTGCCTCTCCTCTAAAATCAAGTTTGTCCATTGCCTGGAGAAGAACAACTCATTGAGGAACACATAATTTGCTATTGACTGAATTGTAAAAAGAAAACAGCACAAAGCAACAACAAAGTAACCATTTTGGCCATGTTTATATGTGCTCTGAATGTGCATCCTGTGAAGGTGCTGTTACCTTCTCTGAACATTCATAGAAGAGAATTTCAACCCCTCCCTGTATTTAAATGGTCACAGACAGTGAAGGTGCCCCTGCCCATGGGGAAGACAATTTTTAAGATCCCTTCAAAACCAAAAAATTCTGTGATTTCTATGATTCGCCTAGAGACTTCTCCAAACATCACACACTTCTATACAACCCTGTAATACAAACACAGTTAATCTAGGCTGAAAATAGACAAACAAACAAAAAAAATGTGTATATATATATATAGTGGTGTAAACTGAAATGTAAAGGGACAGTGTTTTTGTAAGTGACAAAATATACCTTGAATTTGTTATTCACAATTTGAACATATCATAAGGATTTTTTTTTCTAAGACTGTAGGTGTAACACTACACAGCCAGTCACAAGTTAAGTATTTATAGAATACCTTCTTTGAGACATAACAGAAGAGGAGAGAATGGGAGCTATACAGCTTTTCTGTCAGGTATTTTGTAAAGATATTAAATATTTGGTGAATTCTAAAGAGAAATAAAAAAAGTGAAATTTATCACAGAACCAAAATACAGCAGAAATGGCTTCTAATTTCACTCTGGAGGCACCAGAGCACTTCATGAGAGGTGGAGTAAGAGTAGAAAAAACATTCCAGGAAAAAAAAAATCAGAAAAAGATGCCCAGTCTTCCAGATTACAGAAAACCTGCCTTCCTATCAAGAACTAGCTGCTAGATTAGGCTAAGTAGGAGGAAAGGGAAAATGTGGAATATTCTGTCTCGACCACAAAAGATATTTTGCCCTATAGCGCAAAAAAAAAAA
>VXBR01006230.1:80585-92228 GCA_013400215.1 Cisticola juncidis | reverse complement strand
AAAAAAAAAAAAAAATTTAGGAGCAAAATTCCTGATCTTGCAGTATCAGAGTTGGAATCCAGTTCTGTGCCTCATGGCTTTCCTCGTTCTTTTCTTTTCCTTGTCCTTTGTTTCTCATCTTCTTCTTTTTAATCTTGCTCCCCAGTCTGCCTCATTCTTTCCCCCAGAGGCAAATTAAACTGAGGGCACTGATTGCAAATTCACACCCGGGCTCTTAATGAGTGTATCGTGGCTGTGTGTCCTTTTGGGCAAAGGAAAACTCAGAAAGGTTTTAGCACACTGAAGCTGCCAGAACAGCCCAGACACCACACACGCACAAGGCAGAGTCTTTGAAAACAGAAGAAAGAAACTTTAGAGACAGTAATCACAAATTACTCCGTTCTGCCCATCTTCCTTTCCATATCTGCTTCCTTTTTTCCCCTCAGTGGCCTTTCCCACCTCCCAAAGACATGACTTTTAACCCAGACAACCCTTCCATCTATCCAAAACCTGACATCCATGGTTGTGCCTCCCCAGGACCAGCCTTGTCACCTTACCACACCAGCTCAGGTTTCTGTTTGTGACAACTCCTGCATGTTTCCCCTCAACCAACCCCTGCTTCATTTCACACCACACCAAGCACTTTAACAGCCAAAGCACAACAGTCTGATAACTGCTCACCCAGTATCATGTATCTCCTTATTATCTGCTACATTATCCTTATCTAATTGCATGCACTTTGGCTCCATCTGACATTTTCAAAACTACAGATGCTTATTAGCTTTTCTTAGCTAAAAGAAAAAATGTGCATTATAGTGATTATCAGCTCCTGGCACTGCCTGTGAAACATTGTAATGAGAGAGACCTTTAGCCCACCATAAACAAGCACAATCAGGGCCTGTTTTGGTTATTAGCAATGCTCCCACAAATGTTGCCACTGCCAGAATTAATGACAGCACAACTAATTATTAATAATCTCATGTTTCTGTCTATGGGTTCTTTTTAGCCAAAAGCTTTAGGCCAAAACCAAAAATTATTTAATTCTGCACTACCACAAGGAAGCCACAAATGAAGTCACGGTCTTGATTCCTTTATGGTGCCCAACAGATGCAGGTCCTGCCTCACAGGGGTAAATAACTGGCTGAAGGCCATGCAAGACTTCCCTAATATTTATTCCAATGCTCCAGCACTGACCCATGCCCCCTCAAACAGAAGGCATCTAAATGTGCCCAGAAATCAGAGAGAATTACCCACTCCTTGAGGAAGCCTGCTTCAATCTCACCATCCTCAAACACAGGGAGTATAAACAAGGCAAGTACAATAGATGGGGTTCCTGTGATCCTAAACCTTGGCTGTGTCAGTTTTAATTAATTACTCTTGTTTGCAATGACTCACTGTATGTGTTCTGACAAGTGTTTGTGCTGCAGTTCATAACAGAACAAAGAAGCTGCCTCAACAGCACCCACTTTATCAGAGACACCATTGTGAAGTACTATAATACCTCTAGTGTTTTCTCCATGTGTCTCCTCTTGTATCTGGGATTACACAAAAAAAAATGTTACAAAAGGAAAAGAAAAGAAAAAAAAATGAAAAAGAAGAAGTTAATACACAGCAGGCAGAGGAACTGTATCAATAAAGTGCTTAGATTTAATATGCAGTAAGAGTAGTTGAAGTGGAAATTTTGGTTCACTAGAAAGCATTTATGTGTCTATGGCAACATGGTTGTTGATTTCTACAGCTTCCCTGAGAACAAAGTAATAGAAATTTGGTCTTTTAAATATTGCTTTTCTTTTCTAGCACCTAGATGAAATAGAAATAGGAAAATAAAATCAAAGCCAAATCATATTTAATACAGGTTTATACAGAAACACGAGGAAAGATTTAGCAATAAATTACGAACAAATAAAGATAGGATTCTACAGTCACATGAAACATAATCTCACAAGCAATCTGTGCAAATCTCAGGGCTGTGTATGCAATAAACTTATCTTGGGACAATCAGTCTCTTATGCAAGAGGTCAAACACTATTTAAAGCAGATCCAAACATCCCTTTTGCTCTCTGCTCAAGTCTGCTTGTGCTTTCCCCTGAAACACAGGATAACCCAACCTGAGAGGAGGGCAGGGACACAGGCAGGAGCTGAAGTTTGTAATGCCAGAGGGAATATCACTGGGAAGGGGCTGAGTGGAGCCATCTGGGTTTGCTGGGATGTCCATCCTCAGGCGCCAGGGCACAGAGATAAGGCTGCCAGCAGCCACCTGTCAGACAGGGAGAAGAACTGACTCATGGCTTCCCAGCAGTGCAAGAACCACAGAGTTCTTCACCCACGAAGAGGGGCTGGGAGAGAGGAGGAGATGAGCTCTGCTTGCTGCCTCTCTGGCTTCTAAGGGATTCAGGAGTGCTGGGAGCAAACGGGAAGC
The DNA here is from genome assembly GCA_013400215.1 of Cisticola juncidis. Classification (NCBI taxonomy): domain Eukaryota; kingdom Metazoa; phylum Chordata; class Aves; order Passeriformes; family Cisticolidae; genus Cisticola; species Cisticola juncidis. The sequence continues at coordinate 89,830 of VXBR01006230.1, read as the reverse complement.
CCCTCACCCCAGAGCCACCTCCAACAACACCCTACAGCCAGCAGCAGCAGCTGCCACGAGATTCCTTCTCTGTAACCCTGGTACAGGCATAAGTGTCTGTTTTGCTACTGCTAGCAGGTCATACTTTTTCTTTTGCCAAAGGCTAGCCTTATAAATAAAAGTCTTTTTTAGTCCCCCTTAGCCAGAGGCACTGCAGGACACTTGAATTCATCTTCACAGACACAAACTGTACAGACTGGGCTCTGCAAACTCTGCTTATACCCTTGAGGAGGGACAACAGGCAGTAACAAACCTCCTGCTGCTGCTGGACTTCTCCATCTGCTCTGCCAGAACAGGAGGGAAGCAGCAGGCACAGGGATCCTGTGCAAACCTCCCGTGGGTTCTGCTCACCAGGTGTCCTCAGATCTAGGGCTTGGAGACTGCAGCAACATCTGTAATTGCTCATTCTGCATGGGTTTCGTTTCTCCTCTGGCCAAAATACCACAGCTACGTTCTTTTATAGAGAGTTTGAGCTTATTTTAATGGAAAATAAGGAACACAAGCATACTTCTGACATAAACACCGTAAAATTAATGACTGTGGTATAACTAGAGCTGAGGTTACCAGGCATATCCCACTGCTGCATTTCCATTTCATGTAGCTCTGTACATCCAAGAGAGAAAGCCTGGGGAGAAATTTGCATTTGCTTTTGAGGTCTGCCTAGACTGAAATTTGCTTGAAATGCTGGAGCAGATGCTATTGACAAATACAGAAAAGAAATATAAAAAGCCCCAAACCACCCCCTCCCTGAAAGCATTAAGATACTACTGTCCTTTCTTTTGGATGCTTTAACCCTCCTTTTGCTCAAAGCAAACTCCAAAACCTTGAAGAGCTAGAAGGAAACATCAGACAGTTGAAATGTCACAGCAAAACTGTCAGAAATGAGTGCTAGATACAGGAAAGACTTAAATGTGCCAGACTTCACAATTAGTTTTACACCTGTAAGAACATCCGTGGTGATAACTGGAACAACTTTTAGTCTTAAAGCCCCTGGGGCCAGAACCAGAAATTGCAATAGCTCACAAGGCTGAGCCACAGCAGACCATAGAGCTGACACAAACTGTCCATGTGCCACCTCAGCCTCCAATTTTCCATCTGCAAAGTGAACATAATAAATGTTTTAAAAGTCACAGAGACTGCAACTCCTGGAAGCATCTATGTAATAGTTGAGCTCTACTAACAAGCACCTTGTTCAGAATAAAACAATTTATACTTCGTAAGTGATAAACAATTAAAAACCATATTCAGTTTCCCTCAGCAGAGAGTCACAAAATTGTATTTTTTTTTCAAATTGCCTCACACACTTCATTACCTCTGCATGAACTTTAATGTTTGCAGAGTGAATGAGGACCAGACCCCTCTCTGCCTCTCCCCTGCCTCCATATTGCAAGTTCCCTGAGGCTTAAAAACTGCATTAATCTTTGATGTAATCTTTAGGAAGGCTTTCAAGTGCTATTTTAACAAAATAAACTATGAAATATCTCTAAATTAAAGTGCTTAAAAAAACAAGATGTGGTTAAAGCTCTGGTTGCATGTTGGAAATTTAGGTTCCCAAACACTCTACAGGTGGAAATGTTGTGAAGGACTTCTCCTCCCACTACAGACAAACCACTGCCCACTCCCCCTTCAGAACACTTTCCTGGATTGTACCACCACATTCCCCCTCTGTTCCCTTCTTTACAGCTCTGTGCTGCAAAAATCCCTGAGCCCATTCTGACTCTCTTTTATAGTTATATATTGGCAGTAAAGATTATGGCACAGTGATCTATTCCTCTAGATGAATGCAGGCACTCAAAATATGCTTTAACTCAGTTAACTCACCCACACTGAATCTTACCAGTACCAAACACCCACAGTTTAATGAATACATATAATATTTTCAAAGATGCATATATCAGTAAAAAAAAAAAAAAAACAAAAAACAAAAAACGGATCCAAAATGAGTATTTGTGCATCTAACTAGGAAATATATTCCAGCATGTATTTTTTGAAACAAATCTTTTGAAACACTTTGAAGCTACAAATCTAAATTATCTGTGTGCACTTTTGAAAACACACTGTATCACAACCCACTATGAGTGAAAGAGGCTTTTGGGAAAACATTGATTTATTTTTTTGCTTTCCTTTGGAAAAAAAAAAAAAAATGAAAAACATTTCCTTAGAAGGAAGGTTTGTTTCTTCCATCCTTCCTTCATCTCTGAATAAGAGGGCACTAAAAACTACTGCTGAACCGTTTCTCATGAGCTTTGAAAACAAATATTTCTCCCTGGAGGTGAAAAAGAGAGGTACAGAACTGCCACCAGCTCCATCAGGGCTGGAGAAAGCAGAAAGGAGCTGAAGAACCCCCACATGCAGGTGTGAGTGTGTAAACAAGGGGTGGTTGATGCTCTCCTGTAAAAGGAAAAGCCAGGCTCTCCTCAGGAGCAGTGTGATCACCACACGCTGCCACCCCTTGGTCACGGGATGGAAACGCTGGCACCTCTCGGCAGCGTGCTGGGAATCATCCCACACACCAGGCAAAAATCCCGGGAAAACCAACCTGCAGCTAATGAACTGTAACGGGAGATCTTGATGCACCAGCACAAGCATAAATATCTTAGCCCAAAGTAATGTAAAGCTTTTTATTTCAAGGGACAAAATCTGCTGACTCCCAAAGAGCATCTTCTAAGATGTGATACACACCCCAAGGACTGCCTTCAGTCTGGCCCCTCCTGAAACTAAAATATACAAATGGGTGGAGAACAGCACACACTCACAGATTTGATTTTAACTTTTTTCCCCACCTCCTATGTCTTTGAAAGCCCTTTGGAAAGCAACCTGAGCTGCTCCAACCCTATGCTCAGTCTCTGCTTTCTGCACTCAAGCTCCCAGCTCAGAAAGAGAACATGAGCTGAGTACTCTACATGAGGTATCCCAACCTATGGCACAGTTCACTACTACTGGAGAGATGATTCAGCCTCTTCACACAGTTATTCCTGAATACTTTAAAATACATTCTCTCTGGCAGATATTTTAGTGGGTGCATCATCACTGTGGCTAGTGAAGTCTGCAGAAACAGAGGCGGATTTTAAACTGGCAGCAAATGTCATAAGTTTGGTTAAATATAGATACAGCCATAAAGCAAAGTATAAAAAGAGTATCACCTGCAGATCAGTGTCCAGTATTCAGTAATCACAAATTATATAATGGGCTCCTGTGCAAATATAACCCATGATTTTAATAAGGTTTATAACTATTCCTTTTGAAGGAAGTAAGCTGCAAGTTTTATTCATTTCAAAAGGTGAGCTTACGGAATGTCAGCAGGGCCTGACTATTTCCATGGAAATAACCATTCCTGCTCTCTGCATCTTAGTGGCTGGAGGATGACTGGGTTCAGCATCCAAGAACTCCCCAAGAAGAGGCAGAACAGGAGATTCTTACAGCCTCAAACAGTTGGTTTTGCCCATAGACACAGCAGTACAGATCTATAGAGAGACATCTGGTTATAATTCAACTTGTTATAGCTTACAGCAAAGTTGGGGTTTCTCAGTCCCACAAACCCCTCTATGCAGTCAATTCATTCATCTCTTCAGGAGAAGAACAGCCCACCTTTGAAATGCCTGTTGCCTGCAGCTCAGGCCTCAACATTTCTGAGGGTTCTGTCCTTGACACACATTTCTAGGAGGCAATCTCTCTCCCCATTAGACAAATAATGAACTGAAAATTAACACTTTCAATTACATGCAACAGCAAGTCTGATGTACCAAATTACTTTTTTTTTACACTGATGGCTTTGATTCTCACTTTCTCAGACTCACTCTGTTAACAGAAGATATTTGATTTACTAAATCCTTAATTTATCCATGCACAAAATACAGTTTTACTGAGGCATCTCAAAATTATCTCTATTTACACTTGAATGAAAAACTTCTCAAAAGATAAACAGGCCTGAATAATCAATCACAGAACTAATAAAAGTATAATATATAGCCAAATGTAGTTTTAAGCAAATGCAGAAAAGAAAGAAATATTCAGAATTAAGTTATTGAAAGGCTATGCAGCGGAATGAAAGCTTTTGTACTTTGGAACTGGCCTTATTTTGTATACTTAAGTCTCCTATAAAAGCCAGAAAGACTTTTGGCTAAACAACGAACCTGTAGGAATGCAGCATGTGTCTTTTCACATAAAAAATATGATGTTTCACTGGAGGATTCAATATTTTTAACAGATAACTTATCATACAAAATTCACTTTAAAAAGTACTTCTGTGATCACTGTTTTACAGTCAGTGCCTTATAAAATGGATCAATATTCCACATTACAGGAAAGTGTTGAATTTTTTATGCACCTGATTAATGCATTGTTATCATCCCAGTAATTAAAAGGAGCAGCATTACACACAATCAGCATGATACATCTTACTCAGCACCTCCTGGCAGTTGCCTGCAAAAATTAAACTCATTAATCACTGTGATGCCAAGAAAGAAGCCTGGAAAAGATGAAGAAGCTCTATTTTATGGGAAAAACATTCTCAATTCAATGTGTAGGAGAAAATCCCTTCAACTGTACAATATGCAAACCATTTATCTCATCAGTCTAAGAGGTAAACCAATCAAAATTACCAGTTAAAAGCAAACCTCATCAATCTAAAAGAAGAGAATTATGCTAACAAAATTTCTCATACCCTGCTATACCACACGAAACTGAATGAAGAATTCTCACAGATGTTTCCTCATCTAAATAAATGTAGTGAAAAGCTAATCTTATAAAAAGGTAAATATGCCATCTGAATTTTGTTTAGAGCCGTTGCAATAACTTTAATATTAATAACGCCACAGAGCCAACTAGGAAGTGTTTTTCTGGGGTCATTTATACAGAACCTAGTTTCCTTATTACTCCTCCCACAAATAAAGTTTGTCTCATCAGACAAACAACTAACATGAAAAATTTGTTAGACTTTATCCAGGTTTTGTTCAGCAGCTAGGTCTATTATATACATATTTTCTCATATACCTTTTATGAGTTGAATAATAGTAAAAACTATTTAAAATTCTAAAGAATGCTGTGATCTCTCTGCTTTTTTAAAATGTTACTAAACAACATTCTCAAGTGTTTCTCAGTGGTGTCTGTAAGTCAGCAGTTGTCATATAAAATCATTATTGGTTTTGATTTGAATTTTGTTAGGAAGGTACTACCTCTTCTTTAACTCTGTAGAGGTTTCAAGTTGTATTTTTCCACCAGTAGTATTTCCAGTGGACAGAATGCTTACTTACAATGCTGTGACCTTCAAAGGCAAGATCCTGTCTTTCCTTCTGTTTTTTTCTGCACCGAGGTCTGTGCTGGATCTTAAAAATACAGTGCTGAATGCAGCACACATATTTCAATAGGAAAAATCATTACCAGTAACCCATAAAATACACTCAGTTCTCTTTCCTATTATTAATCACAAGATAAAGTTAGGAACAGAACAGTCTCATTCTCATGTTTGTTTTGACATTTCTAAGTGTGGAAAGGGACAAAACCCTTTGTTTCTTTATGTTTAAGTTCTGGGATTTCCTATTACATTGATGTCAAAAGATGAAAGGCAACGTGAATGTCTCACTTGTGCAACACAGAAAACAGAAGTCTTATCTTAGGAAAGAGTTTCCAGTGCTGTCTCCTTAAGCCCTTCCCCATGATGAACAACAGCACATACACCTGGCACCCTGCACAAACAAACCACTCTCCTTGTACTTCTCCCATGGTGTTTGCCAGCTCTCTGCCTCACTTTTCCCCTTTCCTCGAGGGTCTCATCCCCAGGGCTGCATTTGCTCCTACTGAGTGAGCCTGCCTGCTGCCACTCTGTCTCTGCTGATCTCGCCTCGGAGAAGGGCAGGAGGTCACTGTCAGCTCGCCTCGGGTCCTGGGAGTGTCTGGGAGAGCAAACAGCTCCTCCTCCCTGGGTCAGGAGGGGTTCGGCACCACAGACAGCTCCTTCTGCCCCGGGACAGCGGGGTTTGGCACCTCGGACAGCTCCTTCTGACCCGGGACAGAGGAGTTCAGCACCTCGGACAGCTCCTTCTGACCCGGGACAGAGGGGTTTGGCACCTCGGACAGCTCCTTCTGACCCGGGACAGCGGGGTTTGGCACCTCGGACAGCTCCTTCTGACCCGGGACAGAGGGCTTCGGCACCATGGACAGCTCCTTCTGACCCGGGACGGAGGGGTTCGGCACCACGGACAGCTCCCCCCGTCCCGCTCCGTTCCGGTTCAGCACCGCGGACACCTCCAGCCGTCCCACCTCTCCTGCCGGCGCTGTGGCCAGACCCCCGCTCGCTGAAACCCGCGATTTAAAGAGAATTTCCACTAGTTTGTCATGACTTCATCCTCTCGACCTGAACGACCCTCTGCCGGAGACCAGCAGCTCAGGTTGCCCAGTTCCTGGTGAAAGCGAGCACCTGGGAACTGCAGATCCAGCCCGGGGGACTTTCTCAGACAGGCTGCCCCCTTTAGAAACAAATCACACTAAGTGTCCACTTGAGTTTAGAAGTCGCCTCAAATCCCTGTTTCTGGCCACACTCTTTTGCACTTTGTCACAGAAGACACTAGGTAGGCNAAGAGAGAAAAACTTTCCATTTAGAAGTTAAAGGATATTCTCATTAATATTATTTTGGAGCCTGTCAGCAGAAATCACTTGCACATGCTAAACTGCAGGCTTTCCTCTGCTTCCGGACTCAGCGCTTCTGGTGACCAGAGAAGCGGCCCCAGACATCTGCTGTCTCCAAATCCAGGAAAGGGAAATTAAAACAATGAGGAAAATGTGCCTGAGCCCAGCCCTGGAGGTGCACTCCGCTGGCTCGCAGCGACACCTAGAGCCCAGTGCACCTCCTGGAAGGGCCCCGTGTCCCCAGCCTTGCCGGGAGAGAGTGACCGGTGGGTGCGGGCGCTGGGAAAGGGGCCCGGTGCCTTCGTGCTGTTGGCCAGGGCCAAGGAGCAGCAGTGCCAGAATAATTGCTGTGAGCGGGTAACAGGGAAGAGTCAATTCAGGTCCCTGTCACTGCTGTCCTCCGGGGCTGTCAGCGTTCAGTCACCTCGGGGAGATGTTTAGGTCGATTGGCCCCATCACTGACAGAAGTGCACTTGCTCTATGGACCACAAAAGCCTTTACGAAGGGACGGGAGGATGGACAGGGATTTAAAAGATAATCCGAGGACATTTCCCTGCATACACAACTCTTTCCCCTGAGTGAAGCAGCCCTGCTCTTGTGGCTTGAAGATGTGCCTTGCTTGGGAAGGCTCCCAGAGCCAAAGCTAAACCCTGCTGCAAAGCTAACGCGTCCCACTCGGGCAAGAAGTATTTTTAACAGACACAAACATTATTCCCAACTGCAGCCATTTGCTTCCCCTTGTGTGTGCTTCCACAGAGGCAAAACACACTCAAATCCCTCTGCAAACCCAACACCACCAGCGATGCAGAGCCACATGTTTTGATCTATCACTGGCACTTGTTCCCTCAGTCTTCCTGCTTTCCAAATCCCCTGTCCCCCTCCTCAGCACCCCGAAAGAAGCAGGAGCAATGGACCCAGACTGGTCCAACTCCATCGGACACAGCAGGCAGCCGGCGGTCCGGATTAGTCACTCGTTACTAGGGCGATATGCAGATGCACCCTTTGAAGTCGCTGCTCTCGGAAGCAGCGCGGGAGCGGAAGGTGCGCGGCCGAAGTTTGCGGCTTCCCCGCGGGGGCTTGGCCGGGGGCAGCGGGGAAGGGGCAGAGAGAGACCCAGAAACGGCTGCTCAGGGGTTAAAAAGTTTCCTGGCTGCCAGGTGAGGGGGAGGCTGACAGGAAAGCGAGGAGGGAGAGACAAGGTGAAGACTTCTGCCCCGGGAGAATGTTAAAGGGTAAAACACGGAGTAATGATAATAATAAAATATAAAAAAAAAATTAAAAGGGGGGTGGGGAGCCTTGTGGCGTAGCTTGAGGGCAGTCGGACTTGGCGTTCCCTAAGGTGCTGACCCCGGGCCGCCCAGCCTCGCTCCCCGGGAGCGGAGAGTCGCGCAAGACGCTCGGTACCGGGGAGAGCCGCGGGGACAGCGCGGGGCGGGCGAGCCCCGGCTCCCCTCGGCTCCCAGCGGGCTCCGTCCCGGACCATTCCCGGCACTTCGGGGCAAGAACAGGAGCGCGAAGACCCGCTTGGAAGAGCGGACAAACCGCAAGGAATCGCTGCCAGCTTAGAGGGGCACACAGCCATCCCGCAGGACAGGGGGCGGGGAGGGGGGGGCACCCAAAACCCAGCCCAACCCCACGCGAACGACACCGGCGCTTACATCCTCCTCCTCGCAGTCACTTCGCGACTGGTACTGGAAGCGGGGCCGGCTGCCTTCCTGTTGCAATGGACGCGGGGTCTTGCCGGCAGCGCCGTCCTCCTCGCTGCTCTGGGCGCCCAGGAGGTGACTCGCTTCGGGGGGAACCGGGAACGAGCGGGAGGTGTTGATCTTCCCGCTGAACCGCTGGTACAGTGAAGCCATGAAGTCAATCCGCGGGAAACGAGGGAGAGGGAGGGAAAGAGAGCCGCTTCTTTTTTTCTTCCCCTCCTCTCTTCTTTTTTGGCTACAGCATGCTACACGCGGGTGAGGATCAGTCCCACATCAGTGGGAGGGAGAGCGAGGGATCCTGCTCCCCGCTCCGGGGGGTTCGAGAGAGCAGAGACGGGGGAGTGACGAGAGGAAGAAGAGAGAAGATAGACAAATAAATAATAAAACGCAATCGAGCCGTAACACCACAGGCCCCGGGAATGCTGCACCATCCAGTGTTGGGAAGGAAAAAAAAAAAATAGAAGAGAAAAAAAAAGAACCAAAACACTCCACGAAGACGTACCCCCGATAATGGCGCCTGAGTGGATCAGCATTAAATGTGCTTTGGGGGTGTGCGTGTGTGTTTGCAAAAGCAGGAAAAAAAAAAAAAAAAAAAGAAAGGGAAGGGGGGCTGGCTCAGTCGCTGGCTGTCAGCGGCTCCCCAGGCAGAGGTGGCGGAGCAGTCGCCTCCGAGGTCGCATACCAACAGTGTGCACAAGCGAAAGGCTGAGTGACAGAGTGTGTGAGACGGAGTGGAAGGGGCTGGGAAGCCTCATTCAAAGCACGTTGCTCTTCTTGGGAAGGATGGGAAGGAGGGCTCTTCTACGATCACCTCCTTTTCGGTACCTTCTGGGGCTTTTTCTTGCCTATTTTTTTTCCCCGCGGGGAAACAACTCA